>VZDJ01001247.1:23836-92638 GCA_008694505.1 Cyanoderma ruficeps | reverse complement strand
AGAAAAAAAAAGAAAAAAAGAAGAAGCAACCCCAAGAAAAACTCTGTTCCAAATTATTTCTCTGCTGTGCATAGCTCATTTGAAGATATCAGTGAAATACCATTGGTGATGTTACATGTCACTGAATAAATGTTTGTCAACTCAGTCACCCAAAATTGCAATTTAAGGTAGTGTCATTATTACCGAAATTTAAGGTATTTTATACAGTTATTTTCCACTAAGATTTTGCCTGGCGAACCGAGTTCACTGTCTCACTAACATATGATATTGTGCTTGTTTGCAATCCTGTCCCCTGCCTGAGATCCTACTTAGCTTTTTTTGGAACTTAAATTGATCTTCTCTGAAGAGCAAGTGAGGCATGCTCCTCCTTCTGGTGATTTTGTATAGCAGCTGCTGTTCTCCTAAGAGCAACGAGAGCATCACTTGGTAGTTTAGGCTTAATACAGAATTAAAAATATTTTGTTTGGTTTTTGGTTGGTTTGGGGTTTTTTTTCTGATGACACTGGGAAATCCATCTGTGCGATTTTGAAGTTCCCCCATTATTGTTCAGCCTTTTTTCATGTGAACATTACAAATTCTCAGGGAAAGAATTAGTTTGTACACAAACCTTAGAGCAATGAGCAAGCTGTGTCCCATTCCTAGAGCTTAATATTCCCATCAAGTTTAGACAGCTGAAGATGGGAGCATTCTGTGGAATGGAATGGGAGAGGGAGAGGCATTCAGTCCCTAGAAATGCATTCACATATTGATCCTTCCTTAGGCATAAGAGAACTGCAAACTTCAGCAATAACTGAATTTTTATTTTACAATAAGAAGCTGGCAATATCATGAAAACTATTCTGTAGTTGCTGCTCCTGAAATATAAATAGTTACATCAGAACGGTGTGTACCACGAGTAGGGATTACAGGAAGGAATCAGCCAATTCCCCAAAGAATTCAGGGTCATCTAAAGGGGTGGTTATTCAGTTTACATGAAGAGCTACAGAATTCATTTTTCTTTCACAAGAAGGAGAATTTAAGCAAGGATTATTTCTGTCTGCTTTGCCTTTGGCATTTCGGTCTGCCAGAGAGGACACAGATTAAAAATTGGGCAGCTCCACAGCACCACGGTGTCCCCAGGGGCTTCTCATAGCAAGAATTGTATACATTCCCACCTTGCATTAAAAACGGGAAACTGAGGCATAGAGCCTAACAACCATTATTCTGTAGAGAGGAAAATAATAGAAATAATAACAATAAAATAATAGAAATTATAGGAAAACAATAGGAATACAGAGTTAACCTGAATTGTGAGGTGTTTTCCTGTATATTGAAATCTAAGTTTCCCCAGTGCTACTTTTTTTTTTTACTTGCTGTTAATTTCCCACTTACAATTACAAAAGAAGAGACTGAAGGTGTCAACAAGAATTATCTCCAGAATAACCCTTGACTTTTGTCTACCTGCATGATTGCATTAAATTGTGATGAATGCAACTAAATTCAGTTGTGAATGTGTTTTTTGTGGGTTTTTTGGGGTTTTTTCCACAGTGCTTATTCACCCTTTCATCCTTTGATGAATCCTGTGAAATTGGGCAAGGGGAAACTCTCTGCACATGAAGAAAAAAAAAACATCGCAGGCACCAGAACAGGCACAGGACCTGGAAAACAACTTGGCAGGAAAGGACATGGGGGGGTCCCACTGGACACCAGGTTGAACCAGCAACCTGTCCTTGCAGTAAAGAAAATAATACAGACAATTATTATAAATAACTACATTACTATATTGTTTATATAATGAATTTTAGCCTGCTGTTAAAAAAAAAAATTCCTATCAAAAATAATCCCTAACTAGGAAGTAAAGTACTAAAGAGTTTGGATTTAAGGTGTCTCTTGTCAAGTCACTTAAAACATAAGGTAGACATATGCAGGAGATAAAGAATAATGTGATCTTATTCTCAATAAATGGAAAGGAGAAAAGATAAAGAAAATTTATATAGACCAAAAATTTAACATAAGAAGTCTGAAGCCAGGCTGGGTGATCTTAAAATGAAAAGAAATGCTTCCGAGAATATAAAATCTTATGGAAGGTCCCTGAAAACTTCTATATACCTGACAAAATCACACCAGCTGCTGCATTGCTAAATACAGATATGACACCCCTTATGATCTGAACAAGGCTCTTATTGGGAGAGCCAATTAGAGTCAGGGAAAGAACCCCTTTCCTGAGTCTGGATGCTTTTAATAACTGCTCCTGTTTCATTTTCCTCAAGAGATCAGAAACTTCTAGTACAGACCTGTAAAAATTAAATGGGTTTTGCCCTAATAAACATAAGACCTGGATACATTAGGAGGCTCTGCATTACTTATCACTATTGGAGGAGTTTTTCTTGCTATGCAAATCTTGTGAAACAATTGACATTCTTGTCTTATTATCAAGCCTGGGTGTAGCAATGGATTTGTTGCAGGGATGACAATCACCTTTGCTACAGCATTCCAATATTGTTATATACAACAGGCAGAGCCTCAGTATAAAATTCACTGCTCTCCCAGTTTATTAAAATCTTGAATGTGCTGGAATCACTGGATCTCCTTTTTATTGGTATTTGGGTTTACAAATTATTTTTTTTTTAAGATTTATACACAATAGTGACTCATAGATATAAGTCAATGCAATCTATTTTTATTTCAAAGGTGAAAAGCAGGGATTAATTTGGTTAACAGAACTGCCTGGTTTGTCTTTATTTTGATTTTAAATTATGCTTTTTGCTAACATTTTAAAACAGTCCAATTACCAGGATACAGATAAGCAATTAAAAATGCATTGATTGTTTTCTCCAAACATTGCCTATCTGCCTCCTTAAATAAAAGCAAGTTATCTGCAGTCAGTATGAAAATTATGTGATATCTTTTATAATAGTTCACATATAGATTATTAGCAGGAATTCTGTCCTTCTGGAAAGTTTCAGGAGCAGATCGGTTTAAGGCCTCCTCAGTGACTCAGGTTCAGTCCTGTCAGCTCCCATTAAACTGCCCAGCAGACTGATGTTGTGGTAAAATTGGCAAATTATTTTTATTTTTATTAAAAAAAAAAAAAGGACATTTTTAATAAAACCTCAGAAATAAATGGGGTTTCCTATCTCAGGTATAATATGAATATATTCCATCACCTCTGTAGAAAAAACTGTGCATATCTAACAAAATCTTTACAGTTTCATAGTCTAAGGTTCAAAAAATGCTAGAAGCAGTCCTTTCCATTTTGTTCACTCAAATAATATTGTTATTATTCCAAAAATTCTTGAAAAGAAATTTGAAAACAAATACCTTGCTCACTCATCATTGAAGCATTGAAAAGTATATTTTAAAACACTTTTTTTGATGTGACTGCTCCATTCTCAAATCTACCATCAGTATCTACAAAATGCAAAATGCTTTGAATTGCCACATACGATTTTCTAACATGTTTTGGCCATGCAGAGATGAATATAGGTGGGGGTTTTTTTTAGCTTCTTATGGCTAAAAATATTTACAGAAACAAACAGGAATTATCCCTGGAGTTTTAGATGCTCCTGTCAGAACTCACAAGTGCAGAAACATGTGAAAATGAAAAATTATGGATTGGAAGAGTGAGCTAAATTGTTTTCAAGACTGAAAAGTAATTATTTAAAACAAACAAAAAACAAAAACAACCCCCCAAAAAACTAATCCCTAAAGCCCTGTTTGACATTTGTAAAAACCCTAAAGATAGCTTTATTTTATATAATTTCTTCTACCTTATAAAGTTTTTTTAAACATTAGTATATGTAGGAAAAGTTTCTTGCTCCTCATCAAAGCAGGGAAAGTTAGTCCATGCAGTATATAAATTTATATACAGGATTACACAAAATATGATTTTTAAATTCTGTTTAGCAGTTTTGAGACTTCATTTTCTATGGAACGCAAATGTTTCGCGTATACCTCAAAATAACTTTTACAAAATAGCCTGCCTTAACAAGAGCCTATTATTAACAAACGTCTCACAGCACATCCTTATAGCTGAAATTCTAAAACTTTTACTGATGACATTTTCTAAAAACACGTTAAACAGGGCACTGAGAAAATGATGGAATGGTCCTGCAGAAGGAATATGGGGCTCACTATAATATTGGGAATTTTGGGAAGAGTTGCATTGGGATGTTCAGAGGAGGAACAAAAGGTAGAGGAAGGAAGGGGCCTGGGGAGGTTGAAGTTGGAGGAAGAAGAGGTGCCTGTTTTGCCCTGAGCTTTCTGGTTTTTTGTCTTAGTGAAGAACTTTCTCATGCAGCTTCATCTAAACAATGGCTATTTTCAGAATGTTTACATACTTCTCCTCTGAGAGAAGAAATGATTGGTGGTGATGTCCACCATCCAGGTTCAGGGGTGGCGTTCTGTGTAGCCAATCCCTGACCTTTGTACAAAATGTATATAATGGAGTCAGATTTTGAAATTAAAAAGAGTTTGTTCCTTTACTGCTGTGGTGTGAGCTTCATTTCAGTGTTTCTGAAATTGGGACACACCCAGCCTCGACAAGCCACATGCCTGTGTGTGCCAGGCAGGATGGCTGCTGGCAGGACACAGGACACGTGCAGCTGAGGGCAGGAGCAGGATTTGGCGGCAAGGAGTCAGGGAAGAAGGAAATGATGGAAGCAGGGGCATGAGCACCCCACACCTTCATTTTCTTGCTGTTGAGTTACAGACAACCCTTAGATTGAATGATGTCAGTCTCTCTAGGTCTTCCTTCACAGTTTTGGCATAATATGTCTTTCCAATCTGTTTTCCAATTAGTCCTATATGATGATGGTATATTATCCCTAAGAAAGACATGTTCTGATGATAAAAAGAAATGAAAGTGTGAGGCCTTAGTAAGAGGCTACATTTAAAGTTTTATTTTAGTAGCATCATGTGTGGCTGTTCTCCACTGATTTTAGCACATAGGAGTTCCATCCCAGCATCTTCTTTTTAAACAGACTTATGTTTTGTTGACAGGGTTGCTCTGTAATCCTGGTTAAGGCATAAAATATCTCAAAAACTTTTCTTGTCTGCACTGAAAGCCTGGTTCTTGTAAATGAGTGAGATTTTAGGGGATGTACCAGCAATCTGATCACAGTGCAACTACACTTTATTATCATTAATGCACAGGTGGGTCAATTGAGCTCACTTGCTGGTGCTGCCTTTCTCTGATGAAACACTTGAAATTCTGGTTAGTGAAACCTTCTTCAATCAATATGTAGCACTGAGGCAACCTGCAGTGTCAAGTTGTTCAGGGCGTTTTTCAGACAAGTATTTTCCTAGACAGTCCAATGTCAGAGCACAAAAATCGTATGTCGAATTTTAAAATCCCTTACTCCCTCAAAAGGCAATAAATTTAACTTGGTGGAAGGATGATTACCCGCTTTGCTTACAGACATTTTCCATATTCTTACTGTGTTCTTCCAGCAAAAGTTAAGGGACTGGGTCCCTCTTCAATGGATCATTTTACTCTTTGGCTGGTCTCTCACAGAAACCCAGCAGCAGGCAGCCAGCAAATCAGTTCTATCAATGCAAGGCTGCTCTCTGCCTAAATTTAAGAAAGATTCGCTATTCCTAAATGAAGATGAGATGTATGTGTCTCTAATTTGCCCCCAGAATTTCCTACATTCTTTTAAATAAATGTAAAACAAACAATATAAACTCCTTTCAATTTACAAAATATCCTTCGATTTACAAGATTTCTGTTTTCCAGCTGTCAGTAATTAATCTGCCAGGTCAGTAAAAATCCATGTAGAGGCAAGATTTATTTCATACCTGGGGAAACAAGCCTTGCTCGGCCCCCTGAATTCGCAGCCAGTGCAAGGAAGAAAGCGTTTTCTCTTTCTTGGTTCCTAACAGTATTTCAAGAGCTGGAAATGAAAATTGCTGATGGGGGCCTTGCACTGTTGTTACTGGAGCAGACTTATCTTCATATGTTTCAGAAACTCCTTCTACCCTTTCTTCATTTGCTAGTGTCTTGATCCTATTTCAATTTGTGTGACTAAAGCTGTCTTGGTGTGATATTTAATGTGTTTCCACTCCCAAACGCCTTTCCCAATATTACCAAAACCAAGGCTGCTGAAAATTACACTGTTTTCCATTATTTAAATTCCTGCTGATCACCTTCTTAATGACTTTGGAGAACGTGGTTAAAATTTGATGGTGGAGCAGCACTTGTGACACCCCCGTGCCTTTTAACAGCTCCATAAAATTTGACATAGTCTAGGATTAATGGTGAAGATCCAAAAGCAAAAGGCAGCTAGGACTTGAGACTCTGGCAGGTAGAGCATAAAGGGCAGAAATACTTTATTTGGGAGGATTATTTTTGACTTTGCAACATGGGTAGTGAACATTTAACTTGGGATTTATTTGCATGCTGAGAATGTCTTCTGTGATTCAAGAAAATCTGATCATTCTTTTCATTTCTTCAGTACCAAAGAGAAAAACACAACAATTCAGAGGAAAAAGTATTGATAGAATAATGGCGAAAAAATAAGACTATTAAAATTAATAGGAACTTTCCTAGAAAAAGCATTTCATTCTGTTCTCAGCAATAAATTGCTGCAAACTCTCCAATTTAAAAAAAAAATCACCTCAGTAAAGTATTTGTACAGAATTATTTTAATTAAGCCGTATTAGAATCCCCTTAGGCTTATGTTTTACTGGGTTATTAGAAAAAATGTGGAAGTTTACATTCACATGGATTTATTTGTTCTTGAATATGCTTAACTAAAGTTGAAGGACAGATTTTTCTATACATTCTGGATAAATACTGATACGTAGATACCTAGAATGTGTATCACAAAGGCCATTTCTGGTCTATAGCACTTTTTTCATACTGGAAATGTAGGCTAAACCTTTTTTCAATCTATAAAGTTCCTCCTTTTTTTTTTTTTATCCTTTAGCCATTCATTGCAGTACGTGGATATGATGAATACACCAAATGTGCAATATGTTCAGCTCATCTGAAGGAAATTTTATTTTTTTCAGCATGAAACTAAAGTTAGTTTACAGTTCTGAGAATTCTTAGAAGTAAATTATTATACAAAATCCTATGTTGCTGGACTAAAAGGTAAAACCTTGAAAACATGAAGCAATGCAAGAAAACCCAGGGTTAGTGTGAGGAATCGTTTCCTGCATTACACAGAAATGATTAAAAAGTAGTTAAATTAACAACAGCAATTCATAGAGGATTTCCAGTTTTGCCTGCATGGTACAGAGATACAAGGAGGAACTCACCAGTGCTGGATATCTCTGTCCTCTCACACCATCACTCTTTTGACAGCTGTATTTCTATCTCCCTCACAATGCTTTTTTATGTCAAAACCTAAATTTCAACTAAACTTCCACATTTTAATGATGAGCAGTTGCTTCAACAGGTGAGGTAGTTCTTTGATGGCAGGCCAGAAACAGATGCATCTCTGAGAACTTGGTGAGCAGGGTTTTACTTACAGGTTTTCTCACTGTGTGTGAGCGAGTCCAAGGGCAGGAGGAAGTCCCTTTGCCCCTGAGACTTTGCCTCTACAGAAGGATCCCAGTGGGGCAAACAGCAGGGAGTGGAATGAGATGAGCTCCAAAATCCCTTCCAACCCAAACCATCCTGCGATGCTCTGACTCTGTGCATGCACTGATGACAGGAGATGTGTGTTCTCCAGCTCAACAACAGGAAATTTGACACATGTGAATCACATCTTTCCAGGCAGCTCAGTCCTTTGTGAGGCAGGACAGTGGCATTGGTGTCACCAAACAGGCTGTGCAGACACCACAGTGATGCCTTAAGTTTTAGCTCTCATGGTTTTCAGGTTCTGTGCTGCCCAGGGATGCAGTTCTGAGCCTCACATTCAGTGTCACTCAGCTCTTCACAGAGCAGGGAGACAAAACAAATCCTTTTCCTGCTGAAGACCAAGGATGACTTTCAGGCCCAAAAGCACAAACAAGGGTGGCTGAAGGGAGGAACAAGAAGGATGGGGCCTCACAACCTGGAGCTGTAATTGGACAATTAAACCCCAATATGCAAATGGACCAAAACTTATAAAAGTGTGAGACCTCACGGCCAGTCAGCCATTTTGTGACTGGTCAGCCATTTTGTGACTGGACAGCCATTTTGTGACTGGTTGTCCATTTTGTGGCCATTCTTAGTCCACCTTGGGTGCAGCCCTGGTCAGGCCCTGTCCTGCCCAAGGTGAATCCTAAAGGCCTTTCAATAAATCCCTACTTCATTCTCTAGCTCTGTCCAGTCTCTGTTCCAGGTCAGCCTTCCCAAGGCATCAACAGGACCCCAGGAGCACCCTGTGTAGGGACATCCTTGAGTATCTGAGCTGAGGCTGCCTCTGGGCACCAGCACTGATGCAGAAACAAAAATGCTGTTCGCTACAGCATCTGGATTTGTGCCCAATGCAGGTAAACAGCAAAATAACTCTGGTCACCTCAGGGTAGTGCTTAAGCTGTCAAGATAATTATGTATCACAAAAAAATTATAGAATCACGGAAAGGTTTGAGCTGGAAAGGAGCTTAAAGATCATCTCTTTCAACACCCAATCAACAATTTAAAGAAATCAAGCCTTCCTGTATTGCTCCAGCAGCAGGCATGGAATCTGATATGGATTTGAGGTTGCAATATATCCCTGAGGGCTCAAGAGACCAGAATTTCATCCATCTTGGCCAGTTTTTCAACCCCTGGCCAAAAAAGGGAACCCAGAATGGCTTTCCTCTTTTCACTCATGCATTAGGGCATTTGCCCTAGTTACTGGAGATTTTTACAGTAAGAACATAGTCTGTGAGGTCTTCTGCTCATTAGTGCTGTGTCTCACATGGACCTACAGTGCCCTATTTCTTTTTCCTCTTGCTTTAAAACCCCTGCAGCCTTAGAAGTTGGTGTTCATGGAATTGCTGCAGAGGCATCACACAGGAGCCCCACTGGGAGCTGGGGAAGTGAAAAGTCTCTTGATTGTTTTTTTTTCTGAGTGATGGCAGAGAGGAAAACAGGCCCTTTTCTTAAAGCAGAGACCTGGGGTGAGAAGGGAAATTTCAGCAAACTAGAGAAAAATTTCATCCCTGAATGAAAGACTGGGGATAAACTAAGGAAAAATTCCATCGCACAAACCAGGTTACCCTGTACTTATTTCCTACCTTATTATTTTTTTTTTATTTTGACATGGAACTCTGCCTTGGAGTCCTGTTGCAATCTGTTCACACATGAAGTGTGTAACAAGAGCCCTTTTTGATATGTTTCATAGCTCAGAAATTTCTCATCCAGAAGTTTAGGGTACTTTGTGTCCTGCAGGATGTTGGAGCAGATGTGTGTCACTCTGCTATGCCAAGCACCCTCTTTCTAGATTTGTTTTGCATGCAAATAGAAAAGGAAATTTTTTGAATGTAAAATTAAATAGATTTTTATCAGCAATGCTTCAGAAATGGCTAATTAGGGATGTTTTTTAATGGTATGATTAATTAACAATGCAAATCAAGAAATTAACCCAGCTGAAGCATAGATGACTGAACCAGTTGCAAAACCATATATATCAAGTTTTCTTGAATGAATTTTCTTCCATTGGACTTAAATCCAAATTTATGAAGCTAATGCAAAAGCAGTGCACCACTTATATTCTGAAAATAAGACTTGAATGTGCAAAGGAGCCTTCCTTGGTATTTTGAGATGAGATTTTACACACCTCATGCAATATTGTGCAACATCATGTTGTTTGAAGAACATCTACATATTAATTTTTAAAAAATGAAAAATATCAAAATAAAATTCAGCAGCTGAGAAAGCTGAAAATCTTTGAGGATATAAACCCCATTCGTTCAGTTTGAAAAGAGATGTAACATGTTTACGAGCACCAACTACCAAAATCCAGAAACTGTGAAATTGGTTACTCTGTCATGTTGTGCTGAACTCCTGAGCTCCTCATACATTCCTTCAGCCACCATAAGCCAGTACAGAAACACTGAAAGCCAAACTGTAGAAACTTCAATACAGAGAAAGTACCAGAAATTTATGATATTAAAGTTAATTTGATGTGAAGAATATTGAAAAAGCCTAATGTTTTTTAATAGTATGTTTTGGTGTTATCAAGGATGAATTATCTATTATTACTGCAGGGAAATCTTCTTGTTCCTCTTCTGGAAGATGCCACAATTTTATTTTTTTTTTTAAATAATCCCTTCCTCAAGCTACAGAGACGAATTAGGATATTTCATTTAGTATTTATCCAATTTATTTTACATCCACGATAACGGAGTCCAAGCAAGAAACCTAGCAAAATGTTTTGCTACCTCAAACAAACAACGTAAGACTTAGGGCTCCTGAAAGGAACTACTTATAGAATTAGAAATGCCAAAAAACAAATTTAAGGGTTTGTCCTCCTTCAGTCCTTGGAGCAGAGTCCCTGCTGTGCTTTGTGTTCTCTCCTGTTGAGATTCCTGGACAGGTAATTCATCCCATCACAATCACCTTCTCCTGCCAGTAGAAGAAGTGCTCATTAACTGGAAGTGATAATAGCAGTTTGGGAGGACTCTCCACCATTAAAAAAAATATATTTTATTTATATTCTTTCAATCTTATTGCCAAGGAAAGAAACATGCCCAAAATGTGGTAAGATGGAGCACTTAAGTGACATTCAGAATTATTTAGAGGAAGATCTATGAAATAACTACACAGTTCATCAAGCAGATGAATATAAATAGTAGTTCTGATGTTTTAAGTTGACATAAAACTAACAAAAGTTGTCAAAAACAGCTGAGTTAAGAAAGAAATAAAGGAAACATCATTCTAAGTTGGAATTACAGTGCCTGTGGAATTCTTAAATTGTTCCTCTCAAAGCAAAACACTGAAGATGCCCTAAATGAAAAAAAAAAAAAAGAAAAATCCTCCATATTCATTAGAGAGTAACAGTTTCTAAAAACAACACCAAAGCTCAAACAAATAACAAAAAATTACTGTTTGAAATGGATAGGGGTGGGGTGGGAGCTGTTCTTTTGTATAATTACAGTATTTGTAGTGTGTAAATATTAAACTCTCCTTGAACAAAACTTAACTTTTTATTTCATTCTGCTCTGCAAAAAGCTTATTTTGAAAACATACACCAGCAGCTGGAAGGAACCTCTTTATGCCTTTTGCATGGTTTTCAGGTCTTTAGAATAAATACAATCATAAAATCATCATAGAAACATAGAAAGGCATGAATTGGACCAGACATTAAAGATCATCTAGTTCCACCCACCTGACATAGGCAGGAACACTTTCCACTAGACCAGAAATAAAAACAATTCATGATAGCTTGAGGAAATGATGATTTTTCACTAGACTGAATTCAGATTTTGCAGAATATGAATTTCTGTGCCATGATTTTTTTCACTTCCCCATGATGCTTGTGGAATAAAGATTCTTTATCTTTTTTGCCTAAGTTAAGGAGTGTGAGTAATTATTCTGCTTTTCTGTTTGGCTTAAATTCTTAGCAGGAAATGCAGGTGCAGATGTGAGTTAACACACAGAATGTATATTTGATGATTGTGCACATGAGATTGCAAAAGCCATTCTTAGACACTGTGAACAAATGGGAAAGTTATTTAAAATATTACTTCCTTACTGCTTTATGAGTAATTTACGTCTTGTACTCAACAATGCAGCATAAAAAAAATTCCAAAATCTCTATTTTGGGGTTCACTAAGTGAGTACCTGACTAAAGACAGGCACTGCAGAGTGTTTCAGTAACAGGAGCAGGCATTTAATTTCTAGACCATTGACCTCCCTTATTATAGCATGCCTAATAAATGCCATGGAATCAGAATTTTGGGGTTGGAAAGGACCTTGAAGCCCATCCAGTTCCATTCCCTGCCACAGGAAGGGACACCTTCCACCAGAAGAAGCTGCTTCAAGCCCCATCCAAGCAGGTCTTGAACAATTCCAGGGATTCTGACTCTATGAATTGGGTGTAAAATCACCTGTGCCTTCCTCATGCAAGAGCCATCAGTAATTTTTTGGTGCTATACTGCTGAATTCCTGAATTGGCTCCAGAAAAACATTTGTGTTTTCCCTGCTTTAAAGTAGTGAGATAGGAAGTACAAGAAGAAAGTCAAAATCTAATGTCAGCAAAAATAATTTTTTTTTTTTAATCTATAAGGAGCCTCACTGCTGAAGCATGTAAAAATAAAACACAAGTGTATCTGTAGCATTAAAGAATAAGAGTTTTATCAGAATGGGATGTTAGGACAGTCTTATTTTCATGGCACTTGGATAAAGCACTAAAAAACATCAAGAGGAAGATGACACCTCCCACAACTGCAGATGTAAAACTTTGTACCCTTCAGACCTTACAGAATTAAATTACACAGACAATTTCAAGCCCAGTAAGATATGTATGTTGATGCACTGAATAGCCCAGGGAATTTAGATTATTTCCCATTGGTTTTGGCTGCTAAATACACATCTGCTACACAAATTTCTTTGAAAATCTCCTTGTTCTTTTTCAAAGATGTGATGATATCTATTTAATGCTGTTGAAAGATGAACACTAATTCGTTTAAAGAGACTATAAAGAAGAAACATAAAAAAAGAACACTCTAAGAATATGACTTTAAAAACTACTCTATTGTAGATGATAATTTGATCTTTTCATAACATTATTTAAAGTCTTTTTTCTATCTTGTTAAAGCTTTTCTTTAAATTGCACATGTTTTTTGATTATTGCAGTACTTTTTGCTTTTGGTGAAAAGAATTATTTTTAAAATTGAAGCATTTATCTGGCTTGTAGTGTGTTGTTTTTTTAAAATTTAATATTTCTGTTAATTTTATTGTATTTCATAGAATCATAGAAAGGTTTGGGTTGAAAGAAATCTTAAAGCCCATTCCATCCCAGTCTCTAATTAGGAGTGCCTGATGGCAGCTCCAATTCTCACATAAACAGAAAACATCTGCATGCTCATGGCAATGGCAAGTCTCTGTCTCCCTACAATTTTCTGTGGTTTAACAACACATTTGTCACTAAATCTTAGATTCTCAAATTCTAAGCTGAAGGGCAAAATAAATTTAAATTGTGGTTATGCAAATGGAAGGCATGGCAAGTGCAGCATTTTAGGGGGTAGTCGGAAGGAGACTCCCTGGTACCTGAAATGCTGCACATGCACTTTGCTCCTGACAATGTTTTGCCTTGCTAGGGTGTCATAGGTTAACACAGTTTGGTTTTATTTGGTTAATGGAATATTGTCCTGCCAGGACCTCGCACTTTGTTTTAGAAAGGACAGGGACCTATCAGGTGTGAAACCACTACATAGGGTGAGGAACATGGAGAATGTGTGGTTTTGACAGAGGTATTTACCCATTTCAGAATAGAAACATGTACAGGCAAAACTCTTCTTTCCTTTGGTGACTGAGTAATTGGAGATAATAGTGAAATTTCTTTTGCTGCTAGTAGGCTCTGCTTTTGTCCTTCTGCTAGTGAGTGTTCCTCAGAGAAGGGAACTCTTCTCTCCTCAGGTCTCGTCCTTGTGAGGAGTGACCTAACCAGTGTTGTCTCCTTCTCTACCTCAAAGATCCTTGATTTTGCTCTTGTAAATTTTCAAACCTTCCCAGCCAGAATGAGGAAATTGTATAACCCCGGGGCAGCCTGGACTCTGCTGGTTGTGCTTCTGAAAAAACATGACATGGTAGAAAACTGAGGGTACCTCATTATCATGCCCGCAATGCAGGGGGATGTTCAAGTCATGACTGGTTGGAGACAAGATTTTAAAGAAGAAGTAAAATTAGGTTATTGTGTCAGAGTCAAGATTCAAGGGAATAAAAGTTCTTGGACATAGTCTGTAGACAGGCAACTTGTGGACTTAATCATAAACTGGAAAAAGAGCCTAAAGCCTCATTGAAGACTGGATTCTTGGAGACAGGCAAGTGGGATTAGCAGGATTGTAATTTATTGGTGGACATGGTTGCACTTTCCAGCAGCTTCTCACAGGAGCCACTCCTGTAGCCCCCCTGCTTCCAAATTTGGCCACACAATGCAAATACATAGGTGTGAAACCACCAGGTAACTTTGAAAATTAAATTTGGTGTTAGTTTGACAGATCCCTAAACTTAGTAAGTTAACTCTTGTCAGCGGCACGCAAGAATGCTTTTGACAAATAATGAAGGTTCAAAACAATATTTTGCTTTGCATGTGTAACTGTTTTGTGCTGCTCATCTGAAAAGTTGCATTTTATCTCTGGGCTCTGTGAACGTATGTTTAAAATTTGCTGCCACTTCAGGACTTCTAAAGTGCATATCCCATATTCTCACTCCAGTCTCGTGCATGAATTGATAAACTTCTGTCACTGAGATTTTTTTAATAAAATTTTATTTCATTAAAAACCAGCTCGGTTAGCAAGTTCCCCATCAATCTTATTTGCAGTTACTTGTGTTCATAATTTAAAATGTGAATAGTCCTTCAAAGGCAATGAAAGAAGATGGTTAGAGTACTGAGATTTAAAATGCCAGCAACAGTAAATGCTTCTGAAGATTTTAAACACAAGATTTATATTCTGATCTACATGTTTTAACACATGGATAGACTAGCAATATGAAAATGGTGCTGTTGTTCAGTATTAATTTACAGCATAATCATTAAAAATGTCACAGGATCTGAAAGAACCTGCCTAATTGTGATGTCTGATTTAAATCTATGTTTGCAATGTGTACTTTTACTCGGTATTGCAGTTGCTCTGGAAGCAATGCTATAGCTGCATGAGTGACCATTTGGTGAGATAATAATGTGTGCTGATCTAGAAGGCTGTGTTACCCTTCATACCTAAGAATAATGTGTGTTCAGATTTTGACTACAGACAATGGGCAAAATCATCCACTCTGAACTCCATTACATTTTTTTTTCCTATTCATCACATCCTCATTGTATAATTTATATGTATTTCATGCAAGGAAATTCAAGTCAGTTGATGGGGTTAGAGTGCACAAAGGTTTTTTCACTCCTGACACCAAGTCTGAAATCAGTTCCAACTTTAACAGATAAATTAAAAGAAAAAAAGGCAGTAAAACAAAAGCCTTTCTCACCAGGACAAGGTCACCAAGCAATGCTGCACATTTGACCAACTTCGGCTTTTGTTCATCTAAATTTCTCACACTTTTCATTGTAAGGGTTTCAGACCAGCAGTCAGGAAGAAATCATGTCTGAAAAATAAGCACTTGCAGTAACTTACCAACCCTGATTGCAGACCTATGATTCTTCTAATTTGAAAATACTTCATAGGCCCCAGCAGGTTAAAGGTGAGGAGTCAGAGTCAGGTTGAGCATCGCCAGTTCCTAAATAAGAGAAAAGAGTGGAGAGACCATAATTCTATCCAACTTAAAGAGGAAGAGAAAACCCCTTTATTTCCACAATCCATTATTTCCACATTTGGGGGGTTATACTGACATGTCTTGTAAACAATGGGCTGTGCTGATCTGACAGTGCAGGGACTCACAGCATCATTTAGCTTGCTTTCAGTTTTGCCCAGTGGTCAATTAAGTATTGTCTAACTCACTTTAGCTGTCTCAACACCAGATGGTAGTAAGAGTCTGACAAACCTGCTCAATCCCTGTGTAACAAACAGTAGATTCCCGTGTTCAGTAGTGCTGGGGGAGACATGTGTGCACGAAATTTAAGCTTCAGCGGACGGAAAGGCACAACCCTGCACAGCTAAGGAATAATACCCTGCAGCAGCACACACCTGAAAAGCAGCACAGAGGAGAAATCTCTGAGCTGGACTTCATAAGCTGTCAGTGTACGTGGGTGGGTGTCAGATAAAGCCAACAGCATCCCAGGCTGCTCTAGGAAGAACATTACTTCCTCCCAGGTTGTCACTGGTGAGAGCATACCTGTATCCACGTCTGTGGTCCCCAGCACCATGGAGCTCCTGGAGAGAGGCTGCTCCAGGGCCATAAAGGTGATTAAGGAACTGGAGGACCTTCCATGTACAGAAAAGCTACCAGTGGAGAGCTTTTTATTCTATATGAGAGAACGCTCAGGAGGATTTCATCACCGTGTAGAAATACCAAGTAGGATGAGAAGGCACATGCTGAAATACATGAAATTTTGTCTAAACATAGCAAATGCCTGTTTTGCTGTGAAGGAATCAAATGCTGGAGCAAGTGTTCAGAGAGGCTGGGGTGTCTCCATTCTCAGACATATACAGAATCTCTCTAGATGCAGTCCTGAACAATTTGATTGGGTTGTCTGTGCTTTGAGCAGAAGGAGATGGACTAAACATGCGCATGCGTCTGTTTCATTCTGTGATAATGAGTTATGAATAAAAGAGACCTGAGAGGAATTCCCATCAAAAAACATCTAAATTATTTGAGGATTTTTAACAATCTGGTGATGTTCAGTTAAAATAAATTTTATCAAGTAGACATTGAAGCATTTTTTAAAACATCTGTAAAAATAGAAGAGGACTAAAAAATACTATATATTCCTAAAGAAAATAAGTATCAAATACAGCATGGGTGCATATGAATAATTAGGTTTCTAACCATCACATCTGACTATTATCTTGAATAAGGAACTGTTCCTAATTGAGAAATCCTGTGTCAGAGACTAAAATGGTTCATGCCTTAAACATTCCTATGAAGGAGTTTTGCCCATTATAGCAAAAACTGTATAAAGAAGCTGCAACCACAGAAGTCCGCCCCTCCTTGAGGATGCCTGACTGGAGCCTTGGAGTGTGAGTTAAACTGCCTGGATAAGATAAAGGGAGCACTATGGTTCCATCACCTCAGGTCTGAGGAGAAGCAAACAAGGCTAAGGGAAAAGAATACATCCACAGGAAAGCCAGACTCAGCAGAAAATCATCCCTGGCTGGGTTTGGGGTGGGGAGAGCACAGCCCACAGAGGGCAGGTTTGCACAAGGTGCCCCCAGCTGTGGGGGCAGGAGGAAGTTTCAGGTGTGTGGTGTGACCTTGGTCAGAGGCACTGAACACCCCTCTCCCTCACACAAACCAGCCCAGCTGTGGCATGTCGCCAAGTGCCACATCCAGTCTTTTCTTGAACACATCCAGAGATGATGAATCCACCACCTCCCCAGGCAGACCATTCCAATACTTTATTACACTTTCTGTAAAAAAGCTTTTCCTGATATCCAGCCTATATTTCCCTTGGCATGTATGTCCCATGTCCCAGAGTCTCTCTGCTAATGGCACCAGCCATCCCCTGCTTGAGAGAGAGGGGACACGCCATGAAGTGATGGGTGGTTTTACCTGCATGACTGTGACGGTTCTGGCTCCTTTTTCTCCGCCAAGGTCAGGATGAATAGTACAGGGGAAATGTAGATGTTGAGTTCAGACTTGGATGTTTATTGTTTCTTATCTATGAAATGCCACCTAAATTATTTTTATTTTAAACGCAAGTCTGCAATGTGGACTCCATCAACCAATTACAGAAAGCCACCTAAACCCATGAAGAAGGAAGAAGAAGGTAAAGAAGGACTCAGACAACACCCACATGTATACTCACATGTATACTAAAATCCCAAAATCCAAGTTTCCAGAATTCCAACACATGACCACAGAGAAGACATGAGGAAGAGGGATGGAAAACTCACCTCTGCCTTGTCAGTAGAGGTACATGACTTCAGAGGAAAAACAAGCATGGCAGGAAATTCTTCAGGGATAAATCTTCTCCAGTTTCCAGCAGCACATCCTCACACAGAATCAGAGGCTGGTGCTACTTTCCATCCTCTCAAAGGGATGTGCTAGTTTAAAAACCCAGCTGGAAAATAAACTCAAGTTGCTCCCTTCCATCTCACCCTCCTCTGCTACTTCCAAGTAACAGAAGGAATTTGAATGTCAACAGTCATAGCCAGGATCAATAGGACACTTTAGATGCTTAATTGCATGGTCTTTTTTGTTTTCCGAATTTATAATTTTTTCACAGTTGCCTATATACTTGAGAGTACTTGGGACACCATTTGTTCAAGAAGTGCTTTAACACCTGCCTTGGATGTAGGGACAGGAAAAGCCTTTTTATTTTCACAAAAGCAGATTCTGAAAAGTCAGTCATGTGGGAATATTTATTTTGCAAACGCTATCATCTCAGTCTCAGTATGAATGATTGTATGGACTTGAGTGTCTTAAAATACATTTTCAATGTAAAAATACTCACTTTTTTCAGGGAATATATTTGATGCTAAATCAAATGAATGCTTAAAGATAATTTCTGATTTACATTAATATTTAAGATCCTCTCTACAAGACTTGTATGGTTACAGCTGTGCACCAGTGCAATGTGAGGGATTCTGCTAAATGAATTCTATTAAGATAGCTTTTTTTCTCACAGGAAAACCACATTTGAGTTTATTCATCGATAATATTTTACTCTTTAAGCATTTTCTTGTAATTCTGGTTTGTTGTTTTTTTTTTGTGCAAGAATTTTATACTCTAGCTATACTTTAGAAAAGTCCAACTGTGAAAGAAGGGACTTTTCAAAGGCCAAAACATGAATAGTTATGAAGCCTTAGTGTTGATATTCCTCACATGTGGCACACAGCTCCCCTCTGGGCATGCTGCCAACAAACACTTGCCAGATGACGGAATTTTGAGAGCCTGACAACTTTTCATTGGGAAATAAAATCTTGGGGCAGTGGGAAGAGAGGGAAGAGCCTCATTTTTTTAGGGTTTTTTTTTATGGACATTACTAATTTAAACAAAACTACTGCTTTTATCAACAACAGAGGTGGGAATATTTAGAGCAACTGGGAAAAAATAGTGAGGTTGAGGTTACTTCTTTGAAATAAGACTGAGACAGAGGAAGTGTAGCAAAACAATGGGACTTAAAAAAACCAAACCACATAAAAACATTTCACCAGAAGACAGAAAAAGGGATAATAAGACTTTGAGATAATGCACAGAGATAGTTGTGACTTCTTACAGGCAGCCTTGGCCTTGATCACTGCAGATCAAAACAGGACAATGAACCATTGGTCATATTATTGATTTACACAAAAAAAGAGGGAAAGAGTGACCAGAAAATATCATGGTTTCTTTTAAATTAAGGATTCTTCAAAAATGAAATGAAATGGGGTTGACTGATAGTGCTGAGATTCTATTTTTTTTCTTTAGGCAGATGTAATTTAAGATTTGATATTTTATTTTTTTTGAAGCTCAGTCTGGAAGAAAGAAACAGTAGATTCAAAGATCTCACAGCCAGAAGTTGAGTGTAGCAGAAAAATTACATAGGCACTTCTCCCTTTTATTCACACTGTCAATTATGTTTCTAGTAGTGAAAAGAAAAGGCATTTGTGCCCTGTCAAGATTCATTTAATAATTTACTGCTACTAATGTGGAGCCACCCTTTTGTGTGCATTCAGAGGCTGGACTTCTGGTTTGATAGTTAAAAGCCTTTATCCAGAATAACTTTCTTCAAAACATAGTGATTTTTTTTTAAAAAAGTACAGCTCACAGCATTTGCCAGAAAACAGCTACCAATCCTTTCATTAGTCTACAAATTGTCTACACTCTGCCAGCTTTTTTTCCTATTAGTAAAATACATGCTCTGATTTATCCCATCTGAGTGGGTCTTTCAGATTTACTATTTTTTCCTAAAGGGTGATTTGGATGCTTTGGAATATNAATATATATATATATATATATATTTAGACTTGATAAAATGCTTTTAAGGTTTGTGGAAGGGTTTCTAGTATTATTTTGGTTGATGTTTTATATGTTACACATGTCCCACGGTTCCACAGTCTTTAGAGAGCTGGATATTTCTAAAAAAGTTGTTACGTGTGGTCCTGCCAGATTTCTAGTACAGGAAATTAGTAATATCTGTATTGTGATAGGCAGTAATGGTTTCCATCTGTTTCTGACATCAGACAAAGTTTTGTCTTCTGCATGCTAAAGAGACACAGTTACTAAAACTTTAGCTTCCATCTGCTCTCACACCTAAACATAAGCTTGTCTTTACACAAACCCAAGAGTTTCAGCACAACATAGGGTAAACAACGAGTGAAATGATTACAAACAGTGGTAGTATATCCCCTTCTGGCACTCAGTGGTTATTTTTGGTTATAGCCCGTGTCCTTGCTTCATGCACATCCTTTCACACAATGCTGAGAAGCATCTCTGCAGTGATTACTGCACATTAATCAAACTAAATGGCATCACTGGGACAGAAACATTTATGACTACATCTCATAGAGGCCATCAGAGAGTTAAACGAGTGTCTTTCACTGGTTCAGCTGGAAAGGAGTAGGAACAGTAAATGGATTGCACAGAGGAAATTGCAGCTGTTAAGAACAGTTTAAAGAATGCAGTGCTGAAAAGCCTAGTTTTAAATCTCATTAAAATTGTAGCACAAACTGACAGAGCCAGAAAACCCAAAGCGAAGGTCATCGCCCTGTTGTTAATGAAAGCTTCTTCTGTAAAACCAAATTGTGGGAGTGTCACGACCTTAATGTGATTAATTCTGATTTAAGTGCATTTGAAGAAACATATATTAATCAAAAGACTGTATATGAGCAACCTGATTCAGTTTAACAAATTACTGGAATGACAATACCTAGTCTAGTTAAGGGATTTCTGTAATAATTGTTGAACCTGATGTGACCACTTTGATTAATTTTACATCATGATGTAAGGCACTGCACCAGAGTGGCACCAGCCATAAGAAAGAAGAAAGTTTTACCATTTGCTACCCATTCATCTACAGGGATGAAATTATAAAAGTAGAAAAGGGATACAAAGGATAAACTTTTTATGCTTTCAGTTTTTTTAACAGAGCAGTTGTTAATCATTTGAGAAGTAACACATAATGTTAGCAGTTGACAGTATGGTTAATGCCACATTTCAGCTGACTAGCAGATGACAGAATTATTCATGACTGAAAACTGCATTTGGAAGACTGTATTTGAGCAAGGGTACCAATGCACAGCATGTAAACTGAACATATAATAGCCCTGTTGTGATTTAAAACAATGGGGGCTTAAAACTTGGAAGAACGCTTAAATCAATGTTTCTCTCAGGTTTTTGTCCCTATGGCTATTGTCTTCTCCTTTTCTTCCCACACACAGGGAAAATTAAAAATAACTTGTGCTTTTGCATAGGGTTTTGATACCAGTTTACAATTATCATGAAAGCTTTCTAGATTCTAGAAGGCATTGCAAATTTGTCATCCAAAAATGACATCCTCTCCTGGAAACTCTCTTAGTTCTTTATGTTTGCGTTCACAAGGGCTGCTGAGAATTCTATGTGTAGTATTGATGAAGATATGCCAGGCAATTTATATATGCAGGGGACATGCTGGAGGAAATCAAGAAGAGCTGGCTCTCACTTTGTGCTGTCTGTCTGGAAAGGCAGCTCTGCTCATGTTCCCTTTTAAAGTGAACTTAGAGAATCAGGGGACGAAGATCAGGTTTCAGTGATTAGAAAAATGTGTTCACTCAGGTCTCCTGCTGAAGCTGTAATATGGAGGGAGATTGAGAAGCACTGCCTCTTCAACAAAGACTTACTTAATTTTACAAACAGGGTATGTTCTCCCCACCCCAATAAAAACAGGACGGTAACATGGAAGTCCTATTAGTCAGCCTTTACTGGAAACAAGCACAAATTGTATCTAATTTTCTGGGAACCAAGAGGTTTGTACACACTTGCCAGTAGGGTATGCCCCAGTGTATGCTGGGCAGATCATGAGGTGGAAAGGTTCTTCTTCTGTTCAACTTTACTTTTATTTCTTTTTCATTTTCCTAGAGCACTTTCAACCCGTTCTCCTGCTGATATATCCCTTTTAATGACCTATTTTCTCTTTCTAAGTAACAGAAAGTTCCGACTTATAAAGCAGATAACTCCAAATTAATTTTTGTCCTTTGATTAGAACTTGTGTGAGTAGAATTGGAGAAGCTTTGGTGCCTGCAAAGGAAGTGGGTAACATCTTTAAATCTTGCATGCCTTTGTCACTCTAAAGGCTTCATCAGGTTGCTGTGAGTCTGCCTTTGTCTACCTCTTTTGCTTAATAATTGTCCTTAGGTTAATGTAGGAATAGACAGAAATTTTAGGGGGCCAATGAAGGAAAAAGTATGATTCATGTATGCGAGTCATATTTGAAAATTACAGAATAAATGGATGGAACAGAATGTGTTTGATGCTGTATTTGAGAAAATTTACAGCAGCCATACAGTATAATTGGCTCACGTCTTTCATTTCTTCAACAAACTATCCTTTTGTATTAGCAAGAATTCTTTCAAAGCTTTTCTTACTATTAGATTCTCAATATGTTTTGTACATATAAAAGCTAACTCCAGTGAAAAAGGCCAATTTCAGCTTCATTACAATAAAGTTGAAATGGAAGAAGAGTTCCTTACATGAAGGAACAGACAGACTTGCATATAAAGATGAGAAAGAATTTGGCCCTTTTTAAATGAAAACTTGATTCAGCACAGCTCTTCTAGGAATGGATTTTTTAATGCTTTAAAAAGGTATTGCAATCATTAACATTGATATCTGCCAGAAAATATCTGATACTCTTTACTGAAGTTTGGTCATTGATAGAGTTTTATGTTTTCTTGACATTTTTTTTCTTTTTTCCAGAAGAAAAGCTGCGTGCAACACATAAAAAGGTGTCATGGTGTTTTTGTGGAATGGCCACTGACTGATATCTAGGAAAATTTGTATGGATAAACTTTCAGTCTGCTTGAATACAGCTGTAGTGGTCTGTTAGTGCTAAACCTTCATTTTATTCTGTTAATGTATGATAGTTTTACTCAGATATCCTCAGACTGGCACTTGAGATCTAAGAGCACATAGATTATATTCTTTGAATTGTTTGGTTTTGGTTTCAGTGAGGGTTTTTAAGTTCTATTTTCTAATGGCAAATAGCTGCAGGAATTTGTGTCTGCACTAGAAACTGCCCCGGGCCACTGTGCCACCTCATTTATGGTTTAACTCTTGGAAATTCTGAGATTCTTTAAATCTAGAGGGATTTTCACATCCTTTTACATTTTCCAGTGTTCATTGGTGTTACTTTTGAAACACTGAGAGACTTGAGACAACAAATGACTCAGAAGGTACCCACCACGTGCATCACATGTCGCACACACTCACATGGAGGGGGCTCTCCGTGGTGAACCAGCACCACTCCTGCCACCCCCAGTGGGAGGAAGGAGAGATTTGGAACAGTAAAGGCGAGAAAACCCCTCAGTTGAGATAAAGATAGTTTAATAAGCAAATAAAAGGGGAGCAGGGGAGGAGGGGAGAGCCCACACACAAGTTATGACAATGATGCAATCACTTCCCATGTTCTGGAAGTACACTGCTGCCCAGCCAGTCCCTGAGCAATGGTTACCTACCCTAAATCTCCCTCCCCGTGTCAGTTTTCTATAGTTTCTTCCCTCCCACTTTCTTGCCCATCCCCAGCCTACTTGTTGCAGGGGCAGAGTGGAAAAAAGAGACACCCTTGATGTTTTAAAAGTACTTCTGAGCAATGCTAAGACTGGTGTGTTACCAGCACTGCTTTAGTCACAAACACAAAAAGGGCACTGTATGGACTGCTATGATGAAAAGTATTTCTACCTCAGGTAGATCTATCACATTAAAAGAAAGCAGACATAAATGTTGACTGAATACCTTGCGGATTTATGTAATACCAAGTAATTTTTCAAAGTATTGGTCCAAGTCCTTCAAGTTTGACTTGGAGCAAGCCTTAAGATCAGAGGATGACTAATGGTACTGAAACACTGGGGAGAAAATAAGACAAGTGGTCTAACTGTTATTACAGATCACAGAATCAGAGAATCGTTGGTTGAAATCAAGGTTGGAAAATACCTCCAAGATCATCAAGTCCAATCTCTGATGTTTATAACTACATGCCAGTCTCAGGGATAATTAAAATCTCCTAGAACCCAACAATGATTCCAACTAGAAGCACAGTTGGACTCTATCTAGGATTCAGTTCTGGGTGAAGATTTGAGTAATTTCACAAGCTACTATGTATTTTTATGCAAAATAGTTTACCAGAAAATACACAAGAAGCAAACCCAACATATCAGCTATATTAGATTGTTTCTACTTACTTTCAGCAGCAGTTGCTTCAGAGATGCAAGTGGATTAGCACTTGGAGGCAGGAACCAAATAAATTTATTTCAGACTGCACTAGAAATCTGACAGGTGGAATATAGTTGTCAGAGTTGACATTTAGCTCATGCCGCTCATTTGACTGTCTCTTCTGAGCCGAAACAACAGGATTCCAGTAAAAAACCATCAGTACTTCAGGGGACAGTTTACTGAGAAGAAACCACAGAGTAATTTCTCCTCATGCTGGGATACTAGCTGACATTAGCGTGCCAAATGACCACCTCTTGTTGAGGCCTTTCAACACGTGCCTGTCAATGTTTTGCCCACAAACAAATTAAGAATTACCTTTTTTCCTCCTAAATATTTTTTATTATACTTGAAACCAGTCCTGCAACTGTTTTTTTTATTAGTTGCTATATTTTCAGCATGGAATCTTTAAAAGCCTGGCCACTGCTCACAGGTAGGAGGTGCAAAATGCATTTCCAACAGACATTTGAATTATTCAGGCAGCATCTCTACAAACTCAGCTTCTTTTCATGACCCACAGTGTTACCACACCTTTTGTGGTTCAAATCTGCCTACACAAAACAACCAGCTGAAGCTTGTGAGATCACTGACTCTCCCCATTGCTGTGGCTACAACCATTAAACATTTTAGCCATAAGAAAAAAATTATCTTGAATGCATCTGCTAAATTGCTACATTGAATTTGTTTTAAAGGCACAGACAGATATATTTTATATCCAAAGTAAGGGCTGTACCTGTTACTTTGCAAAGACCTTATGCACCAAACCCCAGACTCTATCTGCAGAATAAAGTAGGGTTGGTCTAGACACGATGAGTAGCAAAATAATTATTATCTCTCCAGTGAGTAGTGCCTTCTTATTGTAAGATGCAGCTGTGTATAAAGACTTAGCTCCTGAAATTTGTGTCAGAAGAAATATAGAAGGTAAATCCAGCCTATACAGAGCTTTGTGGGAATTGCAGGCTTGCTGAGCTTTCACACAGAGACCTTTACATTGGTTTTGACTCACTATGTCTGCTAGCAAGGAAAATTTGGAGCAACCGCTTTAGGAAGTGCAAAGTTGTCTTGAGGGTTTGTTTTTGCCACAACCTGCCTGCAAAAAAAATTGCTCTGAGATTTGGATGCTTTGAATGCTGGCCAGACTTATTCATGCTTTGTTTTCCTGGCAGAACTGCTGTTCTTTTGAAAAGAGACAACACATGGTCACTAGTGAAACTGGCCTGAGGGGGCTCTGTGTGTGAGCTGTGTTCTGTCTGGCTGTTCTACACAGCAAATTGCAGATATTAACTAGCATCAGCAACAACAGGATAAAAATTTTGTCATATTACAAAGAGATTCTTGGTTTTTAAGGACTAGGATGTTCATATTCTGGCTGGCATTACACACAGAACTGAATCTGACATTTCTTCCCTGCCTTCATTACACGAGCTAGAGAGGTTATGGCAGCTCACCCTGGTGCATGCTGCACTTGGGTAAAGATACCCAAGGAATCAAAGGCAATAGTGACACATGTGGAAGGACCACAAAAGAAAAATGCTCCCTGGGAAAAGAACATTTCTTGCTGTGGGGAGCTGACCTTGATGTACTGCTGGTTCCCTCCCATCCAGCTGCTCTTCCAGCACCTCTCCTCAGCAGGACAGGCAGGGAATAACAGCCAAAAAAGCTTGTGGGTCAGAATAAAGACAGGGACATCACTTATCAATTGTGATCATGGTCAAGACAGGCTTGATTTGGGAAAAACTAACCAAATTGATTAAAACCCTGGCTTCTGACACCTGGAGCACCTTCTCCATTCTTTTCTCACCTTGGTGTTGTAGGACTGATTCTTACACTTGTTTTTTTGGGGGGTTTTTTTGGGTTGGTTTTTTTTGGGTTTTGTTTTTTTTNCTCCATTCCTGGGCACAGTTTTGCCCTTTCTTAAATACATTTTCTCAGAGGTGCCACCAGCTTCACTGATGGGATCAGCTGTGGCCTGTGGTGGGGCTGCTGTGGAGCCAGGAGGAGGCAGCTGGGAGTGGCTGCCACTGTCTGTGTCCTTCCCAAGGCTGTCCCTGGTATTTCTGCTCAGAGCTCTCCCCCCACACACCTCCCCTGCTGCCAAAACCTGGCCACCTATACCCAGTACATTTGTTTTCTTGATCTGTTGAAAATACTGCAAAGATATAATTAACATTCTCAGTAAAGCCTTCTCATTTGTTCCCACGTTTTATTTGCTGACACGTATTTTAACATTTTAATAGTTTTCTCACAAAAAAAACCCCTACAAATTATGGAAATAGAAGCTCCTAGACCTTTTCAAAGGATTTTAAGAAAAGGAGCCTATCTGCCAAAATGACTCAAAAGAGTCAGATTTACAGGTGTAGTGTAAAGTTTTGAAAATGTTTACAGACACTGACAGTTTTCCAATCTTGGATAAGTGTCTAATCCTTCTGTGGAACAGCTTGTCCTAGCTTTCATTATTTCTGGCATAGGAGGGTAAATTGCATGCAAGATTCATCATTTCCTCCTGCTGTCTAAAATCACTTTCTTTGAAAAATAATCTATGGAAATTACTTTCCACTCACAGCCACCCTTAAACTTGTTCAGGTTGAAAGCAGTCCAGTAAATCAGTAGTTGGAAAGGGGATAAATGTTTTTTTTCTCTTTTCCTGATGCCTTTCCCAATGCTGTACCAAGTAAGCACCAAAAGGGGACATTCCAGTGGTAACACCTGTTGGGAATGATGCATGGGAAAATGAGGGAGCACAAGAGAAAGAAATACTGTCTCTGTGATGCTCCAGCTTCATGAATTGAGTGCGAATTGAATTCTCTCTGCTGTCCCAGGGGTGGAGGAATGAATAATTTAAGGCCAGCAAGAGAAAAGGTGTGTTACACGTCAGCAGATGGAACATGGGTGAGCCCTGTCTGATGTACTGGAGACAAGGTTTCAGTTTATGGTTTTACAAACATTTCCATGTCTAGACCTTTCATATTCCAGAAAGGGCCCTCACCTACTAGCAAACATCTATTCTTGCCTGGAAATTGAGTATTTCCAGTTTGGAAGGGGTGATTGCCATATCTTTCTTAGAAGTCCTTCAAGTTGTCTCTTTGGCCTCTGTTTTCTTGGAATAAAGTAATGTCTCTGACTTTATTCAGCAGGGTTGGGTTTTTTTGTATTTTACACAACCACTGTATGTTTACAATGCACAGAGTCTCTTGCATGCTCAGTAAGCATTTACACAGCCTTCCTGTCTTTGTGCACCTTCCTTTCACACCTTCACATGGGCAGCAGGAAAAGGAGAGAGAGAAAAAATGTCTTGCTCTTCCCTGGTCCACCCTTGTGAGCTGAGCCAAAGTGTCAGCAGGAAAGCAGAGAAATGCCACTTCATTGTGCCTGGGTTCCTCTAAAAAGCTCTGTTGCAAGGAATAGTAACAGCTTAATTAAATTTCTCAAAGATAATGCTATGAAATGTGCACTAAGGTCCCAAAGCCGTCTGTCCCCGGGTCTTCCCAGATACTGAGGCTGTTCTTGTACTCAAATAACCTCTAAATACTGTTAAGCATTCTTCAAAAATTGGGGTTTTTTTTAATTTGTGGATGCCTCTGTCACTTTTCTGACAAGCTGTCCAATAAAAATATATCAATTAGCATGAAACACAGATCTCATATTTGTTGTTTTTGAGTGGTCATCCATGCATCTGATGGCTTGATATCTGATGGCAGCATTAGATGGCATCTGATGGCCTGATATCTGATGGCATCATTTTCATCTGCCGTTTTATGTAAATCACTGTCCATTGCAGCCCACAGTTCAAGTGATTTTTTTTCCCCTGCTTATTAGGTTATTGTCTGAAATGTGATTTGTTTTCAGTTTCAGAAACAACATATTTTTTGGTTCTGTGTTGGAGATTTTCAGCTGAATGCTTTCAATACTGCCAGTAAATAAATCTGATTTTTCCACAATTTATCCTATAATGAGATGAAAAAATAAAAGCTGCAAAACAGTCAATGCTCTTGCAGAACAATTAATCTCCTTTCTCTTTAATTATGGCAAACAATCCATCTGGATAATTCTTGCCAACTGCTTCTTACTGGCTCTATTCAGCAGGTATAAAAACTTATTTTGATGGCATTTGGTTCTTAACTTGCAGAAGTGCATGTGGTGAGTGCTCACTATAATTATATGTATTAGTTACCAGACGTACCTATTCACATTTGTAATAGAAATATAGCACTTGTGTATGTTTGAACTGGCTGAACTGGCTGTTTTCCACCACCCCAAAGTCAGGAATCAGCACGTAAAAGACAGATGTACTATCAGCAGTGCTGGATCAAAAAGGTGTTTGACACTATTTGCTCACATGCTATTTACAGAAAAGAGTATGTGACTGTTGAAATATTTTAGTATTCCTGCATTTGTCCATTTTTGGGAAATACAGGAATTTATCTTTTCTCGCCTAAATTATTTTGTTGGTGATTTCCTCTTCGTTCGAGTTTTAAGACTGCCTAAACTCTATGATTTCTTGTGGTCTGCTTTCTTTTAAACTGATTTTTAAAAATATTAAATGTAAAGTGTCATTAACTAGCATTCTCCCTCCACCCATGCAATTCTGTAGATAATCTCTGACAGTAGGATTAGTGTGAATTAGTTTTGTTGAGGATTCCAAGGCTCCTCAGCTGCTTTAGTCAAGATGCTCTTTTGTGTTCTTGCTTGAAGAGATATCCTTGAACAGAGACTGATAACATTAAAATATCCAACTGCTCCATGATAAAGAGGGAAATTTGACATGGAATGTCCTACACAACCTTCAGTTTAGCCTGGTACAGATGAATAGGTGTGGGTGGATTGCAGTGAGCCCTAAGGCCAAGGTATTGTGGCACTGACAGTGAATTTGGAGTTCACATTACATCAGAGAACTTTGGATAAGAAGATGAGATTGAACTTAAGTTTTGGGTTTGTTTGGTTTGTTTTCGTTTAGCTTTGTTTGCCTTTTTTTTTTGCATTGGTTGGTTTTGGTGTACTATGTATCTATGGTGTACTCTATCTTGTATAAAAAAATCTGGGTTTGTAGCACTAGATGGAGAAATAGTCTCTCTAAATTGCAAAGTCAATATTTTACAACCTAAAGTCAGTGAACAAGTCTCAAATAGGTTAAATACGTGATTGAAATAAAAAAAAAACTCGGTGATAAAATAAAAATTAAAATGTGTCTTAGCTTGGCATGAAATAGAGAATTGGTGTAGAAAGTGAAGCCTTCAACAATTTCTGAGACATTTTGATTGTCTTTAAGAAAAAAACCAAATAGACAATACATACCTCAAGAATTTCTCAGTTCTCTAAAATATACTTTCTAAGAGTGGCCAAAGTAGAAAAAGACTGTGACAACAAATATTATCTAAAAGCTCATGTCAAATTATATTGTGTCATTTTCTAGTAATCCACACCTACACTGCTTAGTACTGCTTCTTGACAAGCTATAAATAAATATTGTAGGTCTTTAAATGTACACATATAGAATAGAGAATAAAAAGATTTTTTCATTATTTTTCTATCAAATAAATTACAGGCAATGTTTCTGTCAATAGCAGAATTAATATGGATTTTAGTGGATGTCAGAAGCAGCTAAAATTGAAGAAAATGGAATATCCTTTTAAGGCAGTTTCATGACTAGCAAATCTCATGGTCATGGGATTATGTGCAATCCAGGGTGAAAGTGTAATGCATAAACTGATGGTATTGTTGGCATATGGACTACACGCAACATGGTTATCCTTAGCCAGGATTTTCAGTCTTTGGTCATGAATTTCATACAGATTTCCACCAAAAGATCTGAATTATTATTCAGATAACCATCTGAATTATTCACATATTTGTAATATGTACCTAGAATGTTTTTATAAACTCTCAAAAACAGCCTGAGGGTTAGTTTTAAAAAAAATATATTATTTTTATGGCATGAAAAAAAAAAGAAGTCCAATCTTTCATAGAAGTAAAATACATCATTCCATCTAAGTACTTGATCCAGATCAATTTTTAAGATTAATATAAAATGTCAGTCTAGATTTACTTGCTATTGATAGCTTTGTAGGGCTGAAAGAGACTTAAGTCCTTTATCTCCCTCTTAAGCACGACTTAGACTTAACCCTGATGTATTTACATAATTCGTTGTTGTAAGTTCCACTGGCTGAGGTGATGTAAGCTCACTTTCTATATCCCTGGAGATTGATTATCATCATTGCTAGAAACAGTTCTTCAATATTTGTCAGGAAAACCCTTTTTCTAACCCAGAGATGGGGCTCCTGAGAGGCGTTTTAAAGACTTTTATTCCATTTTCAGTCTCATGAGAAGGATGAGACAGTGCAGATGTTACAATTTATGTGATTAAAATCAGAAGCCAAACTATTTCCTGATTACAATACATTAATAAGCATTTTTTGGCCTGTCAGCTTTTGCCACACAACGCTGCTAATGCTTCTAAGGCAATTATCTATTAAAATACCCCACGTGGGTCTTGCTAAAATACATCTTTCATAGTTCTATTTCTCCAAAATATCTGGTCTATTTGCAAGGTGATCATTTGAAACTTGTTTCCAGTTCAATTTCTCTCTCAACCATGTCTGTCCTATTCCATGGCCTAAGTCAGCACACTTTATCTCAGAGTTTACACACAGATGCACAGGACTATGTGAGCCTTCTGTCAGGCTTTGAGAATTCTCTACAAATCCATTCCCCAAAAATATTTAATTTAATCTTTCTCCCCCAAGAGGGAATGCAAGGCTTGATGGCCCACATCACCCCTCCCCAAGAAACCCTCATCTCAGGGAGGCTGAGACTGAACAAGAGACTGTGCAATAAACATTTAGCTGCACTTCCAAAATATGAAGCTGTAACATTTTTAACACTATCCCATCAGCTGAATGAAGACAGTTTCGTCAGCCAGCAGAAAATCTGGCTGGATTTAACGAGCAGGGTCCATTTCAAACACCTGTTAAGCACAGAATGTGATCATTTTGAGACAACACCAAGTCCTCTATTTCCTCGATTTTTTTGTTGCTTAGCTACCATGGTTCTGTGTGCACTAAAAATATCATATTGGGTGATGGACTAATCTGAGGAATAGCTGTAACAAATTACAAAAATCACTGCAAATGATGGCAAAATTACAAAATGTGGCCGCAGTACGTACAGAATTGAAAGTAGTCATAAAAGACAGAAATTGTTTTTTCGCAGTTATTTCTGAATCCAGGTTGATATTTCCATACCTGGAAGTCTTGTTAAAGAAACAGATCACGTTATATATCTAATTAATATGATAACAGCACTTCATCTGTGTTTTACCTGCACCTGCAATTAATATTAGTCATGTTGCTGTATTCATTCATCACTTAGTTTACAGTATCTTTCATCTGATAAACCTGAGGGAAAATGTTTACCTGGGAAATTCCAGGCTATATTTCAAACTGTCTACCATTTCAATCAATATGATTTATCTATTTAAATAGAATTTATATTGAACACTTCCAGGGATGGGGCAGCCACAACTTCTCTGGGCAAAGATCTTGATAGTTTCTTGAAATGTTATGCTGTCTCTCAGGTTAGGGAGACAGACAGAATTCGAAATTTATGGGTATTTTGCCAAATCCTTGCTTGTATCAACTGAATTTTTACTGTAATTAAAATTTTACTGTAATTCATAAGAGAGTTCTACTCATGCTCTCATAATCTGTTTCCTTCTCTTCCTTTTTTATGTCTCATATGGAAGCAGTACTTTCCAGAACATAGTTAACATCCACATTCTGAAGTCCTGAATATTAACTGAACAGGTCTCGAGATTTTTTTGTGCCTTTTTCATGGATGTTGTAACACTGGAGTTCCTTTTCAAAGAGTGGTCCTTAATACAAAAACACAGGAATTCACATTTCCAGGTGTTCTCAAACTGAGAATGTCCAACATCTACATTTGTCAGACCTTGTCACTGTTTGCACAGCACCAGTTGGCCATTTATAACCGATGTGACATTTTTCCTCTGTCTAAGGCGTCATCAATTACTTCAGGCTTCTATTCTTCATGCAAAGTCAACTTTCTGACTTAAAGGAAAAGTCAATAAACTAAGAGCATACACTGGAAAGTTTTGTGGCACATGAAAATTCATTGAAATATTGAAGAATATTAAGAGAAATCTATCAGTGTGGAAAGCTGTGGCTCCTTTTCCCATGCAAATCATGTGAATTTGTAAAACCATCTGTAAACGTGATTTGCACCATAAAATCTGTATTTGTTGGCAAACAAAATCATAACAGACATTTTTCCTTTGCTCAGTCTACAGCATTTGAACCTGCTGTTTTCCGAGGACTGACTGACTTTGCTGCAAAATTGAATTATTAAAGACAGAAAATCTTGTGAGGCTTTTGATGTCTCCTTCTTGTCATTGCTGTCCATATTCATGAAGCAACCTGAATATTTATCCTCATTTGTGGGTACATCCTCTTTTATTTTTTATCCTGGTGACTGATCTCAAAAAATCCATGTATGTGAAACGATAACGTGAAAACTAGAATTAAATATTTGTGTTTCACTCTGTGAAGATAAAGACCTTAATCCATTTCCTTGCCAGAATTGAAATGAGAGGATTTGCCCTTGTGTGACCAAGTAATATCCTCATTGACTCCAGGTAACAAATGTTAAGTGTAATCTTGTTTTTTTAGCAAGCCAGGAGATGTAAAAAATGTTAATGCCAGGCAAGATTAGGCATAAACTTCCCAAATCAGCCCAGAACTGCTGGCTACGAACAGCATCTGGAGACACCTGGGAGCAGAATTCCTTTGAATGCTCTGCAGAGAGGAGGGGTGTGCTGAGAACCCTCCAGAGTGGTGCTTTGGGGGTTGGATGGCCTTAATTTCAGTTCACTTTCCCAGTTACTTTCCTAGGGGGAAACAGAGGAGGGCATTGATCTTGAGACTAGACCAAAGAACAAAATCTCTTCCAAAGGACTGGTTTTGTCAGCACTGGGAGCACCATGGAATGAGTTTCTCACAGGGCAAGGGGACTGAATCTGTACCTAGCTGTTGGGTTATTAGAGCCTGGCAGAGTTATTAAAGCCATTCTGCACTGCTGGATCTTTTAACTCTGCCTCTTCCTTTAAAATGCATAAAGCAAGACTGATGTGCTTGTACACTTGACAAACAGCATTCACAAGGGCTTCAGTCACTGCTATTTTAGCCACGCTTTATTCTCAATCCCAGGAGCAACTCTGGGAAATCTCCAATATCGTTACCACAGCTTGAACTAAGTTTCCAGCTTTCTGAGTTACCTGAATGTACTGCACTGCCAGTATGGTTGCTGAACCTCAATTTGTACAACACTGCTGTTATGGTTTGCAGGGTCATTTACAAAGACTAGGTCCAGTCCAATTAAAGTTGTGTGTGGAGGTGCTGGTGTGCTTTTCGACTGAGGAAAGATAATAACCAGCTAAGACTACCTGAACACTTAGTAAAGCTTGAGAAAGCATATTTCTTCCACTAATGATGCAGTCAGAAACACAAAGTAAGTAAAAGTAAGTAACAATTTCTACTCTCAGAACAGTCAAAGGGAAAGCTCAGTGCAGGAGTTTACTCATCATCTCATTCACCAGAGTTTTCTGGGTCAAGCATTATTTATGTGCCATGTAGTGTCCTGTTATTTTAACATGTTTATTGGTCAGATGTTTTCTTTGGAAATAGTCATTCCAGGGTTTTTCCCTTTTCCACCTTTTTTTTTCCTTTTTAAGAAAGAGAGAGGGAACTTATTTATTTTGGAAGGAATTACTATTATGCAGCTCACTTTTTATAAATATACTTGATTTGTGTTTTGTCTTGAGTACATAAATACTCATAATCTGTCATAGAAATTTTTAAACATGCTTTTCACTGAATTTTGTATAAATCTTGAATTATACTACTTGTGGCACAAAAAAAAGTCTCCTTCAGCAACTCCAGCCCAGTTCATTTTTTGCATGGTTCCCTAAAAATGTCTTTTCTGAATGCTACTTACATTTTTAGTTGCATTTAGTTGTAAATTATGTTAACTTTTAGTGAGCTATCAAAGCACATAAAGTTATATTCATTGACTCTACTTTCATATTTCAGGTTGGTTGCTAAGTCAAAGCAATTTAATAGAACCACTGAAATTAAGAGTGAAGACATGACATTTGGGGGGGAAAAGCATGGAAGTAGCAGTGTATGGGTATAAAAAAGTGCTGAAAATCTACATGGGATAAGTTGAAAGAAAGCAACAAACTGAAGTGGCCATCCAACACATTGATTTATTAATTTAGCAGTGTCCCCCTTCCTGTAACTCATGTGGTGTTGTGCCTGCCCTCACAATACCATTTATAAAAAGATTAAAGAGGGTCTGCAAGCAATTTTTCTTAGGATCTGCTTGACATGTGAAGACAAGTGAGGAAGTTTATGTAAGTGATTATCTGAAAGCTGCAGTGAAGGTGCCTAGGCAAGAAGATCAGTGTATTTAACAATGCAAAGAAATCACAGAATCATTAAGGCTCAAAGAGACCTCCAGGATAATAAAGTCCAATGTTACCGGCTGGGAGGCCTGTAGTTAATTCATCCTTCTGACAGAAATTAGCACAGACTGAATGCTCTTTTCCCTGCTGCATTCTTTGTTGGGTAACTTGATTTTTTTCCCCTCTGGTAAAAAGCAGTGTGGTGTGGTGACTTGCCTGCTTCCCTGTTCAGAAACAGCACAGAGATGGGGAAATTTCAAAATCTGTATTTTCAGAAGTCAGGCATTCTTTCTTTTGAAAATAATTTTAATTAGAATAACTATTATAATGTCAGCAATCATCATCTTCATCCAAAAGAAATGGATATTATAGCACACCTCCATCTCCTTTGTAGGAAAGCGATGCTGATTCCTAGTGCCAAAGCAGCTGAGGTTTTAAAAGGGATATTGCCAGCTTTTGAACTGAATCCAGGGGGAAAAGCCACCATTGTGCCACAGATCTCCTTTTATTCCCACACTAGCAGCAGAGTTTTTCTTATCCAACGTTGTTGTTGATTGTTTCAGCTCCCAGGAAGCTGCTATTTAACTTATATAAATTCTGTATAATAAGACCTGCACCACCTTAATCCTTATCTCAGGCAGTGCCAAGCATGTCCTTCAAAGTCTGTGAAGATCATAAAAGCTTCTTCTAACATACAAATTTTATGAAATACACATAAATACGTTTTATAAATTTAAAAAAAAAATCCCACAAGAATCCCATACTTTCACCCATCTTTGTAAAAACCCTGAAGCTCTTCAAACAGTCAGTCTTCTGACTTTGATGAAATGTACTAAATGCATGAAAAGAAATCCCCGGAAGCAGAGAAGGAAACAAAAAATGACAGTTTTGGTTACCATTAAAATCAAGTTAAAGAAATTTCCTAATAGGTCACCAACCAAGTTTGCCAATGCAGTATGAAGACCAGAAGTGCAAATACTGGGAACTCCATTTTGAGGTTTTACTGGAAAAGAAGGCAGAATTGTTGAAGATACATATTGTATTCTTAATGCAATACACTTCATTAAAATAAAACAATTAAGTCATTGCACTCTTGCCTCCAATCACTAAGCAGGAAGTGAACTGGTTGGAAAGTTAGTCTTTACAAAATGAAATCTATTTGTTTGAGTTCACATTTGGATGTGGAAATGAAAACCCCTGTAAGACATTTTATGAGTGTCTTGAAAGACTAATTGAAAAATGTTATAGCAATGATGATCTTGATGCTTTTAATATCTCTCCAATGAAAGTGGCTTTTTAGTGCACCTAATGAACATCTGGAATGGAGTAAAAAATTTGCATTTTCAGGATACAAGAAATACCTGAGGGTTCTTTAAAATATATATTAGATGTTGCTTTCACTATTATTTTGAGGGCAAAATAGTCTATTTAATTATACAGAACAGAGCTTCTCCTTTATATAAAGCACTTGGAAGTACTCTGTGCTGGGGAAAATAATTATTAAATTATGATCTCACCAATGATATTAAAACCTATATTTGAAAATCCTGTGTAGTTTGAATTTGCGCCTGGAAGTAACAGTTTGCAGAGGAAGGTTTCAGGTTCTTGTGAAGAGGTTCCAAATTCTATATCAGCATTTTCTACACTATGTACGGTCTTGCAAATGTCATTGAAGAAGGAAAATTCGCTATCATGGAATTATTCCTAAAACAATCCTGGCCATCGAATATAAGAAATGTGTTTGTAACTTTTTTATTGGTTCTCTGTCTTTGCTGGAAGAAATAAGAAATCCTCTTATTATTCAAGAATCAGCCTGAGATTAGTTGCATAGGAAAATCCTGGCTTGAAGACATAGAATGTAACAGATAGAGCTACAAGTGAAAAAGAAACCCTTGAAAAAGAAAATCCCTGTAGCAGGGATTTGCAAAACTCTAAAAAAAAATTGCATTATAACACCTTCTTTTCCCTCCTACTTCCTGCAGAGGGATCTCCCAGAACAATCCCACCTCTTTGAGCTCACCACTTCAGCTTCAATCAGAGCAAAAGTCTGCTCTGAGCTGCACAGATGCACAGATGCATCACTCAGAAAAGGACTTTCACAACAGCTGGAGCCTGCTGCTTGCAACAAATGACACCCTTCTCATCCTAGGATGTGAAGGAAGTTTTGATGGAAGTTAGTCAGCAGATACCGGCTCAGGGACTATTCTGCACATTATTGATTTGTGCATAATTTATTCTAATGGAAGAAGTTTGAGGTTATTGCAGATGTGTTGTTTCAATCTGTCCCCCGTGCCAGAAGTTCACACTTTTCCACAAAGTTTCAGCTCATTTAGGCTCATGAATGGCTGCTGGGAAATTACCCTCAAAGCTTTATCTGAAGCCATGAGAGCCTGAGTAATTGTTTTATTGTGAAAGTCATGCCTAACATGTCCTAAGATACGTTGCTGAAGCACATTCTGCATTTAGCTACCTGCCTGAAAGTTGTGTATTTAACAGGAAAAAGTCATTCTGACTGTGATTGATGGTGCAGCTCCCCCTTTGCAGTCATGGAGAAAATAAGCTGAGTCAAAGTAGATCTGGCTACAGCCCAGCACTTCTCTCTTTGCCGTTGCTTCCTCATTTCTCTTCATAAGAAGGCTTTGCTTTGAACACACTTATTCCCACAGCCTCCTATCTACCAACCTCTGTTCTCATTACTTTCTTCTTTTTTTTACTTTGTAATTACTTTAGATACATTACTCTGTCCTGGCTGACATTAAAGTGGGGTTTAATAACTCCTGTTCTGTGCCCTTCAAGCACAAAGCTTTAAAAATAAGAGCCCCTGGTGGGGACTGAGTAGCGCTGTTCACCCTTCAGCTCCACTTTCTCTGTGTCCTGTGACATTTTGTTTCGAGTTCTGTTTTTCCTGTGCTGATTTCTCTGGCATTCGGGCTTGGCACCTGTCAGACCATCACAGAGAGACCACAGGCACATTTGTGGGCCTGATATTTCTGGGTCTGAGAGATTTTAGCCTGGTAGCAGCTGCTAACTTTTCCCAAGGAAAAATTTCTCAAGAAAGTTTCTTCTCAAAACAATCTTGGCAAACAACTCTCCTTTCTCAAAACAATCTTTCTCCAGGTGGTGTTTTTGCTATTTCTCTAGTTTAACCAATGGGATTAGAGAGGTGTACTTTGCAGAAGTGTTCTGATAAAATAAAATAATGAAAAATAAAATTTAAAAAATATAATAAAATAAAGAAAATAAAGAAAATAAAGCCTTCTTTTTCTATGCTCTTTACCTTCTGAAATATTTGGAGTCTTTCTTTCATGTTCTACAGAGACACACATTGAGGGAGCACATCTGTGCAGAAGCTGCTCTAGAGTTTAAATACATTTACAAGGTGACTTTTAGATCCAAGGGGCACAGACACACACCTAGGAGTTCACCTTCTGCCTAGAAGGCTTCCAGGGTACACCTGCATGATCATCACTGCCTTTCCACTGCCTGATAAGAAATTCCACAGCTGATTTTCACACGTCAGTCTGGCAGTGAAAACGATGAGCTTACAGTGATGCAATCCATTCAGTCACAAGAGGTATAAAGACAAGTTATTAAGTAGGGCACTTGCTGGTAGAAGAGGGAAAGTCTGTATTTAAAATTGATATATTTCACAACTTGGTCTGCGGTTTATCTGACATTTACATGCAAGCACAATATATAGAAGACTCTGGATTTATATCAATATAATCACATGCCCAGCTTATCTATTCCTTCACTTTGGTGGAAGTTTGAGACGAGCCAAATACCAAATTTAGAGGTTTAAGAAGTATCGCCTCTATTTTCATACCCTTTCTATAGATACCAACATATCAGAGAACAGGCAACTCTTCATCTTTAGTTTGTCCCCGGTAGCTTCAGCCGGTCTCAGCTGCCTTGGTTGTCCATGGGTAGGGGGTGCACCTACGTACCCCCCTGCCCAAGTACCTCCGGCAAAGCCCCAGGCACAGGCAGCACTTAGCAAGCTTAATCATAGTGATATTCAGCTCTTGGCAGTGATCAGCTCTTTTGTAGTGATTATAAGCTATAAGCTTGCTAAGTTGCCTTGGCAGACGCAAGGAAGAGAGAGGAGAGGCGCCGTGTGAAGATTCCGTAGATTTAATCTTTATTAGCTCCTTCTACGAAGGGTTTCAGTGACGACAGCTCTACCGAGCTGGGGAAGAGTGGGGTTTTTTATAGGGTACCGAGGTTTTGAGAAGTGGACCAATGGTACACGTCGGGATAGAAAGTGACCTATTGTCTTACAGGGAGATAAGAGAAAGTCCAAGCGCGGGAGAAAAGGTTGTTTTGCTTAGTCATGATTAGGCAAAGGGTTATTTTTGCTTAGTCATCATGATTAGGCCCTTAGGCGACTGACCGCCAGGGAGGCCTGGCTGCAACATTCATCCTTCTTTCTTATCCAAGGCACCACTAAGTGTCTGCATTGCCTGGAACCTGGATCATTGCTCCAGATGAAGAGGTGCATTTGAGAAATAAGAAAGAGTTCATAAAAAACGGCTCTTGTTTATTGTCTGGGAATAGCTGTCACCATGGTTTTTCCCTGGGGGCCAGGTGACATCTTTTGGTGGTGAATAACCTTTTTATGGGTAAACCATTCTCTCTTTTATACAATTTTTTATTAATATCATGGTGCTATTTCAATTTCTTCAGTAAATTGTGACTCCAACTCATGATCTCTCCTGGTATTTTTCCTCCACTATCAAAATAGGGCAGTTTGAGTAGGTTTAATTTTCCTGCTGAGCTTTAAACCCAGCGCACTCATAAATTGTCTTGTTTGTCTTTCCCTGTGGGGCACACATTGGTTGACAGTACTATCCTGAAGCTTTTGGCTTTAGGGAAAATTTTGCTTTGCCAATGAAAAGAACTGTGCATTAGCGAACTACTATATTTTTATCTTCTTAGCTGGAAAAGTTTAATAATGAAAGAGCAAGTAGAAATTGCCAAAGCCTGCTTTCTTTTGCATTTTTCTAATTGTAGTGGGGTCTTCACAGTTTAATTACATCATCCCACTATGAAAACTTTGGATAAAGTGGGATCAAAAACAATAAAGCCACACATGAGTATTTGTGAGCCACTTGTTGTCTCATTTATATACTAATGAAGAATTTTGCAACCTTGAGAATTTGTGGTCATCAAAGACATTGTGTTGGATAGATTGTCTCCCAGAGATTCAGAAGTACCACAGTTATGTGTGTTTCACTGTTTTACCAAGTCTTCTGGTATTTTAAAATACATCCCCACATTAATTTCCTCTGCTCTACAATAAACCTTCAAATACAAAGGACATTATGGGGGACTTGACTAAAAATTTTCTGTCTTTTCAAAATTACAGTGCTACTTGGAAAACAGGTGAACGAACAATATTGCCAGGGAATATTTATGTTCATTATACACAGAAATAATTAAATAGTATGTTTCCTTTCTGGTGAGAAGTGATTGCTGTTATGGGATTTGGAAATGGGACAACTCTTTGTCTTTGTTGAGAAATTCCCCTTTCTAAAGGGAAAGGGAACAGCTGTCCAGGCTCCTTTGCAGTTCAACAAAGGAACATAACAGACAGCATTCCTGCACATTTCCATTCCTAGATGTGAAGGGAATTAAAAAAAAATCTAAATCAACAGGATTTCAGAAGTAAAATGTGAATTCTAGGAAATGGTGCTCAGGTGCTGAAAAGTGTGCTAGGATTGCAATGAGGCTGACCATGAGGCATCAATACTCACCACGAATTGTGGTTAAAGGTTCACTTTTCCTTTTATTCCTTTGGCACAGCATGCACTGGAGGGTTTCAGTTTATTCCCTCTACTGACTTATTCCTTGAGCAAGGTTTTAATATTGCCTTGGAAACAGACTCAAGCTACCATCTGTAAATTCCCTCATGTACCAAGGGCTTTTTAAAAGTTGAGGGAGAGAGACGCTGTAGACTAAGTCTTCCATTTTTCCTCCTATTTCAGAACACAATCTGGACTCTCCCCTCTTTTGGTGGCAAAAACACATGGCAGATACACATCATGATCCTATTGCTCTGCAACATCATATGAAAAGGTTAGAAGGAACATGAGGTGAGTAAGGAAAGATACAGGCAGAAGGGCATTTCATGAGGATGCAATGAGAGAAGATGAAGAAATAGGAAATTTAAAAGGTTGAAAAAAAATTAAAACATTTTTTCAGACTGAAGTATTTAATCTGCTTGAGATAACATAACCTTATGCTAAAGAGTTTACTGTTATTTTAATTATATCTGTTTTCTCTTCAGAATTTCTCAGACACCTACAGATTTATTCTAATATTGTTCTGACACCATTATCAGCTGTCTTCTATCTCACTGGGATACTTGGCTCTGTCTGTGTGTAAAGTTTTTCTAAGTAATTAAATATTACCATAATCAAACATTTCCATCAATTAGTGCATTCACATCATGAAGAAGATGAGACAACTTAAGAAGACTGACTTCTTTGTTCTTAAATGCCAGAACACTGCGATATTTTCCTGGTTTGTAATGATCTCACTTTTACTTTTTACATTACCAATTAGTATTGCAAGAACAGCTAAAAGAGGAATCAAGAACAAAAGAAACAAAAGAAAAAATACAATCACCATTAAAACATAAATGCTTACAAAGAGTTCTGGTATTTTCAACAATAGAAATGTAACTCAGGTCTCTCCATGTACAAATGATGTCAAGAACTATAAAGAATACAAAGAATTTTCACAAATTATTCTGGAAGATGACCAAAACTGCTTGAACAACCTCCATGCGAAGAGAGAATAAATAAGAAAGATTTCTTTATTCTAGAATAAAGATGAGAATGTTTAGTGAATGAATTACAGTAAGTGGTGTGAGAAAGAGTAATTCTCCATTTTGTATACAGATCAAGAGGGGAAACATTTCCCCGGAACAGCAGTAGAAAAATTTTTTAGAACATACATTCAATTCATTCTCATGGAATGTTAGTGTTGCCAAAATTATAAATCAATTAGAAAGAAAACTAATAGGGATCAGAGGAGACCTTATTTCCAGGTGGAGGAACAGCCTCTTCTCAGAGAAAACAAAGAATATGACAAGGGAAACACTATGGCTGTGTGTGGACTGAGGAGGCTGTAGAGCAGCTGTATGTGGGGAGAGCCCTGGGGTGCTGGTCCATGTCTAGTTGGATCTGATCCAGCAGTGCCCTGGCAGCCAGGAGGGACATCCCTGTCCTGGGGCCACCAGGCCCAGCATGGCCGCTCAGGCCTGGCAGGGATTGTCCCGCTCTGCTCTGCCCTGGGCGGCCTCACCTCCAGTGCTGGGGGCAGCCTGGGCTGCCACAATATATAACACACACTGAACTATTAGGGATGGTTTAGTTTAGGGGGAAGGTCTGGAGGAGCTCTTGAGGAGCAGTTGAGGGCACTTTGTTTGGGTAGAGGAGACTGAGGCCTCATGGAGCTCTTCAGCAACTTCCCAAGGGGCAGAAAACGGACAGCTCTGCTCTCTGCTCCCTGTGACAGGGACAGGACTCCAGGGAATGCCTGGAGCTGTGCCAGGGCAGGGTCAGGCTGGAGATCAGGGAAAGGTTCTTCCCCCAGAGGGTGCTGGGCACTGCCCAGGCTCCCCAGGGAATGGGCACAGCCCCAAGGCTGCCAGAGTTCCAGGAGTGTTTGGACAATGCTCCCAAGGATCCACAGGATGGGACTGTTGGGTGTCCTGTCTGGAGCTGGGAGTTCAATTGGGTGATCCCTGTGGGTCCCATCCAACTCAGCACGTCGTGTGATTCTAAGGGGAAATGACCTGAAGTTACAACAGGGGAGGTTCAGGTTGGATATCAGGAAAAATTTCTTCACTGAAGGAGTGGTTAAGCACTAGCACAGTTTTCCCAGTGCAGCAGGGGAGTCACCATCCCTGGAGAGCAAGGGATGGTGATGAAAATGAGGAGAGGTGGCACTTCACAGTATGGTTTAGAGGCCATATGAGGCTGGGTAAGATCAGTGTCTCAGCACATCTTGGAATGGCTGTGTCTTGTCTGGAGAGAGGGGTAGACTGGGCTCTGCATAGGTGAAGCAGTACTGTTGGAATGGTCTAAGTAAATGCTGAGTTAATGCTACTGTTATAATAAGTGTTTTATATTGAATTTGGTGCTGGATTTACTCTTTTGCCAAAGTGCCTTGATTTTCTGTATTTTTTCCAGTAAAATTTTGTGTGATTTTCACCGCCCTGTACACCTGGTCGGTATTTCTCCTTTGCAGCTACCTAGGCCAAAAGAACCTTGGTTAGCCCATGAGTGGGGTGTCTGGGGTATGGTTGTAGTGGTGTGGCCATGGCTGTACTTAGTCAAAGGTTGGACTGGATGATCTTGGAGGGCTTTTCCAAACTTAATGATACTACGATTCCACACTCCCTAAAACACAGATCCATCATGAGGTTTAACTGTCAACACTTCACCTTGGAGTCAGGTATGATCCATTATAATTTACAACCTCTCTCAAAAGCCCACAGAACTATTTTGTATAGAATAGAACAGCTTTGATGTGTTGCCCTGATGTTCAGCCTTCTGATTGTTTACATATTTCTACTGGAGATTCTCATGCATGTAACATAAACAAGTAGATTGTTTCCTCATCCCTCTCTGTGATGGACTGCTGGTTTGATCACTGGGGTCAGAGGGGTGTTCTCCTCATCTCCCAATCCTTGATCACATTCCAAATCCTATTTAAACCCCAAATCATAATAAACTGTCCTTCTTTTGCTCCTCACTCCTGATGTGAGTGTCATTCTTTCATGTCCTTTTGTGACATTGATGGTCTTTCCTATTTAGAGCATCATAATTATTTTAATTAAATGTTTATTAACTCATGAAAGGTGTAGACTCTGTAGGAATAAACAGGAAAAGACTGAGTTTTGCCAGAAGATGTGACTACATCAAGTGTGACATGGTGGGTACTAAGAAGTTGGAAATGAGGTGGAGTCCTCCTGATAGCTGCAGCCATTATTTGGAAAAACAGGCGGGAAAAACTCATCATGGAAATGGTTTCAAGGAGCTTGGGCACCTGAAACAGTGCAGGAAGCACAGAAAAATGTCACCCAATTCCATTTGCTCTTCAGAATTCAAAATTATATTCTTCTTGAACCAAAGATACCTTTTCGCAAGTCATTTTGCTTCCTTTATGTAATGGCACAACAACACCAACACATGATGGGTGCAATAATGCCATGTATGAAAACAGAACAAGTTTTTCCTGAAGGATAGAGACTGTTAAAACTTAGAGCTTCATCTTTCAGTGCAGACGTAGGTCAATTACTCTTATGATTTCTACGGGGAAAATTTATTTATTGACAATGAAAAATAAAATATGCATGTCAATATTACATATTTTTAACTCATCGTGCTTGGAATACATCTCTGGACAACCAAGACTACTTCCCCTGACAAGATATTAACTTGAAAATAATTTGTAGAGTTATATAATAAACTAGTAAAAAAGCAGCTAATAGAAGTAACTATTAAAATAATAAAATGCAAAAGAATTTTGTACACGCAATGGTTATTATGTGCAAGAAGAGAAGCATAAATATATTTGTGCCTCATCTACTTTTGAAATATCCAAACCTGCTGGCAATTTTTGAACTGGAACTTCTCATTTGCAACAGCTGTTAAGTAAAGACAGAAAGATGGTGAGTGGGGTGAAGAGGAGGTATTTTGGGATCTCCATACACATAGCTTGAATCAACAGTGGAGACAGTTTGGAAATACTTGACATGAATCATAATTGTATATTTTGGTCTGTCAATAAAAAGGAACAAGTTAACAAGCTCAACTTGCTCATTTGAACTCAAGAACACTTCACTGAGCTGAACAACAGTCACCCTTCCCCTGACAACTTCTGAAATGGGAAAATTGTTTCCCATTCCCACTGAAAGGAAGAGAGAGGAGAAAAAGCTTTAATTTGTTATTTGCCATAATCAAGAGCAGTCCGTCTGGCGCATGATGTGTTTGATTCACAGCATTTCCAAAGCTTTTAAGAAACTCACATGCTTCTGTGCTGCCTTTTGCAAAATGCAAAGAAAAAAAAAAAAGAGGTAATTCCAATGTTATTTTCAAGTTCCTAACTTCAGACACATGATAGTGCATTGTTCTGAGCAGTACAACCTTTCAGGGCACTTCCAGATCCTAGAAAATTAAGCAAACGGCTGTGTTGGTGTAGAGCATGTTATCTAAATATAAGATCTAAGTAAACTTTAAGGTCCTGTCTGCAAGTTTATGGAGTATATCACCAAATCTGACAAGTCCCTGTGATCATCATTATTGGAAGTATGAATATGGACCCATCTTTATTTCTAAACTGTCTGAAAAGTAATCAAAGAAATAAAATAAAATCCAGCTACAGTTTAAAAGTTATCCTTGCATTGACATCCCTGTCAAAATGTAAATGTTTGGCTGTTAATCATGTCCTAGAATAAATATCTGACTAAAATATCAATGTCTCTCTTGTTTAATTTTGTCACATCAACACCATTTGGGTAATTTATAACTTTGCCAGTAATTTTATTTTTACTCAATATTATTCTGTTTTCCATTAGTCTCTGCTCTTGTAGAACACACAGCAGATCTGTAAACTAATTTACACACAGGAATAGATATGCCTGTAATTATGCTTGGGAAGGCAAATCACTGCCATGTCTGCTTCTGTTTCCATATTAGCTGTAAACAGAGAAAACACAGTGGAGAATATAGAGGTCTATAGTAGCAATGAAATGTAATTTAGGTGCTCCTTTCCAAAGGGAAAGGAGCAACTTGGAGTGTGGGCCCTGCAGTGCTGCTGGTGCTAGAACAATCTCCCTTTTGTGGTCTGCCATTACTTTCCTTGCTCTTCTGCTACATCAATTCGTCCAAAACTTGCCAGCTAGAGTGCCTGAAATATTTATATTAATCTCTCAAGCTCGGAAATGCTCAACTTGTCCTTATTAATTTTAAAACGTGCATTGGCTACTTTTGGAGAGAGATACTGAGACTTGTTTGTTTTCCTTTCAGCCCTATAAACAGCAAACTGCGTTATTAGGGATACGGAGTAGCAGGATCCCTGATGAACATCAGCTGGGCCCACGGTGCTCAGCCCTTCTGCTCAGCAGCTATAATTATCCCAAAGAATTAGCCAATTTCCTGATGCACATCCTTCATACATCACTATCTCTTGCTGCTTCGTTTATTCATACTCAGTGATTCTCCTCCATTTCTGTGTTTTCCACTGCAGCAGCTCTTTAGGAACTGCCATGCTGTTTTATGTTAGTGTTTTTGGACACAGACGAAAATATTGGTTAGACTGTATCTTGTCAAACTACGAGTTTTTTACGAGAAATACCTATCCATAAAGCTTCTTTTTCCTAATGCCTGGGGACAAGTGAACCTCATGCTCTGATGCAAATGCTGACTCCTAACATTGGACGTAAAGAGAGTCTGAAGGAGTTAAGCAAATAAGAGTTTCTCCCCCATCTTTTCATTTGATATACTTGAACTATTTAATTTTTAAAATTTTTTTAAAACTCCTGCCTTACACTGGGTACATCCACTGCTAGTGGAAAATTAGCATTTCATTAACAGTTTTGAACACCCTCTTCTGTGCCTTCATATAAAACAATCATCATGTGGTTTTAGAAATTGCTGTGCACTTGTTCAAAGCTCTGTTAGATGCCCGAAAACACACACAAAAAAGAAGACAACGAATTATTTGAATAACTCTTTGGTCAATATAAACAGTGTATCTGAGCTAAACAGCTTTGCCTTGCAGTGCTTGGTCAAATCTCAGCCTCAGAGAAAGCTATTCTGCCTTTTCAGAATATTGTAGTTCAGCAATAAATTGCAGTAGCCCATAGCTTAAGATCCATGAAATAGCAATGATGCTCATACAATACATTGTGTGTTTCTGTGTCTGATTGAAATGCCTAACTTATTGTGTGTCAAATTGATGCCTCCTACTTCTGTCTGAAATTGCTTAGTGCAAACAATGCATAAAAATCATATCTATGAATTTCATACAACAGTCCAATATGTGTTTGAATGAGGTGCATGATGTGTCTAAAATTGCAGACAACTTGTCTGTAAGTGATGTGGAATGAGCGCTCCTTATGACAAAGTTGTGTTAAAATAGTGTCTTTGACTTCTGGCAGTCTTTGTAGGCTTCTGCAAAGGCATTCTGAAAGCCAGTGAGTGACATGGAAACCCAATGAACACTGGGGAGAAGGGGGATATTAATGGGAGAAGTACCAACTGTGATGGTAGGTTGGGTTTAAATGTTTGCAAATTTTGGAAATTAAAGTAAGACAAGGTGCTAAAAGCTTTCTGCTTTGGAAGAAGGAACATGAAGCTAAAATGAGGACTACAGTGGACAGAAGAAACCTGGCAATCAATCAATGCAGAGGCTGCTGCATCTAAGAGACACAGTGAGTTAACAGAAAAAAAAAAAAAAACCTGTCAAAGGAAAGCCCTGTGTTGTATGGACTAAGTTCACAAGATCAAAAAGCTGTTTATAAGCCCTTCTCATTGTTGTCCTTTCTCTCCTCATGCCTGTGAGTTTCTCCTGTTAGATTCAAATCATTTGACTTGGTTTCCATAAGTGAAAAAGAATTCTAGTCACCTTTGGGGAAGAACTTATAGAAAGTGTTCTGGGAAGATCCCCCACAGCAATTTAGTTTAGGTTCCATTACAATAACGGTGAAAAGTAACAGCATCTGCATAGTTACTGTTGGATGTGCAATCTAATTTTATCTGTGACCTAATTTATATGTTACATGATGGTGTTTTATTCAAATACACAGTTTTCTGGGTGACCATAAGCAGCATCAGTCACGGTCCAGTTTCAAATTAAAAAAAAATAGTTAATCTTGTACTAAATACTTTATTATTTATATACACAACCACCTTGGAGATGGTGCAGAGTGTTCATCATGTCTGTAAATGGCTGGTGACCTGTATCAAAATGCAGGGAAATCATGCCTTTTGAAATGGCAGTGGCAATGTACACCATATGAGATTTCTCGCTCTTCCAAAAAGTTCTATAGAAGTTGTGATTCTATCCTTTGTTTTAATTCCTGGTTGAAACTATTCTTTGGTCACCTGGAGAATTACTTTTGTATTCTTGGCCAGGAAGGCTGGAGATTATCCCTCGCAATCTGTCACCTCATTAAATTCCTTTTTGGCAGAAACATTATTCCCTGGAAACATGATCTTGCTGAGGTTTAGTCTTAGGATATTGTAGTGTTATCTGTATTGCTTCTTCCCTAACAACACACTCCCGAGCATAGCAGGAAGTAAATAATGCAGCAGCTCTCAGAGAGGCCATATAGTTCCTGACACTTATTGAGAGAGAATTCAAATTAAATATCTGTAAGTTATGTTATCCCCAGGCAAAAAACTTGAGATGTGAAGACAGAGTTGTTTTCAGAGTTGTTACTTTGTGACCTTGGAGTCCTGCGTTTGAGTATTTTGTATGAATTATGCCTACATGTTTTCTAGCATCAATATGAAAATGGTCTTTTGCAGAGAACTATGTTTCATTTTACTCCTTTCATTATTCAGCTACTTCCTTCACATCTCTATTCACCTCCAAATTCTAGGCATGAAGGAAAGAGAATAATAATCCTTCCCCACCAGTATTTGGATCAATAGTCAGAATTATGGCAATTTGGCAATGTCTGCCATTTCCACATACTGTTCAATGTCCCTTACCTAATTACATTATTTTTTTTCCCTTTTACAATTTTTTCCCCACAAGAGTAGGGGGTTTTTTTCATAATTTTCCCTATTCTTATTAATTTTCTTATTCTTAACAGTGGAAGCAGATTGTATAGTGTTCAATTCTGTTCAATTCTGTTTTATTATGATTAAGGTATAAAGAGTGATCAAAGGGGTCTCATTTTCTGCCTGTGTAACCTGAGTGTTTAAAAGTGAATTCAGCTTTGCTGTTGCACTGTAAGAACCCCTACTTTCCTGGAAACCAATTCTACTTGTTTTCTGATAATCTAGTTCTTCACTTAACAAATACTCCAGAGGGAAAAAGATAATGACAGTGGTTGAATTCAGTAAGGTATTACTAACACATAATAAAAGCTGCTGTGTTCTTTCTTCCTCCCGTGCATGTGGTGATTTATTTGCAAGAGGGAAAAACTGTATGGTTGAGTCAGCAATCCATTTGTCTCAGGTTGCTGTTGCTCTTCCCAGATGCTGTACTATCATTTAGAATGCTGGTTGTGGACTATTTATGGGTTGAAGAAAACTTTTGATACAGCTGCTCAGTTTGGGAGTGTAAGTCTCCCCTACATGCCTATTTTAAGTGCTCTGAATTAACACCTGGTAGAATCTCTTTGACTGAATGGAAATTTACACCTTTAACTTCAACAGTGTCCAAGTCTTCTGACAGAGGTGGTGTGAATGCTCTCTCTGTGTAGTGTCTTTGAAGTTTCTACAAGTTCCTGTCTGCCATCTACTCGCTCTTGTTTGTACTACACTGTTTTAAATCCACAGACCTGAACATCTGTTATCTCTATTTGGTTCTTGACTGGAGCTATATTAAAAAAATCCATGCATGTTCTTAATCTTATTTTGCATCCAAACAAATCCAAGACTTCTCAAAGACTGTTAAAGCAACAAAATTATTAAAAAGCCCCCAGAGAAATTGGAAAATGAATGTATGTACTCATGCATACATACTGAGCCACTGGCTACACCCTCATCAAGTCATGTTGCCCTGATGTTTTCAGCTTTCTGCCTCTGTGCAGAAGTTTTCTCAGAGCCTTCTGATGTAAACAAAGTGTATCCTTAGAATATTTGCATTCTTCTCCTCTGAGAGAAGAATTGAGTGATTGTGCTGTCCACCAAACAGGTTAAGAGGTGGCGACCTTTGTAGCCAATCCCTTGACCTCTGTACATATGTATAAATAATGGAGTCAGATGAAATGTAAATAATAAAAAAGTAGGAGAGTTTGGATCCCTTCACTGCTGCTGTCTGCCTGCTCTCTTCCTGTCCCTAAAGGGGGACACACCCAGCCTCAGCTAGTGACAAGTGGTGCCCTCTCTGAGGAGCACCGCAGCAGCGAGAACCACAAAGTCTTAGCATCATTCAGAAACATTTAAAGTTGGAAAAGGCCTCTATGACCATTGAGTCCAACCATAAAGCCTTGTATGCCACCAGCATACAAAATCTTTGCTTAGTCTGGTTCTGGATAGGGAGTCCGACATCCAGACTGTCAGGGCTCAGGTGAGTGCTGTCTGTAGCACCATTCCTGACACAGGGCCATGCTTGTCTTTCTACTTCCAACAGGAAATTCCACCCTAGAAAATAAATCCTCTCGGAGAAATGTCTTGACTGTACTTCAGGAAAAAACACTGCCCAAAATCTCTTGAAGAAGTAATATATACCTTACCATAAAACAGCAAGCATTTTCTGGACTTTAACTTGACTTTCCTGTATTAAGCATTTCTGGTACAAACTCTCATTTTGTAGAGAGCAGGGAAATAAGTATTAGCTTATATGTTTTCACAGTGATAAACTGTGAAAATGAGATTATTTTCCTGAGTGTTTAAACAACTTCCAAAAAAAGTCGTGGTTTATTCTGGAAGTGTAAGTTTTGAGAGTTACAGGATATTCAGCTCTGCAGATGACATCTGGGAGAAGTGGCACATCCTCCACAACACCTTCATAAATAAATATCTACAAGCGAGGACACTTCAGAAACAGAAAAAAACCTGACAAAATGAAATTTGTGTGGAACCTCTTCTCGTCCATGCTATACTTCTTAATTTGTATAATGGCCTGATGTGTTAGCACAGAAACCTGTAAGAATCTGGAAGGAATGAAAAGCCCTTTAGAAACATTATATTATTTATTCAGTGTAATTTTGACTGGTGCTTCATGTTTGAAGCACAGCTGGGAGGCAGAACACTCAAAATGCAGATAATTTCTGGAAATTTCTTATGTGGTGTATCATGTAACATGTTGCTTTTTCCTTACTTCATCTATTGTCCTTTAAGAAATACCAGCTGGGTGAACCTCTTGGCAAAATGTCTGAATTTAAATTTTCAATATATAGTCATATTTAAGACATGCATGCATTAAATTAGAATGTCTGTTGGAGAACCACTCATTCATACATAATGGAAACTGTTTAATTTTCAATGCTATTCATTCAGTTATTTACATCCCAGGATAGGAGCTTGCTCATAAAACTTGTCCATCTTTATTTTCCGCTCCCCAAGAAGTGAAATTCATTAGTTTAGGAGGTAGTGCAAGAATTACAATAACAAAGCTTCCTTAAATTTTAATGCAATCATTTAAAATGTCTAATCCTTTGATGAACTGCAGACAAAGACACTTGCAGTTCAGTTTAAGAGCTTGACAGATGCACTGCAGGAACTAGGAAATCCCTGAGAAATTTCAAGGAATTCATAGTTTTAACTTATAGAGTTTATTAAGAGCAGAAGTTTGGAAACATCGAGATGTGTCCAGGAAGGTATCAAAGAAAGAGGAATTTGGTGAAATCAGCCCATGAAGGAACAATACAGAATGAAAATGGCTCAGGACACCTAGAGTTGCACAGCTCAATGTCCAGGTGACTTTTGAATATCCCTGAGGAGGAACGCCCCACAGTATCTCAGGGGGAATTGTGCCAGTGCTCATTCACCTTCACAGTAAAACCAGGTTTCTGTGTTCCTGACGTTTGACAGAATAATCTGTGTTTCAGTGTGCCCGTTGCCTCTTGTCCTTTCACTGGACACCACTGGAAAGAGCCTGGTTCCACCTTCTTTGCACCCTGTCTTTGAAAGTTCACACACCTGAGTGGATGATCTCCAGGTCGCCCAGTCCCAGTCTAATTTTAGGAAGCGTTTCTTTACAGCAACAATGGTCAAATACAGTAACAGACTCCCTAGATGTGTGGACATTGCCCCAAGCCTGCTGCTCTGGATGTACATCCAGGAATACATCAGCCCAGGTGCCAAATCTGCCATTTGTACCTGCTGAATTTTGTAACATCAGTGGTTGCCCAGTATTCTAATTTATGCCCATTTCTCTGTAAGGCCTCTCTACCTTTGAGGGAATCAATTGTTTCTCTTAATTTAGTCAACGAAGTTCATTTCACTTGATTCCTCTGCCCAGGTTTGGTAAGAGCATTGAAAAGAACAGGCCTGAAATCTAACTGCAGGTAACATCACTATTCACTGGCAATGAGGAGATATTACCCTGTTCACTCTAATTCTTTGAGCCTGACCCATCAATCAGTTGTTCACTCATCCCATTGTACACTGGGCTGTTCCTGGACATTTCATCCAGAGGGATACTGTGAGGGACTTCATCAAAAGGTTTGCTGGAATAGAAAATCAAATCGACTGCCTTCCCTTTGTGGGCAACTTTGTTATTAAATGATAGTAATTTAGTAAATCATTACTTTCCCTTCTTGAATTCATTTTTGTTTGATCAATAACTACAAGGTTTTCCCAATGATTTTCAATAACTTCCAGAATATCTTGTCCATAATTTTACCAGGTCCTGAAGTGAGATGGACTAGCCTGTAGTCACCATGGTCTTCTTTCTTGCCCTTCTTGAGAACTGGAATAGCATTTGCTAGCTTCCAGTCAACTGAGATCTCTTCAGATTCCTAAGACCATTGCTAAATAAAGGACAGGGGTCTAACATTACACTGGCCAACTTTTTCAGCACACTGGTATGAAACCCATCAGACCCCAAGGACTTATTTGCATTATTTGCATTCAGCTGCAGCAGCAGATACTGCACAAGTTCAAAGGCAACTGGGAGCTTACCACTTCCCAAGTTGCAATCCTCCAAACCAAGGTTCTGAAGGTCCCAGGGTTCACCACTGGTTTTAAAGACACAGGCAAAGAGGTTTCTTTGATCCCCAAGTCCCCAGTGTAGAACCCAGAGACTGCTGCACAGCATGCTCTCTGCCTTTGTTGGGCTTTCTGAGTGCAGCTACTGCCAAAAGCATTGTCTGCTATTGTCTGCTACTTGTCATGTCCACTTAGGGCCACTCCAGGTGAGAGTGAGCTTCTCCACACCTGGAGAAGCTCACAGTTTGACAAAAGCACTGCAAGTTTCAGGCATCTGCAGCCTGTGTCACCCTTTGCACCAATCCCAAAAGGATGCATGGCAGCAGGTACAGCTATACCACCCAGCAGTGCAGCAATGGAACATAAGGTGCTGTAGAGATGAAGGTCTGCTGTTTATATCCATGTTAGGGGGAGTTTTCAGCTCCATCTTTCATCAGTGGTGGTGTTTCTGAGCTCCAGATTGAGTTCTGTGATCTCTTTAGTACCTTTTGACATTTAGTTTTTAAGGCCTTTTAATCTTCTTTCAATGCGTTCGTTGCATATTTCAGGCAATTATATTTTTACATCCAACTGAGGATACCAAAAGACACATCAGATCCCAAACTAAAGAGATTTGTTTTATAGAAAATGTGAAAATTTCAAACCAGGTACAAGATGCTCTAGCAATGGGAAAAAGTCCTCAGACCTTCTTATTAAAAGAGACAAGGTTATTTGGAAGTAATTGCCATCATTCAGCTTTTCTGCAGTGCTTCCTTCTACTCTGACACCTCTCATAGGTTCCTGGGCTAAACCAACCTCGTAAGAATTACTCTAAAATTACAAAAAAAAAAAAAGTTCCTTACTGGATTATCTTTGGATCTGTACCTCAGACAGGAGTTTGTTCACCCTTGTGTTGCAACCTTGGTGTTTTCTTTTTTAAAATCTATGCGTCAAAACATTCTTGAAACCATCCTCAGTTGTTACAGGGAAAGGAGCAAACCCTACCTTTCTTCCCCTGCTCCCATGTCCACTATGGTCAGCCTCACCCTGAGTCCATTTTTAAGGATTATGTGAGTCAAACAGGCAGCTGGTAGGCATGACCACAAGACCATAGCTGAAATGCAAAGAGTAAATTTATTTCCCCTCTCCTCTGGAATCTTCTAGGCAGCAAGGCAAGAAAATAAATTTACTCTTTGTGTGATGTAAAATTTGATTGTTCTCAGTCCTGTGTATAAGAATCAGAGTATAGGGTAACGAGCTTTAGACAACTTTTTTTTTTCCTTTTTAATACAAAGAGCTCTGATTCTAGTCTAAAAAATACTGACATAAAAGGAAGTTAATAAAACACAGAAAACTTCTCCTTACGTCCTGGTGAAATTTTTAAACTTAGTGTCTCTATTAATTTTACTTAGTGTCTGTATTAGCTTTTCCCTTTGATTGCAAACAAAACATATAATCATAGAAACATTAAGGTTGGAAAAGACCCCAAAGATTATCCATCAAGCCCAAACTTCAAACACTTGTGTAGTGCATTTGGGTAAACTTGTTGTGTTCTGATCTTCCACTCAAAAAGAAAGGATGCATTACAAGAACAAGGTTTTGTTCAGAATGTAGAAAGGTTTTGAAGATTGCTTTCATGGAGACACTTTAAATGGCTTTATAAATTGGAGTAAAAGCAGTTACTCAGCTGAGATGTAAAGAACTTCTACCATAAAGCTTATTTTTTTTTGTCCAAGAGAAACCAAGGTTCTATCATTTCAACCTCTACCGGTTTCTCCTATGACAAATAAAATATAAGAAGGAATAGATGAAGATGAAAATATTCAAAGAGTTCTGCCATTAATGTTCACTCTGGTGCCCAAGAAACAAGGCTGAATGCCTGTCTCCAAATCCTTGGATAGTTACAGTCCTTGATCCCACAATATTTTCCTTTTCCTCTCCATCTTTTAATTACTCTTTCAGCCAACTTATAGTAAAAGCTTTAAAGTACTGAAGAGTACTTTCTGCAAAGCTGATGTCTAGTTGAGTTTAGTTGATGCTCAACTAGATTTAGTGAATCACATCCCATATAATTCCTGTTCCAGAGTGATAGCTCCCATTTCTTCTTATTACTTAGGAAGAGAAATACTCAAATATAGTACAATTTCTGAATACACAACAAAGCCCTAACTGAAAGGTATTTTTTCAGTGACAGTGTTCTTGATTCTTTTGTTTCATGAGGCTGGGGAATAGTACATAAAATGTATGAACTGCCAGGAAAACCCTGCAGATGTGTGCTTATTTTTAATCTGGATGACGGCCATTTCATTGCTTATGCATTTAAGACAAAGGCTTAAAACTGCTACTCAGGAAAACATTTCACATTTTCAAGACTTCTCTTTCATTTGCAATTTTGTAATCTTCAACTTTCTTAAGTTGGTATTCAAATAAATGTTGCTAAGGAAGTCACTAGCTGCAGTAAACCCTGTGTTGGTGTTGGAGGCCTCTTGAAAGAGAATTCTGTGAACTCTATGATGAGTGCTACAAGTGGTGTCAACACCTCTACTTTATACAGCCTGATTTTGAATAAGCAAACCCTGGAAAAGTCTTACTATGGAGTTCTTGCTTTTACATAAAAATACATTGTGGGGAAAGTAAACCAGGTGAAAACAGCTCTGAGTATATTCCTATAAAATAACATGCAGGACATAAAGTATGTTGAGTCCACAAGATTACAAGCAGTGTGCTTTGGTCCCTATTCCACTTGTCCTGGTTTAGGGCAAATTTGGGAGGAAACCTCCGAATGGGGGTTCCTCGGGAGAGAAAAACCTAAATGGCCCCTCCCCCAGTCAGTCCGGGAAAAGAACTTCCTCGGAGAAAAGTGGAAAAAACTATTTATTTAACAAACAAGCTGCCCACAAGCATAGGAATGAATAATATGAAACAATAAAACCTCTCGCTGGTCCGAAAAGAGATGGCAAAACTGAGAGAAGTCCTTGTCGTGAGTCAGCTCAGCTCTCTCAGTGACTGATCAGTCCGGGTCCCTTTTGGCACTGGTAAATGCCCAGATCCAGGCCCGGGTGGGCCACAGGTGCAGTTCCTGGTGCTCCCCTGGGTTTTCAGTCCAGAGCAGATTTAAACAGTTCCAAGAAATAAAGGAAAAGGAAAAAAAAACAGTCCAGGAAGCTTTTTTGCCTCAGCTAGCTAGACTAACTAAACGAAAGAGAAGAGGGAAAAAAAAACTCTTTCACCGCTGTCCGCACATCCGACGAACACACACAAGGATGATGACGAAGAAGTGAGTAGGATGAAAAATGTTTTCCCAAGTCAAACTGCGCGCATCTTCTTCCCTGCTCCTCTCAGAATCAGTCTTAAAGGTACAGAACACACACAGCACAGACAGAACAGACGATTGGTGATACAGGCATCATAGTCACCCTAGGACACCATTCTATGCCATAAACTTTTCTCAGCCACCAGCACTCAGTGAAGCAAAATCTTCACCCAAATCTTCACCCACCACAATGGGAGTGCAGAGGGGAAACCAAAATCACCTTCAAAGTCTTGACAGATTTGGCTTGTGAAGTATGCGCTCAATTACCATTTGGTTTCTTAGACCAAGAAAGAAAAACTGAAACTGTCTATTTCCCTCCTTGTCCCAAATATCTCTAAAAATAGCACAATGTGATTAAACTTAAATACTGAGGGCCTTGTCATATGAAAGCAGTGAAGCCACAGAGTATAAGGAACTATCACACCTTGCAATTATCAGCACAAGAAGATTAAACAGCTCAATTCCTTTCTTTTCTTTCCACAACTGAGTCTATCTTCATTCTCACAGTAGACACAAAACAAGAATGGCAGGCTTCAAAGGCAAATGGAAGAGTTTTAGGTTTCATCATCATTAATGTTATTTGATAGTTTTATCACTTTTCCTCCTTATCCCTCATTTGGCAAACAAATTTTTCACATATAATAAATACAAATTCGTAAGATCTCTCTTAGGGAAGTGAAAGAAATAAAGTAGAGGGGGTTTATTATCTAAGAAACTAGAAATTTTGCTTTTTAGATTTTCTAAACACTTAGTACTGACAATGAAAATGATGAGCAAGTAGTAACAGATTAGCTGGTTTAACAAGATTCAGTAATAACTTTTTCCCTTTCAATAGCACATGCTTTCATACTTGTTGACCTCTAATTTGAGTAGTTGGGACTGAAATTAGATTTAAAGCTACAAAAGTAGTGGTGTCTCCTTTCAATTAGATGGCAGTTGTAACAACAACCTAAGTTCTTCTAGAGATAAGCACAGTTTATAGCTTTCATTTATTCCCTAACAGATGGTTACAATCTTTTTAATCACCTGCTGTTAAGCTGCATGTCAGCCTCCTGTATGCCCTGCTCATCTTTCATTCCAATGTTACACTTAACTGAGTAACTGTAAATATGATTGTGATCATTGTTGTGATGGTCAGGGATAGCAAACACTTGCACCTAAACATTACCAGCTAAAAATCCTACTAATTCCTCCTGGAGCACATAAATTTACACTCAAAATGCCCATATTATAAATGACTGCTTCAACTTTTAGTTCTTGCCCAGGCAATTAATATTTTGGCATTCATAGGAAAATTTTCCTGACCTTAGGTGCTGTTTCCAACAGCTAGGTTAGCTGACAATTGGCTGGTAGCCAGCACAATTAAGAGTCCTGTTATTTTAGATATTATTTCAGCCTGCTGTTTTTAAAAGTCACAGTTTACCCAAAAACACCTATCCTGCCCCTTGGCCAAGCATTTTCATAGAGGCAGGATGTCACTACATCATCTGAGTTGTCATGTAGGGCACACTGCTGGCATATTCTCAGATGCTGAGGAATCCTCACCCTGGGAGAGGACAGGACTACTCTGACTGTTAAATAGCATGCTGCTATTAGTCATGCTACCACTGAATTGTCACCTCTTTCCCAGCTTTTCTGACAGTAATTGAGAAGACACCTTGGTCAGTGTTGTCACCTTGGCTTCATATTTTAGATTTGTTATTGGCACAGGTAACTAAATTGATAGTTTTGTTTGGAGAAAGGAAAGAATTCAGGTAGTATGACTTCAGGTAGTATAAATCAAAGCCTGTGTCTCTATATGCAGGGGCAAAATGTGTGTTAAAGTTTATTGTTAATGGTATTTGAGGCCAAGAGAGGATGATGAAAATGAAACTATTATCCTGCTACAGTAAATAACACTAAGAAATGAATGGATGGGAACATTCTTTGAGTTGCAAGCCTCACAAGTTTTTCAGGACAAGGTAATTCAAAACATTCCTAGAAACTGATTTAGATGAGTGGTGGGCCTTTGTAACCTTCAATTTATCTTTCTTATCGAGAAATCCCAACATAATAAGGAACATCTATTGGATATTTCTCAAGGAAAGAGGTCTCTAAGAAAGGCTCTTTCAACTTGTTGAAGGAGTCAGGACAAGACATGGATAAAGTAAAATGAGGATCATATGACAAAGCATTTTAATAGGTACCTTCTGTATAGCAGAAGGTGGAGAGCCAAGCATGACATATTTTTTTTAGAAAAGCTTTGAAAAGGCGAGAGATACAGGATAGCTTTAAAATCCGTAAAAGTATTTTCATCTTGCAATATTTAACCTTTATGGGTTTGCTTGTCATGTGTTTGCCTTCTTTTCCACTAGTGAGAATGGTTTTTCTTCTCTTACCCAGCCTGAAGGTGCCCAGTTCATAAACACTTGCTAGTATCATCAGACATATGATGCAGTTAGCCATTTCTGACAACTAGCATCCCCTGGTTTGACTTCCAAAGAGAAAATGTTTATTTAAAATACTTCTTTTAAAGTTAAGTATGTCTTAATTAAGATAGGTTTAGTATTTCCTTTGTATTTCATCAAGAGTTTAAAAATATTGATAGTGTAGTGTCTTTTAGGGCCTCCCTTAAAGCCTCACAGGGAAGGATTTCTTCCCAATAGCCCAATCTAACCCTACCCTCCTCCACTGGAATATTCACCTTTCATTCCTCTGGTCATTTCCCAGTTTAAACTGAGGCTACGTGAACATTTCAGCTGTTTTGGAAATTGTGTTCCAACAGCTCATCTCTGGATTTTTTTCTTTTGCATCCTGAACCATGTGAGTTCTCCTGTGCTTTACTCTGCGTTAGAAAGGAGGAAATCATGGAATTCTAGCTATGGTGGAAGGAAAACCTTTTTCCCACTTAGCCCAATACTTTCACATCACTGTTCTTGGCACTAAACGTAGGGTTGCACATGTTGCATGTGCATGCCCCTCTGGATTTTTAATGGGCCCTCTATCCTGATTTAAGAAGGGAATTTCCTGGCGAGTCTGCAATTATCACACTTAATAGACACAAATAAAATTATGCTCTTGCATTTTTTTTAACATTTTCCACTATCCTTTTTCATTTTTAGTTATTTATTGAAAAAATTCTACCCTGCGGCAATGCCTTCTACGACTTTACAGCTGCGCAGGATGTAAACCCACGCATATTTACAGCCGTGGCACAAGCACTGCTTTCATTTGCAGTCGTTGATTTGTCACTGCAAGAAGCTGTGGGACAGCTCTGTCACCGCACTCCGCACTCGCTCCTCTCCCAGCCGGTTCCAGCGCCCGCTGCAGCGAGGCTGCCGGGCCATCCTGGGCAGGGTGGCGACTGTGATCCGCCCACAGGGGTCCCTGCACCAGTGCACGGGCTCAGGGACGGCGGCAGCAGCCCCCGCAGCAGGGGCAGAGAGCCGGGCAGCTGCCCCGCACGGCCCCTGCTGAGCCCCCAGCCCCTCGCCCGGCCCGCTGGGAGCTGTCGGGGGGGCAGGGGGCAGGGGCTGAGGTGGGGGCTGGACTGCCCATGCCTGCGAGTGAGAGGAAGGCTCACTTCAGTCTGGAGCATGACTGAGAACGGGGGAGCCCCAAAGAGATGCCCCAAGGTGAACACCTAGACCAGAGCTGGGCAACGGCAGAAGAGAGGCCCCCTGTGAATCCACGCGAGGCCTGGGTGTAGCACGGCAACCTCCACCCGTGCACAGCCCCAGGCCAAGCCCCAGCTCTGCCCAGAAGAGCCCCTCACAGCGGGGCAAAGACCTCCACTCCAGCCTGATTCCAGACTGCTGCCCCCACAGCCCCTCTCCAAGCCTGCTGGAAGCTCCCAGCGGGCAGGGGCAGAGGCGGAGCCACGCCTGTCACTGCCACCAACTGAGGAGAGGTGCAGCTCCAAGGAACCAGGACCATCTGAAAGGTGACCAGGGCTGTCCACAGCATGGCCACAAGACACCTGAGCTGGAGCACTGAGGTCCAAGAGAGTGCCTCACAGATCCTGTAGGGGTCTGTGTGAATGCTATCAGAATTTACATTCCAGAGTTGAGGCCCAAGATGTTTGCCTTTGGCACATATCAGCCTGCAGAAGGGTATGATGTGCTGCCTAAGGCTGGATCAGCTGGGCAAACTGCTTGCCTCAGGGTGTGGCACCTTCTGGGTGGATTCCACCTGTCCTGGATGCCTTCATGGTCATCCAGCCTGAAGACCAAGAACACACATTTTTGGATGAGGGAGTAAACCCACTAAGATCCAGTGAAATATGGAGATAAAATCACAGCATTGTTTTGCAACTGTACATTCTGCAAGGTCTAAGACTGTAAAGCTGCCCATTCCCAGCTACCTGCTGGCAGTACAACCCAGTCTGACACTACATGCACCGAGCTCACCAAGACTCCTCTGAGAAGTTTAGAAAGAAAAGGGATCCCACCAAAGCACTGACTCCACAGGAGGGACCATGACCCAATATCCTAATCCATTATAATAGACAATAGAGTTGTTATTTAGCTACTGCATTAGCAATATATAGATATAATATTAGCATTAAATCTGATCATAATCATCCCCACAATCCCTGTGTCCTGCTTCTGGGTAAGAACCTTCTGTCTACTATTCTGCTCTGTAGTAATATTCCCTATAATTCCAAATAATTTACAGAGGACTGCTGTCCTCTATTCTTCATTTTTTAAGATTTTAAGAGGATATCCAAGCCTAAATTGATGATCTTGTATTACAAGAAGTGCAATTTTTCTCACCATTTTTACGCTTTTTACTTCTAGAAAACCTTTTCCTGAGAAAAATAAAAAGCAAAAACTATCAAGGCTTCATTCTTGGGTGTCAGACATTTAAACTTTTCATTAGATACTTGGTCCTGCAGTTAGGTCTTCAACCTGCAGTCATCTGATAGAGGATAAACACTGAACAAGAACCTGGGCTTTGGCGTTAAATGAGAGAGAAGTTCAATCCCTACCTAAATTAGTATCACTAGTCTTCTAATGGAAATGAACAAAAGAGGGAGTAATAGGCTTCCCAAAACCAGAAAATAAATTTTTACTTTATCCTGTCAAAGCCAAAACAAATGTATCTTCATTTTATCTTTTTCCCTCAAGGCAAAAGCAAAAACCAAACACACATTCCAAATATACCAGACCATTCCTGTTTAAAACTCTAACAATTGAAATTAGAAGAGATTCAGTAGTGAGAGTTTCCACACACAAAGCCCGTATATCCTTTCTGTTTTATTACTATCGTATGTGAACGGTTTCCCTTGATAATGCCACTTTGTGGGCAGAAGAAAGAATAACAAAAAGTTGTATCTCCTAAGCAAAAGGAGATGGATGAAGGTGGAAAACTGATCACATCTGGAGGACAAGAAGCCTTGTGCTTCCTGAGGGAAAGGAATTTGAAGAGGATGAACGCATAGTTCCGTTACACTTTTTTCACTCTTTAACTCTGGTGATTTCAGCCCTCTGCCCAGGTGTAGATCTGTCCATCAGCAATAGTTCCTCTCAGCTGCAGTTTCCCCCGTGGATTAATGGTAAACTGTGCAGCATGCACAAACCAGGATGATTAATCCCCCGTTTTATAAACTGAGTGGTGATAGTGTGTTTTAAGAGCCATAAGAAATTCTCATACGTCCACTTTGTTAGTCGTGTTATTTCTTCTCAGCTGGGAGAAGACTTCAACGAAACACTTTTGGAATGTTATGCACTTTTTGCTTCATTTCTATTCCCGTTTGCTAGTGTCTTTCTTCACCTTTATAAAGACTGTGTTTTATTTTTGCCTTAGGCTGATGAGAAGTACATAGCAGAGTCTGGAGAAAGACTACATTAGAAAATTTGAAAGTGGTCTATCATAATCAATCTCTCATTTTTGATGTCTTCTCCCTGTGCTCATAAATTACATTTTGCACTTCAGAAGGATTAAGAATTTGTGAGATGAATTCTAAGATTGTCCTTCTGTGTTGCAAGGAATGCATTTTACATTTTTCAAAGTGAAAAAGAGCACAAATATTTGGTGGTTGAGCACACGTTCATTGTCTTGCTCTGCACTGAAATAGTTCATGACTCTTGCTCCCTGCTAAGTGGAGTGTAAAGGTGCAATCACTTGAGATATCTAGGATTGAACCCAGCATGGAGAGCTCCAAAGAACTGAAGAGGAAAGCATTTTTTCCTTAAAATATATGTCAAACAAATGCCACACCACTTTCCATAGTAGGCAACCATAAAATGGCTTGCTCTCGACCCATGACTGAAATGTGAGGGTACTTTCTGAAATTCTGCAATATGATGGTTTCCTTAGGTGACGGTCAGAAATATTGTGAGTATATTCTGTCCTACATAGCCAGTGACACGGTATCCAATGGCAGGGGCTTGGAACAAGATGAACTTTAAGGTCCCTTCCAACCCAAACCGTTCCTGATTCTCTCTGTTCTATAGTGATGAGGAACATTGATTTAAAAGTGCACTCTAAGTTTTATTTGTTTCTTAACAGTACAAATAATTTTTTCCCCTTCATAACTGTAGAATTTATTTTGTCCATGTATGAATGATTACAAAATTGAGTTGTTAACATATGCTTTAACCTCACATACTGCTGAGGTTTTCTTCAAAGATTCTCTTTTTAAAAATCAAAATTACTTTGGAATTGTTACTTATGTACTATTAAATTTGGGGAGGAATTCAAAGGTGAATCCCCCTATATGAATCAATCCCTGCTGAATCAAGTTAGTCCCTTATAAAACATTGCTAACTACCAGTTTTCTCAGTAGATAAGTTGTGGTGATATGTGTTTTATTAGACCAGCAGTAGGAAATGAATTCTGTAATTGAAATTCCACAGATGACAACTTTAAACCCCGTCATTCCCAAAACATTCAGTGGAGAGGACCATTCAACCATACTGCTGTAGATTACAATTCTGAGGTTCATTTATGGGGACAGAGGACACTAAATTAGTGTTAGAGATAATAACCTCTGAAAATACAGATATATAGCATTTTGTGCATCTCATAAGCGCTTAATTCTGAAAATGTTGGCCATTTTGGCCAATTTGTGCCTTGGTGACTGCTGTGTCTTTCAGATCTCCTTCAGAGTGAAAACATTCACCCATCTTCTGGTAAATAGAACAAATTAAGAAAACTTCAACCTGGCTTCAGATAACTTGTCTTAGGCAAAGTCTTGCTGATAACTGATTTGTGATTTTACTGCCCAGAAGGAGTATTTCTAGGTGGCACATAAACTTGGGGATAATATGTCAAGTTCTTTTTCCTAAATGTAGTCCTGATTCTGGTAAGATGAGTTTAACCTTCAGGTTGTATATTTGCTGATGTCACTTTGATTTTGGAGGCAGGAATGTGACACTACACACCAATGTTCATGCAGTTGGAATGGACCTTAAAAGCAGAATTTGAGGTTTGAGAGTTTTTTGGGGGGCAGAGCTAAGAAGTTAATACAAGAAGTGTTCAAGAAGTTTTGGGAGTTCAAGTAATTGATAATGAAATAAAGTAAATGTGATTTGTTGATTTGTTCCAATTTGTAATTTGCTCCAATTAGGGGTAAAGACAGAGATGTAAAGGTCAGTTGTTTTCCTGAAGGTTCAGTTCCATAATCGGCTGATGACACAGAAACAGAGATCAGGTTCACGTTAACTCTTGTGTAATTATATTTCATCTTTTGAACAACATAAATGACTGTAAAGCTGTGAGGTTTTTCCTAATGTTGTATAACAATAATGTTGTATAATGATTCTGTTCACCTGGAATTGACAATAATTAACTCCAGTATTTTTATAAACAGTCCAAGGAAAATGGGAGCTCACAATCCAGTTCACCACAAGGATTAATGGACCTTGTCACTGCTAAGATGTAGTGAGTTCTGGCATAAGAATTCCCGCCCTGCAGAAGAATCATTTAGAAAACAACATGTCAACCCAGCATATTTCACTGAATGACCTGCTAGAATATTCATTAGGGAGAGATGTTTGCTTGAATATTTCTAGTAGGAACTATTTTCGTATGCAAACTCCTTACAGAATATCTGAAAGTTCATCACAAAGATAAGGAAATGCTTTATTCTTATATGTCAAAATTGACTTTCATGAATGCAAGTCTGAAAACAATTTGAGGTCACTTGCTTTTAAATGGGAGCATGACTTAAGTCTTTAAACCACAGATAATGCAGACTATTTAATAACCTGATCACAAACTAAAAGGGCTCTTCATCATTGAATATATTTACTGGGTTTTCTTACTGAGCATTTTTTGCATTAATTACAGTATTACTTTGTAAGACAGTTTTGTGCTTTTATTTGAAAGGTTGTACATTTTTTTTCTTCAGTGGAGCAGTCATCCATAAAATGGTCAACTTGGTAAATACCATGTCTTTTGGACATCCAGCATGAAATATTTGTCAGCAGAATCAAGTTTCCTGGTTTTCACACTGTTCCAGTTCACTGGATGGATCCATAAGGAAAGAACAATTAGAGCATGGGTCAGGATCCTGCTGTCACTACTTCTACAACAAGTTTCCCTATTTTGCTGGATCAGTTGTGATACTGTGAGAACAGCAGAGTTCTTGTGGGACAGAGATCATGTGCATGGAAGGAATAATTTTATTAGGTCATAGGTAAAGGGACACAGTTTACATTAGCAATTAAAATTTTTCATATGCCTAATTGTTCGTGACATATGAAATTCAGACTATTTAACTAAATAAATGTTAGATATGATAGAAAAATTATGGGGAAAATAACCATGAGACAATGGAAAATATAACCATGAGACAATGGAAAATATATCTCAGTTGTCACATTGAATTCTTATCAGCAGGTTTCTACAGAAGGGAAAATACTAACCCATACTAAAAAATGTGGTAAGGAAGGAGAACAGATGTCTTGGTTTAGAAAGACAGGTATCTGCCAGGGAAACTGGGGTTCCCCTTAGAATAGAGGATGTAAACCCCTCACCCCCCGCCAAGTTCTAATTTTGCAATTAATGGCTCTCAGGCAACGATTTGGGAGTAGGAATAACAGCTTTTTACTAAGAATATAAGAATACAAATGTGGTAGAAAAGAAAAAGGAAAAAAACCAAACCAAAACAAAACAAAACCACCCCACCAAACCAGCAAACCAACAAACAACAATTTTGAAAAGTCCTGACAGGGTCAAAGCTACAACCTTGTTAGTCAGGGTGTGGAAAGCAGTCCAAAAGTGAGTCCTCCTGGAATGGCAGGTACAGCTCCGCTGAGGCAGAAAATGATCCAGTAGCAGAAAAGAAAAGGGGTCCTGAGGTGGTGAGAAGGGTCCAGCCTTCCTCCCGTAATCGGATGAAGCAAGACACTGTGCTGGTTTAAAGTCCCAGCTTTATCCAGGTGAGAATGGCTGGCTCCTCCCACGGGGTGGAGCATCACACAATAGGTACGCTAGGATGTAGGTATGTGTTGGGAAGGGGACACGGCTAGAGAAGACTGTTAATGGCCCATTAAAGATAAGAACAATGCTCTACCTGATACTGACCGTTGGCCCATTATCAAAAGGCACCCGCCCCCAACTGTTTTCAGCAGATGAAATTGAATAGACTATAACCCAGGACAACAGAGTACTGTAGCACATTTATTTCATCTAATTAATTCTGGCTACTAAAGGGAAAATATTCAGGTTTCTCCTAGCACATTGGAGACAATGGGAGACTCTTGTTATAATACATTATCTGCACAGAATATGTTCCAAATCTGCCTCTTAAAGTCAACACACCAGGTACATCACAATACAGTATCAGATTCACAGATTTACAGAGTTTGCTTTGAGTTGGAATGGACCTTAAAACTCCTCCAGTTCCACCCCCTGTCATGGATAAGGGGACACCTTCCAGTAGACCAGATTGCTCTAAACCCTGTCCAACCCAGTGTTGAACACCTTTGGAATGGGAAGCTCACAACCTCTCTGGCACCAAGAGTATCAGATGTCTTACATATTGTGTTCCTTTGAAGCTAAACAAACAGACTTTGAATGAAGGAGTAGATATCAGGTTTGGCTGCACTTGCTTTTGGCAGCATTATCATCTTATTCCACTTCTTCCAAAGCTTTCCAAAGTCTGTATATTTCTGGTCATCAAAATGGATAAAATGGACAAATTCAGGGTGATCTTACTAAAGGCATAGAAGGGAATACAAAAATCGTATCACTGTTCTTTTGTTTCTTTGAGTCTACTAAGGCTCAGTAGAACTGTGTGAATTACTCGAGTGCAAGCAAATGTTTTCTCTTTCCTGTTAGTCTATGCTTGTTCTTAATTCCTGAGAGCACTTTCTGTAAGAATGACTTATGTCTATGTCTTTAGATGTCAAGGTGAAATATATGTCTCATTTTTTCAAAGCAGATTTGCCTGACATTAAGACCAGCTGCAGTATTTGTAGAGTCAAAGACTACCAAACTGCAACTGACAGGGATAATGGGACAAGGAAGACTGACAAAATCAGAGATGATGGTCAAACACATGCTAGTCACATTCAAGCTCTCTTTACTGGCAGTCTTTCTCCTGCTGCTTTTCTCCTCCTGCCAAATCATGCAGCTTTCCTCTTCCTGCCCTAATACACCACCCATCCTGCTACAGAAACAAATTTTAGCATGCCTATCTTGCTTTGCAGAATAATATGATGAGTTTTGAGGGGAAGACCAGAACAGCAGAGCTGGTCTGACTCTTGGATGGACGCCTCTCACTTTCAAAAGCAACTTTTTTTAGTGGTTACATCCCACAGGAGGTATTCTTTGGCATCTCCAGGTCAGCATCACTTTTTTGAGTGTTGAGGACACTGCCGCTCCACCTTGACTGGCATTCATTTTTCCATTTAAATACCTGCTTAATCATCACCCAATTTTGAATCTTAGTCAAAAGACACTACAAGGAAAAGGCACAGTGTTTTCACTGTGTTTTGTTTTTAACCACTTTAGAAAGGAAAACTTTTGAATTAAACTAAAGCCAGAAGGACACTGAAGTATTCCAGCCCTTCATGGGTGTTTGGTCTCCTCTTTTTTGAAATTGTATTCCAACAGCTCATCTTCAGATTTATTTACCTTTGCCTCCTGAACCGTGTCAGTTCTCCTGTGTCTTACTCTGCACTATAAAGCAGGAAATGATGGACTTCTTAAGAGTGCCCAGAGCCCTTTGGGACACCCGGGACCCCAGGCAGACCGTCCCCCTTTGTGACGTGGGTATTGCCTGTGTCCAGAGCCCACTGTGAACTTGAGCCCGTGCCCTGACCAGGGCGGTATAAAAGGGCGCAAAGAGGCCGGGTGCCCACTCCCAGGAGAGCAGCTCCATCAGGAGACAGCAGCCATCTTCCCGGGAGATCGCAGCGTCGGAGAAATTCACGATGTCCACGGAGGAGAAGAGCACCGACATGCGGCCCAAGATGTGGCTGAGGTTTCAGAGGACTCAGAAGGTGAGGAGTGGAGCAGCACGCACCTGCCTCTGGGCCGGGGCCGGGTTTGCCATTGAGGAGGGAGCTGCTGTGCCAGGGGGGCCGTTTCCACCCCAGAGGGACACCTCATCCTCATCCTCCTCGTCCTTTGTACAGATTTCCAACTGTGAGTCACGGGCAGCCCTGCAGGAGGCTGAGGAGCACCGTGACTCCTGTGCCGGCCCTGGTTTGCAGGCGGCAGCAGCAGAGAGCCGGGCAGCGACTCCGCACCGCCCCAGGGCCCGCGGCCCGGCTCTGCTGCGCTCACTGCGGCGCGGCTGCCGGGCCATCCTGGGCAGGGTGGCGACTGTGATCCGCCCACAGCGGCCCCTGCACCAGTGCACGGGCTCAGGGACGGCGGCAGCAGCCCCCGCAGCAGGGGCAGAGAGCCGGGCAGCTGCCCCGCACAGCCCCTGCTGCGCCCCCAGCCCCTCGCCCGGCCCGCTGGGAGCTGTTGGGGGGGGCAGGGGCCAGGGCCTGAGGTGGAGACTGTCCTGCCAGCAGCAGAGATTGAGGAGCAGCCCTTCCCTAAGCTGGAGGAACACTGGCTACTCCACACACTGACCGGGGAACACCCCAGGCAGCAAAGACAGAGCACTGAGGCAGAGAGGGTCCCCAGGCCCCTCACATGTGAGGCATGGGAAGAATTTCATCCATGCACAGAGCAGGGCCCAGCTGAACCCCCCAGAACCCGACACAAAAGGACAAAGCTGCAGGCCCGTACCCATTAGAGCGCCGCCGCATTCCCAGCCCCTCGCTCTGTCAGCTGGAGCTGTGGCCAGCATTCCTCCACGACCTGGGGAGAGAGGAGCTGCACTGGTCCAATGCTGGCCAAGCTGGTAGTTTTGGGGAAGAGAGCCTCTCAGAGTCCACTTCTAATGTTCCGAATGAACTGGAGAATTACACCGGCTCAGGACAATTCCTAAAACTGTCCCTCCAAGAGACCAATCAATCAGTGTCCCCTGGGGAAGACAGCAAGACCCCAGCGTGGTGGCTGAACAAGAGGAACATCAGCACCCACAGCATCTGGGTCAACCCCCTCTACCTGCAGCTCATGGTGGAGCCCTGCTCGCTGGAGGCAGAAGAGGCAGATGCTGACCTGCCCTGCACATCTCGTGCTCCAGCAGCTCCCATGCTGCAGGCAGCAGCAGCAGCAGAGAGCCAGGCAGTGGCCCCACACAGCCCCTGCTGCCCCACCAGCCCATTGCCCAGCCAGCAGGATGATCTCGGGCAATGGGCAGGGTCAGCAGAGAGGGCACTCCTGGCAGGGCTACAGGGCAAGGAGGGCTCCTGCTCCCAGGAGCTGTGGTCTGGCACATCCACAGAGTGGGCAGAACACACAGACCTGAGCAGGAGCGCTGAGGATGAAAGCACCTCAGGGTCCCTCCAATCTGAGCCATGGCCAGAAGACACAGAGATAAGCAGGATGAGCAGGGACTGTCCATCCCACGCGAGGCTTGGACAGAAGACCAAGACCTGAGCCAGAGCGGAGAGAAGAGATCACCTCATGGCCCCTCTCATGTGAGACATGGGAACAAGTCCAAGACCTGAGCTGCAGTAGCGAGAATGTGACTGCCTCAGGGTTCCTGCTGTCCGAATCATGGACAGAGAGCTGGGGCTCTAAAGTCTGCACAGCCTCAGATAATGATGTGGATCTGCCAGAGGAAACCCTGATCTGCCCATAT
>VZDJ01001247.1:0-23346 GCA_008694505.1 Cyanoderma ruficeps | reverse complement strand
AGTCCCTGTGACTTGTGGCACAAGGCCTTTGTTTGATGCAAAAACCCCTTTATTTGTGTCCAGTTCTCCTCCTAGAGAGCTGCCCTGGCACAGAGATCATTCTGCAGCATCTCTGCAGGAAGGAGTGCCCTCAGCTCTTGCTGCCTGGGTGAAAATCTCCTGAGCCAGCGAGCCTGAGAGAGGCCGTGCTTGGCAACCCCCATTGTCCAGCTGCCAACTGCAGGATGCCACAGTCTGCCCCACTGGACACTGCCTGTCCTTGGGGTTCCTGCCAAAGCAGCTCTTGGTTTGTCTGTGCAGCCTCAGGCTCCTGCTTGCTCCCAAAGGAGCAATCGGCAGGAGGTGTGTGCAGAGCTGCCCGGGCTCCCTGAGCAGCCTGGCAGGAGCTGCAGCACATGGGGTGGGAACCCAGCCCTGGGAATGTCTTGGTGCTGGCAGAGAGGGGAGTGGCGTGGGCTGAAAGGCTCCGTGTTTGCCAGGGTGTCCCAAAGGAAAAGGGAAAATCCTCCTGAACTCAGGCAAAGGGGAACTGCAGCCCACTGAGGTGGGTGCTGAGCACCTCCAGCACCAATCTGGTGCTAAGGAGCTGAGCCATGAAATCCCAGAATCTTAGAGTAGTTTGGGTTGGAAAGAACCTTAAAGCCCATCCAGTGCCACCCCCTGCCATGGGCAGGAAAACCTTCCGCTAGCCCAGGTGTCTCCCAAGTCCCATCCAACCTGGCCTTAGACACTTCCATGGATCCAGGGGCAGCAACAACTTCTCTGGGCACCCTGTGCCCCGGCTACCCACAGCTCCTGGTGGACGCCAACTCACCACTGGAAGAAGAGGAAGATGCTGACCAGCACATCTGGAGCCCTGGCAGCTACCAGGGACACCCAGCCAGCAGCTTCTGCCCTGGCCACAGCTCCTGAGAACCAGAAGCACCCTGCACATGCCACTGCCCAGGTACAAGAGGTGGAAAGGACAGCAGCTTCTGCTACCTCTGGTGTGAAGACGGCAGCAGCAGAGAGCCAGGTAGCGGCCCCACATGGCCCCAGGGAGCACCAGTGCCACGCTGAGCAGGATAGTGGCTGTGATCCGGACACGGGGCCAGCAGCTGGAGACACAGAACCACCTACACCAGCCTGGCACGGGCCTTCTGCCCGTTCCAATTCTGAACGGAGCAGGATTTCTCCTACATGCAAGCTGCCACCAGTTGGACCCCTGGCTGCCCTCGGAGTGCCAAACGCCTCCTACAAACTGACATCAGGCACCTGGGAGGGTGACTTGAGTTTCCCATGGAAAAGGGCCACCACTCCTGGCTAACTCATAACCCCAGGCAGTGAAGTCAGTGAGAGTCCCCACAGAAAAGAGTGGGGGTGCCACTCCCAGAGCTGGGGGACGGCAGAAGAGAGGCCCCCTGTGAATCCACGCGAGGCCTGGGTGTAGCACGGCAACCTCCCCCCGTGCACAGCCCCAGGCCAAGCCCCAGCTCTGCCCAGAAGAGCCCCTCACAGCGGGGCAAAGACCTCCACTCCAGCCTGATTCCAGACTGCTGCCCCCACAGCCCCTCTCCAAGCCTGCTGGAAGCTCCCAGCGGGCAGGGGCAGAGGCGGAGCCACGCCTGTCACTGCCACCAACTGAGGAGAGGTGCAGCACCAAGGAACCAGGACCATCTGAAAGGTGACCAGGGCTGTCCACAGCATGGCCACAAGACACCTGAGCTGGAGCACTGAGGTAAAAGATGGCACCTCAGTGTCCCTCCCATGCATGCCTGGGCCTACCAGGGCACACAAGGTTTAAAACTAGAAGTTTTAATAAATTCTGTTGGTGAAATGAGTGTTAGAAATTAGTAGTGCTCCCTGATAGAAGTTAAGGTAACAGGATAAAGGCCATCTCATGCCTTCTCTTTCTGTTTAATTAATAAAATGCACACTGGCCTTTAGCATGGAAAGTAACAGGGAAACAGATGAGCACATAGTCCCCTAATGAAAGGTGTTCTAGGACTTCCTTTCTTGGTAGCAGTGGGTTTGCATGACAGAGATTAAACTTCATCATAGTCCTTTCATTGGGCCAAAAGGGATGAACAGCTTGAATTCTGGATCACCTAAGGGATTCCAGAGGCTCTGAGACTCTTCAATTTTTGTAAAAAAACAGGTATTGTCACTAAAAAAACTTCCTTGTTCTTTGAGGAAATCTACATTAAACTTCTCAAGAACTGGAAGGCAGCCCAAGCCACTAAACAAGGAAGATATTTCTGCTTTTGAAGTGACAGTCCTTCAGTAACATCTGAGCAGAGCAGCCACATTATTAGTGCAGGCAAAAATCCATCAACTTCTTGATGAGCTTTAGGCAACTCTCTATCTTGATTTTCCAGGATGGAGCACAGTCAATTAAACCTGGCAAATACAGGACAGATTTGCCTTTGTACCTATGCTCCCTGACTATTTTTCTCATGTTTGGTGGCATTACTGGAGGATCCTGGAAACAGTTTTACCTCAGGCAGGGCCACAAGGACATGCTGAGGCCAGAGCTTTTAAAAACACACAACAAGTTCTGTGCTTGGGGGTATTTCCCCCGTGTGTAGGGAGCACTGAGCTCATCAAGGGAGGTAAACACATATCCCATATGTCCTATTTCCCTGCACCGTTTATTCTGATTTAAAGTGTGAGGAACAGAAGGGAAAAATTCCCTCAGGAAGCAGACACAAGCTGCCCCAGTGCTGTGGATGCTTTCAGCCCTGGCCTGGGCTGAGGGGGGAATGGGTGATGCTTTTGTGACTCATCTCCTCCTGCAGGAGTTTTAACTTTTCGCAATCACACGACTTTATGAGGTTTCTCACCAGTTGTATAGATTTGAGAAATCACCATGTTCACAAAGTGGGTGTGTTTGGGAGAGAGACGGGGGTTTCCTGGAAGAGACAGCCTCTGCCTGGAGGATCCAGGCACTGCCCACAGGAGGCAGGGACGGGACGGAGGGGCTTGAGGAGAGTGTGGGTGGCGGAAGGCGTTGGTTTAATTTACTTTTGTTTCTTAACGTCCGGGTGCTGTGAGCATCCGTATTTTTCCTTATCATCCAAGCTCAGGGGGTCCAGCCTGGGAAAACCACTCTGCAACAGAAAGAACCACGTTCTACCAGTGTCCTGCAGTAGGGAGTTGTCATAAATAGATTTCGTGTTGCCAAATTTTCCAATTTAAAAAAAACAAACAAAGTTAAAAGTAGCAGCAATTTTAATTGAAGTAGCTTAAAGATTACAATAATTTCCTAATAATGATTAATATTGTTATAAAATATGGTACATATTGATTTGGGGGGGTGAGGAATTAAAATCCTACAGCTGCCAGAGACCACGGAAGAGACACCGGAGACAATTCGCAAGGAATGCAGGACTCCATCAGCAAGTGAAAGGGACATGCCGACTCAACCCCCTCAGCTTTCAGCCATCAAGTACACAACGCATTATCCAGAGGAGACATGTCCATCCCTGGCCCAGACAACCGAAACTGCTCCCATTCAGGGAGGGACCCCAAAATCCACAACGGGGCATCTGGGGACGAAGACCTTCTCTATACCTGAAAGCGGGTTGAGTTAATCCCCGAAACTCCATTCAGATTCGGCGAAGATGACATCAGAAATTGAATGGGAAAGCCATTTCCAGGGAAAAGCCTGGCCCAGGGAAAAATAAACTGTATAAAGATGGGACCCCGAGAACAGCATGTGGGAGCAGATGATCACGGACTCAGGGTGGGCTGGTCTGATATCTGCCTCCCAGTCACGATTGGACTCATACTCTGCTGTGGCAGGAATCCTTGCTGGTTCCATTTTAATTTGGCTAATTTTCGTTATACTATTTTGTTCGTTTTGTATTTGGGATCTCTATATAATCCATTTAATCTGTAGAAAATAAAGCTTTGATTTTTGATAAAGAGATCCGTAACACGGATCTCTTTATCAAAAGAGATAAATATTTATAACATATTTATAACAATATTTATAACAATATTTATAACAATATGAATATATGGGTTCTAATAATACAAGAGCAATTGAACCGCGGGATACGGTGCAGGACTTAATCTCCTGTCCCCGTACAAAGTCAAAAATAGCTCATTTTGCCTTTTTATCTTATTTGTCAACCACCCCTTCCCACCTATTTTCAATTCGTCACTGCCATGGTCTCCATCCATCACCACTTCCACTGCGCATGCTCCACCATCCCCATTTCAGGGGTGTTCCTAATTTTGGGGGTCGCTGATGAAGGCTTTGAAAGTCTTTATCGCTGCCCGCTCCTTGAACGTTGAGTTTACACATGCGTATTAAGTTCAAAATTACATAATTATATACCATACATAGAAATCCGTATAACTGTCTCCAACTCAAACGCTATAAATTCATTTTAATCAACGTTTCTTTGGATTCTCCCCAAAACTTTCCCATCCTTGAATACATTTAGCTACCTTATCTTCAGCTCTTCCTGCACATCTGTTAGAGAAGGGGGAGACTTACCCCCCCTTCTCCACTTCTTTTTAAAGTTACATTTTAACCATTGTTTTAAAATATTGATTACTGTTTCAATATTATCCGCAGGAATCATACTCATTCCTCACAGAGTGAATGGCAACAGGAATTTGCCCAGTGGGCTTTGCCTCAAGCGCCTGTGACTACACCTGTGCCTCTGAGCATTATAATCCATTTCCATAAGCTGTCCCACACAGCCAAAGGGAGATGAGGGCTGGGGCGTTGTCATTACCATCAAGGAGAGATCATTATTGTACTAAACGTGGCAATTCTCAGTTAAGAAATCATTTACCTGTAAAAGGACATAACATATTGTTAGTATTGTTAGGAGATAGTAAGAATCATCAAAAATGTATGTGAAAAACTTCTTTGTTCTAAGCAAGTATCAGGTCAATAGTTTAATGTGTAGTTTGCACAATATATAACCTATTGTAGGTTCATCTACTAAGGATTTTAAATCTGTAAAATCAGGTTTAATGCGTAAACACAAATATATGTGTACAAATTAAGCAGAGACTGAACGCATAGTTTAAAATAAAAAAGTCCTTAGATGTTGAAGGTGAGAATTTGTAACTGAAACCCACTAGGATGTTTCTAAATGCCTTCTCATTACAGCAATAAAGAATAGCTGCTCCAAGTAAGAAGGCAGAACATGCAATAAAAATAATCAGAACCAAAAAAATATTGAATATAAAAATCTAATATTCTTATACATTCCAGTAAGTCACATTACATGTAACCTAGTTCAGATATCCACTATAGCCGTGTAGCAATAATGTAACCAATTTCAAGAATGTCAGTGATGCTTACCATAATTTTAGAAACTCTAATACACTTAGATGAGCACCATAGAAACATCATTGTAAATATTTAATAGATACTTAATTTTGCTTGCAATCTCACAATTTGCATGGCATTAAATTCTGTTCATTCTGTTCCTTCGTTCTGAAGCAGGGACTGGAGCTTTGTGAGTCTGGTTAAGTGTTTCCTAATATTGTTCCTCCTTAAGCAAACTGTGAGATTAACTTTTTCTTAGTTGAAATACATGAAACAAAATTTTTAATCCACATCTTGTCTATTAAGATAGAAGCAGCGAAACCCTGAATTTGTCTTCTATTAGCAATTTAGACTCTAGATTCAAGAAGAATCTGGTTCCATGTTCGATGGCATGTAATAACTTCTGCAGTGTTCCTTTACCCTCATCTACTTGTTACTGTCTTCATGCGTCCCCTGCCCTGGAAAAAAATGTTTTATTAATTTTTTCTTTCTTCCCCTCTTAGATTCCCTTCCTTGGAAGTGGTCACTCTAAAAACCAGCTGTGTTCTTTTGTCTGACAATTGCTTTCTCTGGTTCAGTATGTGCTATAAAGCTGCCCTGTTACAACAGAGGGGATATTTGTGGGTAAGAAGGAACTGGAGTGGAGCCACAGCGTTTAGGATGGAAGTCTCCAAAGAAATGAAAGAAAGATTGCAGCCAATAGCAAGAAAGTTTCAGAAACAAAGAGGGAAAGGATAAAAACTTTTTTATTTCAACCAAGATGAAATTCTTGTTACATCTGACAGTAAGATTTCACAGGGATTGCAGAAACCAAAATTTTCCCAAGTCTCCCATGATCTAAAGTAGCTGTATTAATAAATTAAAGTAGCTGTAAAATAAAGTAGCTGTATTAATGAATTCCAGTTGGTTTTTTTATTAAATACTTAAAAATTAGAATCTTTCATAAACATTTATGGTGGGTTGGCTCACAATGTGTTAAATCATTCACTATATCATGTTTGGAGGGAAAGTCCAAAATAGCTTTCCTGATTAAACCTCCTGTGAAAGTATGTCACCTTTTCAGGTGTTTGTGGGTTTTTTTTCTTTCAGCTGAAATACTTTTATAAGGTAAATTCTTCTAAACCAAAGGTTAATTTTGAAATTAGGAGTGCATGTAAGGAGCTAGTAAAAACAGCTCCTCTGCTTTAAACTTCTGTGTCAGTGCAAATAAAGGCATGTGTTGGCATCAGCAGTTTCATATGGGAGCATCACATGAATGCATTATTTTTTCTCAGTCAATTCTTGACTTTTACTGCTAAGTTCTTTTACTGCAATACAAAAGTTGTTTGAAAGACACTGACCTAGAGAATCTTGCATTAGAAACCTACAGTGATTAAGTGAAATTTGATGGAGACTGGGTGGTGGATTGATCTTGATCTGGCCCTCACTCAGCTGTTCTCTCACTCCCCCTCCTCAATGGGAGAGTAAAGAAAATAAAATTAAAATCTCGTGGGTCTAGACAAAATATCATAAAATCCTTTACCAGCGATTGTCATGGGCAAACCTTGGCACTTGGGAAAATTAATTCAGTTTATTTCCATTTGAAAGAGACCTGGAGGATGAGAACAAAAGAAAAATGAAAGGTGCCCATGCTGTAAGTTTTTCTTTGCTCTTCCTTCTTTCTCACACTTATCCCCTGCTCCGAACCAGGTTATTTCATGTAGTCCTTCACAAGACATTCCAGCAAGGAATCTTCCATGGACTGCAGTCTTCCAAAATAAATCTGCTCTTACGTGGGCTCCCTGTGGGTCACAGCTCCTACAGGAAATGTTCCTCTTCTCCCACGTATTGTTTTCCAGCTTCTCAGTATTTTAGCTTGGTTTTAACAGATGATTATGATATCATCTATTTATCATTTTGTATATTCCACAGTAATAAAATATCACTGACAAACAGCTCATTGTCAGCATCAGAACATCCTGTTCTTTCAGAACGTCTCTGGGAAGAGATCCTACTGCAACTGGTGAAATTCCATCTTTAAATCAGAAGTGCATTTGTCCCATTAAATGTAACAAAAAGTTGTTACTGTGGAATGTCCCATCTTTTTCTGAATAAAAATGTTAACACAGATATCCTTGAAACTCCATCTCAAAGTGGGTGTGCTGATTTTAGTACTGCCAGCTGCTCAAGTTTAGGTATAAAGCAAATGCAAAACAGTTTTTTGATCCTAGTTCTGCTCACTTTATGTTTGTTCCATTCTTATATTCACTCCCGGACATTACCTTTTGGACATCATGTGACAAATTTGTTGGAGCTCACTCAGTTTGAGTGATCAAGAATATCATTCAGAATGATACTCTGAATGTCATTATAAATATTATTTCCTGTGTCTTTTCAAAAAATAATCTTTATATTGGTCTCTTAAGCATACTCTAGAGCCTTTTATTTGTACTAAAAAGGAAGAAATTGTATGTTAGAAGATCATTTAAAATAGTCAAACCTTCCTAAAGTTTTCGGAAGCTGGTGATGAAAACATGTCTAAAAAATCTAACTGCACTATATTGAAAAAACGTGCCTTTTGAATTCTTGCTGCTGTTCCTCTGAGTTCCTCAGGGGGGTGTTTTGTGTCAAGAAGTGGAAAACACTCTCAATTTTTTTGTGGTTACTTCATATTTTCACAAAGATTTCCTTAGGAATAGCAGATGATTTGTTGACGGCTTTTTCTACTATAAAATTGAGTGATATCTGTTCACTGTCACAGGTGAAGACACGCTATGGCTTCTTTAACTTTGTTGTCTTTGGTGGAAACCCAGCAGGCACAGCAGATTAATGAACTTCTTGTTAGTAGTCAAAATGCTGTCCTAACAATACCAACTGGATGTCTGCTGGAATCAATTCCAGTCCTGTTGGGGAGAGCTGGAGTTCAGTGAATGATTAGTGTCCTCTACAGGAGCCTTTTAATAGGGTGATTAATCAGCTGCATGAGGTGATTGGCTAGTTTTTATTGCAAAGTTTTGTTAGGTCAGAAACTTAGATAGTGAAGGCAGAAGACTTAAAAACCTCATTGAAATGAAAATAGGTTTCTAGACTTTTTATTTCACCTAATAAACAATGCTCCTGACAATCTTCTTCCTTGTTCCGCATAAATTGTAGTCCTATATAATTTCTTCAAATCAAATCCACAGGCATAGGGTCATTTATGCAATAACTCAGTCTTCTGTTTCCTAGGTAACAGACTCATCAAGAGATGAAATATAGCCACCCACTTTCTTATCCTCTGGTATTTGTTCTCATGCTAAATCATATAATTCATTAGTTTCTATCTCCTCCTCTTATTCTCCCCTTTACGCTTAGTTTCTCTGGTTGGATGTTGAATATTTATTTATTCCATCATTTGTACACAAAATAGAACAAGTATTTAGAACATTTAAAACTTGACAAATTAGCATACTAAAGAGTGCAGGTAACAGGTGGGCCATTTTCACTCTGAGGGAAGGAAGAAACATATCTTTGCAAACTTGTACAACTCTGCAGGTAAATTGAGCAGATCAAGAAGATTGTAAATTTGTTTTTTAAATTATTTCCTACTTTAGATCAATATATAGAATTTAGAATTACTATTTCTATAATCAAATTTCAATTAACATTTGATTTTGAAAATAATAGTAAACTAAATTCAGCAGTCACGTTCTGTGCCAAATCTAAATGTTTCTATTGCATGCAAAAATTATTCATCCGCCACATCTAGATAGAGATACATTTGCTATGCTCTAACAAACAAGTGTAATTGTCAAATCTACCATATTCTGTCTCTGGGTGTTGAAATTTTTGAACAAGATGATGGTATTCATGTTTTAGAAATATCCCTAAAGGTTCTCATTTGCTACTTTTTGTTCCTGACCAACACCAAGCAGAGAACCCCAACTTGTTGTTTCATGGCTCTCATTCTCACAACACAGTCTCTGATTCATTTTCTTGTGGCTGACTTCACCAGGCCATGGTAATTGCTCCGTGACAAAATCTGCTAAAAGCTCTAAAGCTCTATGATAGAGCCTGGATCCTGGTTGTTGTGTATCCTCTCCTCAGAATTCTCAGTAACAATAGTAGCAGTTGATCACAAAGTGATACCAAATTAAGCTTTGTTCAGTGTTTCATTGGGATATTTTCTTACTGCTTCAATGCTGGAGAATAAGGTGCAGCTACACCAGTTATGGAACACAGCAATGAATGAGGCCACTTGGTTTTCTCTGCTTTCTCAAGCCTTTTCAGTTTGGGATGTCATCCAATTATTTTAAATGCAGACACATTGATTGCGAGTACAAAAAGCCAAATGGTGTTCTCTAAATCTCTTTGAAGAGAGTGACTCACCCAAATTGCATTCAGCTTTAGAAGAGCAAAGATGTTCAGAACACTTGCTCATACTTCTTTTGATAAATACAGTTAATTACACAATTCTGCTGGGCATTGAAACACCTTCATTGAAACCCAGGAAGCAGAGAACAGTCAAAGAAACCATCCTCTCCCAAAAACTTCTTTCAGAATGAATAAGGACTAAAATCAGAAGTTTCAAAGAGTACAAAAGGACTGCATCAAGACTTCCCCAAGAAAAACAAAAGTTTGATTATTACAGATGATTTTATCTCTAAGTGCATATGAAAATAATTTCTACTTTATTATATCATATTTATATACAATCCAGCCCATGCTTATAGACATTAAATTTATCACCCATATTTAATACTTTTCCCTCTTGAAATAAAACAAGGGTTTGAAATTTTCCTCTATCTTTTCTGAAGTATGAGAATTTGTCTTAGGAAGACACAAGTAGCAGAGTCAGGGCAATACCTGGTTTAAATTACATTTTGGATATCCTTGGGAGCTGCTTGGGGCGTCTGTCTTGCTGAGTCAGCATTCAGAATCCACACATTTTTACCAGTGTGTAATAGCTTGTCACAAATTATAGACTATTATTTATCCTAATTAAGAGTTTAGAATGTAGTCTTAAAAATGTTATTCTTCTAGTTGTCCATCTTTGCAAGATTTGTGCGTTTGCTTACAAGTAAGAGACATAAACGTTATTTTCAAGACAGAAGATGCAAATGTCAACATTTTTCTCTCATCTTTTCTGGCATATGAATGCCAGCTGCTCCTTTGGAATTTTCTTGACCCTCCCAAGCATCAGCAGTTTCTGCATCCTTTTTTTAAACAATTAAAGTTTTAGCTACTTGTAGTGTCAAAACTTGGTACCCTTTTGTCCTAAGTCTTAGGATTTCATCTCTATGACTATCAACCCTTGCAGTTGTTAGAAGTTCTCTTTGTATCACTGATGAAACCTTCTGTAACCTATACAGGAAAACCTTTCAAAACTCTACCTTCACTTTTAATACTAATATACCTGTATAGATCACTCAATAAATTAAATAATTATCTAATATATTAATATTACAATAGCTAAGAATCCTAAATGTTGAATCAGAAATCCATAAAATTCTACATGGCCATCTTTTTTCTTGCTTTTTTTTACTATTTTGCATCAGTCTCATATTTCAGTCAGGAAAGAGTAAATTGGCTTTTGATTCCCTGAATGTAACACCCACATCTGGCCTGTTAAAAATAATGAGCAGCTTAAAAGTAAAATACAGTGGGTCAAACTGTATAAATGTGTTAACACAGGAAGAATATCACAGTTCTCTTTCTTAAGAGGGCAAAGAGAAACCAAAAATTCAAATCCTTAGGGACAGAATAGACTCCACTGCTTAAATACCCTGAGTGGGGGTCCTCATAGGTCTGCAGAGAAAGTGGGCGTTGAAGTGAAAAATATTTTGTTTAAAAATCTTCACTCATGAGTGATGCTTTTAGCATCAGAGAGAATTTTTCCTCCCTGTTTTCCCTGGGGAGGCATTCCCTAAATCTGACAGGCTTTTTGGTGTTGTAGATATGTGCTTGGGAGTGTGGAGGAATTTTTTGACTTTTTGCTCATGATGTTTTCTGAGAGGTGACTTTCACCTGGGAACAGTGTCACCACAGATGTGGCTGTGGAGGCATCCTTCAAAGAGCATTGAGAGATTCTGCCTGGGTGCAAAGTGAAGTTGCCCAGTGGAGCAGGGAGAAGGAGCTAACATCTTGAGAAAGGGAATGAAAAGGAAATGAAGCTTTGGCTGCATCCTTGGGAGTTTCATTACAATGTGCTCTGCAACTTTAGCAGAGTGAGTGTGGTACTGTACTGGTACAACCCACAACACATACTAATGAAAAAATCATTTTGTTCAAAGCCTCTGTTGTCAGTTTTTAAATTATTGGTGCTTATTTATTGTTGTTGTTGTTATTTTCCTGCAGGTTCTTCAAGGGTTCTCTAAAAGGTTGCTAGCTACTTTGTACCATTTCCTACCCCTTTTTACTTTTTTCCTTCTGTATTCCCTATTCATTGTGTCTGTTTTGACCTCGATGTGGTGGTGTGTTCTGTACAATAAGTTTGCTGTAAGTCTAGGGTTGCACAAAATGGCTTTTCTTTGTACCCTTGTTCAGTTTGCTGTACCCCAGTTTCTCTTTGTAACCCAAAGTTGCTACTTTTCCCCACAGCCTTCTCCAGATACAGCTCCTGATTGGTTTGCTTTTCCCGCCTTGGCTGCCTGTCCATCATGTGTCAAGAGCCTTTCCCGCCCTGTCAGTCACCCCAAGACCTGTCCCCCAAGTCCAGAAGCTTCTGAGAGGGATGTCTGGTGACTGGCTGGGTTGGAACCTTTCCCCTCCTATCTCCATGTATGTCAGTGTATGTTATGTTAACAACCACTCCATGTTGTACCCCATTGGCTCTGTTCCTACCCTCCCTGAGATCCCACCTTCTGTAACAAAACCCTCTCTCTCCTCGTGCTCGGGGTCACTCTTGAGGCCCCGGACACGAGGTGAGGGGTCTGTGCTGATCCCAATAAACCCGGTTTCGCTCTAAGCCTCTGGAGTGATCCTCCTTTCTCCTCTTGCCGTCGTCTTGCTGACGCTTCCCGGTTGCTGAACCCCAAGAACTGCTGCGGTGTCGGGGCTGGCCATGCCGAGGGTAATACCACACACCGCAACACCTCTCAACTCTGGAAATTAGTTGGGAACAACTACTGTGTTGAGGGAGAATATTTAATGAACAGTTGGGTAGAATTGGAGCTAACAGTATGATTGGCTATTTTTAGGGGCACAGCCATTTGTTTCACTGAACAAAATAGAACACATATGGAAGTTAGTGAAATTCTGACTCAGAGAGTGCAAGTGCCGTTGGTTTTGTTACTGAAGGTGCTGGAATTCCATGTAACAGTGAAAATATAGACCAACCTCTTGCCTCCTAAACTGTTATGATGCTATTATTACCAGAATAATCGTACTTAGAATACTGCCAGTGAATTAGCTTTGTATTCTCTACTGCAAGGTAATGCTTAAATTCATTTTAGACTGGCAGAGTAACTAATAACAGTCATACCACTTTTTGCACTAAATATACATCCTGTCCTTGAGAGGATTGTACATTTGTGGTAGCTGGTATTTGCCTTAGCATAACGAAGTGCAGTTGTATTTTTATCCCTTCATGTCTTTCATGTGTGCTTTCCCACTCTTCCTTTGACATGATGAAAACTTTTGTCCTCTCTCAGCAGGGAGGTCCATGAACTAACCACATACTGCACAAAGCATAAACTGTTGTTTGTTAGAAAATTGACTTTTGCTCGAGAAGACACTTAACAGTTCAATGAAAACCTCACAACATAATTGCAAAGGTTACAATTTTATGATTTTTACTCCTGGCATTATTTGAAACCAATATTTGATATTATTTCATGTGGATTTAATACCTTACAATCTTTGAGTGTAATGGAAGCAATTGCATTGACCTCAGTGAGAGTGAAGACTACCCACACTAAAATGACTTCTGAGGAGCCTAAAATGGACATAGCCAAAATTCTGTTTGCTTAACACTGCATAAGTTCCTTGTCAGGGTTTGTGTTTAGAGCAATCTGATGTCAGATGAAATGAAAAAAGATCTCAAGGAGTTCACAGTAACTGTAAGTTTCTTTTGAAACCGTGACAATGGGGTGCTGGAGCAATGGAGCAGTGAGGAGTGCCCAGGAACAAAATCGCATAAACCCTTATTTTGTTGTCAATTAATTGTTCAAAGACATTCAAGCAGAAACTTTAATAGAGTATAAGGTAAAATAATAACATGATGGTTGCTGATAGGATGAAAATATCACCTCAACTTCTAGTGCTAAAAAACACAACCCCAGGGACATTTGCATATGTAAATGATAGTATAATGATCTGGACCAAGACCCCACCATGCACATTAGTTTTGTTACATAAGTGTGAGTGACCACTCAGCATTTTCTGTATCATTCTTTCTTTGTTTTCTTTTTATATAAAAGCCTGGACTTATTTATCAAAAGGTGTGCCAGTTTCTTAGGTGCCTGGCACTCTGATCTGCAGAACGGGAAGAAAATAAGTATCTTGACTGAGTGTGTTGATTAGCTCTTGCATACTAGGTGAAAGAGCTTTAGAGATTAGTCCATCCTGCTTTCATTAGTAATTAGAGCTGCAAGAAGGAGAAAAGTGGCTAGAGCAGATGCAGTGAAGGAGGTTGGAAACTGATAATGATTGACCAGGTTGTGATATTTTTGGTGTAGCTACAGAGCCAGGCAGAATCTCACTTGACAAAGGCTGCCAATGTAATAAACTCTAAAAAGGAGAATATCTCTTTCAAGTCAGGGAGGGGCAGCCTCACCTCAGATGCTGGGGGCAGTTTTGGGTTCCACAATATATGATCTAAAGCTGTTAGAGAGACACCAGAGGAGGGGTAGGAAGATGGAGGAGGCTTTGAGGGACCATACAAGGAGTGGCTGAGGGCACTTGGCTTGTTTAGCTGGAGAAGAGGAGACTGAGGTCACACCTCACTGGGGGCTGCAGCTCCTCCCAAGGGGCAGCAGAGAAGCAGCTCTGATCTCTTCTCTCTGTGACCATGGACAGGACCCGAGGGAATGGCTGGAGTTGTGTCAGGGAGGATTATGTTGGATATCAGGAAAAGGTTCTTCCCTCAGATGGTAGTCAGGCACTGAACAGGCTCTCCCAGGGCATGAGCATGGCCCCAAGGCTGCCAGAGCTCCCTTCCAACTCAGGATATCCTATCCTAGGATGCTTTTTAAAATGCAGATTTCTAATGTTTTGTTAATTATGTTTATACATAATAAATGCATGTACATGTATGTGATACAGTGATGATGCAAATTTCATGCCTTATGATGATGATAATGCAGATTTCTTACCTGACTGCATGGCAGTGCAAAATGCCTCTGGATTTGAGCAGTAATAACATTACTTTTGCTTATCTCACATGGTCAACCTGCCACTCTGTAGCTCTTTGATGAGCTGTTTGTGGCAGAATTCCGTGTACACCAATAAGTTAACTCCTGAGAATCAAAACTGCTTGCTTTGGAAAGAGGACTTTCACATATACAGCAGGTAAAGTTTCATAGACCTTTCTGTCCCTCCTGACAGGCTGAAACTGCCATTTAAAGAGATACAACCTCTTCCCATCTGTCTTAGGAAAATGTTCATTCTGAGCAACTTGAAATGATGTTCAAATTACATTTACCAAGACAGCTGATTCACTCTTGGTGTAGTAGGTGAAGAATTTCCCCTTTAAAAGGATGGATACTGCTGCTTTCATCTGATTCTGGGTCGAAAGCTGCACTTTTATGCCTGCCTTTACTCTGATAGTTTTTATCAGGTGTGAGCAGCTTATTTGGATAAAATCTGCATAAATAAACTATGGGAGCACATAAGAGAGGGCTGTATGCTAATTATTGGTTCTAGCCATTGTGTGTTTAAGACCCAGAGGCTCAGTTACTAAACCAAATCAGAGTCAGATAAAAAAGCTTAATGAATCAATTGCCTTGCCTTAGGTACGCCAAGAATCACAGAGTATTTCTCAATATTAGGTAACAAAACTTTAGCCCTAGTGTCTATTTTAAGGGAAGATCATTAATCTACAGAAGTAAAATTCTACAAGTTATCTTCAGTAAAGCTTAAGCAGTATTGTGAAAAATAAGTCTAAAAGAGAATGACATCATTTGTGTAAGTAGCCGTGCAAAACCAATTTTGAGACCTGTTTTCTTGGCCAGGGTCTTTTCCTGTACATCCTCTGATAACATCAGAATGCCTAGAAGGATAACCAAGGAGAAAAGATAAATAATACCTAAGGTAACAATATTTAAAACAAACATTGTTTGTGAGAGTAAGAGGAAAAGGTTTGTGGACTAATACATAGGATTATGTTCTTCTGACTTCAATTACCTGTCCAAGATAATAAACGTATTGATACATTAGATTTCTTTCTAATTGTAGTAAGTTTCCTACCAGGGATTTCAAAGAAGCTGAATGAGAAGGCTAGTCTGTATTAGTTTATCTGTAAATTGGGTAGGAAATAAGAATAAATTAATTGCTCCGGAGTTAATGGTATAGGTATTTATGATGGGCTTCAGGAAACTGTGGAAATGTTAGATAAATGCCAGTATTACTGTCTCAGGAATATGCTTCGACTCCCTCTGTGAAGACAGCAATTTGATAATATATATCAAATTATTAGAGCAAGAATGGAAACAGACCAACAGCTTTTTTTATACTGCAGTGAAAAGATTGAAATTAGAGATTCCATCTGGCACTTCACTCATACAAAAATACTTCAAGAAATCAATGCTTTTACACAAGACAGGAGTTCCGTAATAGATGAATAGAGAAGACATTTTTTAATAAGATAGATGCTGTTTGTCCTATCTTCCCTGGTTTGTAATAAATTTGTGTCTTATCACTTGCATTGTTAATTATGATTCTTTAGGTTGAACTGATAACATTACAAAGGGGAAAAAAAAAAAGCCAGAGTGGAGAATATGATGGATACCTTTTGTGTGTACATGCCTCGGACATGGAAACACAAATAGAGAATAGACAGAGTTGTAAACTGATAGAGAGGAATTTCAAGTGTCCTGTATATGGAGGGCTGCTAACTATCCCACCCGTAGTAGAGTATCTTTTCTAGATCACAGAGATGTTCCCTCTGTAGTACAGATCTTTTTGTTTCAATGAAAGCAGCGCAGCATTTTTGTTGGCTATGCTCACTGTGCAGCATTTCGAAGCAATTGACAGGCCTAAATAAAGATATTAGTTAGAGGTATCCTTGATCTTCAGATATAGTTTAATTATGAAACATTATTTTTATGCCTCTATAGAAAAAATTATAGATTTTGCTTTCTCATCAGGTGAAAACATAAACTCTAAATTGCATGATCATTAGTTTTCCTTATCTTTGAGGAATTCCTCAACTCTTCACAGCTGCAGGTAACTTTGCAATTGAATGATGTGCCTTTATCTGCATACAGATTATAAATGTGAAGGTCAAAGATCAAAAAATCAGCTGTAAGGAAATACGAACTTTCGTATCAATAATTCCATACGCTTGATTCATCCAAGCCCAGCTGGTATTTCTTTGGAAATTTTTCCCTGCTACAACTTGATATATATGTGTCATCTTAAAATTACAAGGAAGCAGTTTCACACTCCTTAGTCCAGCTTTGAAGATTACTGAGGAATTCAAGTCTCCACCAAAAAAACTTAAAACAAAAACCCAAACAACAACAAAAAACCAAACCAAAAAAACCCCCACCAAACAACTAGAGAGACAAATATAGATAATGATTAGGTAAGCACTTTCAAATACAAGGAAATAAAAAAATTAAAACTTTTCCAATATTTACAGGACATAATGATTGCAAAAATTGTTGTGGCTTTCTCACAAACATGCACTTCTAATTCTGTTTCCTCATTCAAGTGCACTCAATAGTATTTTCCGTACACTGATCATTCCTACTGCATGCAACACCAGCATTTGTGTGATTGTCACACAGTTTCCATGCGCTGGTGTTCATGTGCAAGCCTATCACGTTCTGGAACATATTCTATGTCTACAAAGTATTTATTCAGATTATATGAAATAATCATAGTTCATGCAGCAGTTTTCTTTAATAGTGGTTGTATTTTGTAAAGGATACTTGTGGAGACAGAGCTGATTTAAACCAAGCTTTTATTGCTGTGGATTTGTACACAAAGGATCTCAGTGAAATTGCTTATCAGATAAGCTTCTGTCTGATCTGTGTAATTGCCAACACGACATTTTTCTACAGCATCAAAAATTAAATAAGCATAAAGGAAAGCCTATAAAAAAGTTCTATAAATAAAAGATAACTTATTAGCTGTCATAATAAAAAATAAAACTAAATGAAAAATAAAATTAATATTTATTGCTAATAACATAGTCATTCAAATTACACGGTGCTTTTCATTTTTAGTTCTAATTTGGCATTCTAGAAAACCTCATTTTTACTGCCCTTTGAAAAACAGGTCACAGCAAGCCCAAATCCATTTAATTCAGGCAAACCAGAGAATACCCAAAATAGAAATTTAGTTTACTCAGTCCTCTGGTGTGCTTTATACCACTGAACAACTCTGTCACTCCTATTTGCTTAGGAAGGAAGGACAGAAAAGGAAGTCAAGACACATATACACAAACTATGATAAAGACAAAGGGAATCAAAAAATTCCATGGACATGAATATAAAAAAAATAAAAATTACAAAAGCAAATGTTTATTTTCAAAAGGCAGGACAATAACAGAAATAAAGGAGAAGATGGGAGAGAATTGTTAGGGATCCAACCTGAACATGGAGTCAAGCAACATTGTGGAAATGATGGATGAAATTTTGACTTTTTAAAGGACTTGAATGACTTACCATTCCTAAATTTCCTGAATGATTTGCACGCTGAATTAACTGCAGCCTAATAAGTACAGGTTTTTGTTGTTCCTAGGCTGCAGAAAAATGGGCAGAACAACAGAAGATAAGAGTTGGCACTATGGATTTTCTGGTTGAAAGTTCTTGAGCTCTAGAACTGTGGCAGGCTTGTTGCTGTGGCCACTTCCCTATCCCAAGGAAACTACTCGGTATGAAATACATAGTCTGGAATTTCAAAGATTTAAAACATTGCTTGGGGTTTTGTAGATTTTTTTTATCGCTCTGTTAAAATGGATTTTCCCACCTTTTCCTTTAATCAACTTTTGAGCATAGACTAATATAAAATCGTGACAATAAAAAAAGAAGCAATACTGTTTTAAATATGCAAATAATGAAACCTACTTAACAATGTAACGACAAATTCATATTTTTTCTGTGTTACAAGGTGACACTTGTAGTCTGTTTAGGCCTGGAGGTGCACCCACAGTGCTCAGCAATAGGTGATCTGTTGAGCAAACACCTTTATTGTGAACAGTGTGAATCTGAGTTTCCCCCAGGCTGTAGGCTGAGCCAAATGCACAATTTAATTGAATGGTACGTGTGTAGAGCAGAACTGAATATGAATTTATATTTGAATAAAACACTTCAGTCTGGTGTTTACCCATAGTTCAGCAATTGGATTGTGTGTATGTATAGCCTGAAACATTTAGTTTTCCCTCTGAGAGTGATTAATTAAGAGTATTCTGAAACTAACAAACAATGAAACCAGAAGAAACATGTATTTATTGTCTGAACAACTAAGGTCTCTGCTTGGAATGTGAAAGATTGTTCACCCACTTTGCAAAAAAAATTATGCTTTTCTTCAAAGAACAACTTACAGACTTACATAAGTGTGCTGAATTTATGAAAATCCATATTTTAAGCTATTTATTTTGTCCTGTAAAGATAAATTTTGATGAAATCTTAATTTTTTTCCTTAAGTATTCATGGAAGTTTGTGTTAATTACTTAATTTTAATGTCTGGAAAATTCAAAGGTGCCTATAGTTGCTATAATATGAAGACAATGGAACTGGGTTGTTATGGAATGGTATTCTATTCTGTAATTAAAATAAGTTTCTATAGAAACACTGGTGTTGAATGCATGTCAGTGTTTTCATGGGCAAATATTTTTAATTTTGTAACCCAGATAACCTAGCCAGAACTTGGGTGACAAACTCTCAGCTGTCATGAAGTTTACATACTATGAAGAAGTTAAAATAGCAATTATATTCATTTATGTATATGCAATCGTTAAGGGGTCTGTAAGGCCATGCTCATTTGCTTGTGAGACCTGGAGCCACCTGGGGAGGCAAATTCCTTTGGAAATTCTTCGAATTGAGAATTTCTTCTAGACATTTGTTATTTTCTTGCCAGAAACTGATTTGTCATAATAATATTTTGTAGCTGTTACTTGGTAAACACATGTTTTTAAGTCCTGGTTTTGACAGTCCGGTGATATTACAGTTAGGAGAAATTGCACTAGAGCTTTAGGGCACTGTTTTAGAGCTGAAATGTTTCAGGTTCATAATGCAATCAATATTTGTTATAAATTAAAGAGAAATCTTTAATTAAAGAGAAATCTTTACCCTGACACAACCTTATTTGGAACATCGACAAAGATGTGGAATTCTACAAAGAGAAGGGCCAAGTCAATGATTTATCTGTTCAAAATTCTGTCCATTCTAGGGTTCTTTAATGAAAATTTTAAAATTAGATATTTGACTTACAAATATTTTGGTTGCAACATGCAAACAAAAAAAAAAACCAAAAAAAGTTTAGCAATGTGACTTTTTTTTTTTGAAGACACATGACAGTGATCCATATGCATGGTTGTGAACTACTTTGAAGGAGAATACATACATGAGCTGGAACTTTACAGGGTCAGCTTGACTGACTGGATTATACAGGATTCCCAAGGCCTTGAATTATATCAGTTTAGTTAAAAAAACCCTTTGAAATTCATGTTTTGCTTAAATCCAGTTTTTCAGAGAGATTAAGCCTTTACAGTGATTATAAAAAAAATTAAAGTAAATTTAGATACATACATTCAGTCAGGCAATCTTGAAAAGGCCACTTTTGCTATGGATCTTTCTCCTGCTACGTGTGATCAATGCAACTGAAAAATACAGATCTTGTTCCCTGCAAAACATCTCATATCCAGCATCATAGACTACTTGAAAATGTTCTGTTATCAATGACAACACTACATCATATTTCTAGAGCTGTCTCCAGCCATGGGACAATGGAAAATGGAAATGATTTGGAGGCAATATAATGAGACTGCTGTTGAGGTCATGTTAATTTTTTCTCTTTTTCATTTCAAGTTGAAAAGTACATCCAATCCTTATCTCAATCAGCAAGTAGCACAGCCACAGAGACTTACTCAATGCAAAAGATTTTCAGAGTCTATAGGGAAGGGAATATACTCACCAAACTAGAAAATCCAATCTTAGATTAGTCTTTTTTGCTCAAAAGTAATAGAAAGCAAAAGCCAAAAGCCAGGACATTAGCTTAATTCATTGTGAGGTTTTGTTGTTGAAAATGTGGCTGTTTTTTCATATATCAGGTAAAATATAATTGAAAACTTCCACATAAGCAGCTGCAGGGTAAGACAGACAGCAAGTCAACAGCACGGGTTGGAAGGCATCTCGGAGCTCTCTAGTTCTGCTCAGAACAGGTTCAGCTACATCAGGTTCTTGTACAGATGAATTTCTAATATCTCCAGGGACAGAGATTCCTTATCTCCAGACCATCTGTTCCAGTGTTTGACCACCATCATCAAAACACATTTTCCTTCTTTTGAGATGGAGTTTCTTATGTTCCGGTCGATGTCCATGGTCTCTCATCCTTTCACTGTGAACATCTAAGACACACTGGGAGCCACATGTTGGATCCAGTTTGACTTGTCCACCAGAACCTTCAGGTCCTTTTCTGAAAAGCTACTTTTTTTTTGCCCAGCTGCCCCTGGCTCCATCTCATGCCACCTGAGAGGCACAACATTGTGGCTTTTTTCATTCAACTATCTCCATCAACCTCTAAAATTGTCCCTGCCCTCAATCTTCTTCATAGAGACTCCATGGATATTGCACACAAACTAAGAGCACACACCATCCTACTGTCATAAGTAATTCATCAAATTGTTCACTGCTGCTGACCCCAGTATCAATCCCAGAATGACATTATTGGCATCTGACCCCTACTTGGACACTTTGTTACTGATCACCACCCCTTAAACCGTAAAGCCCAGGAAAATTTCCACCTAGTTTATATTCTACTTGTTCAGTCCCCATGTAGATTTTATGTGTAGTTTCTTTAAAGTTTCTAAACCTTCCAGAACTAAAAGGTAAAAAGGGTCACAGTTAATGTCTAAATAGTATTGAAAGTTGTGTTAGTTACTTCAGCATTTGTAGTAACCTCGGGATAAGCTTAATCTAGATAACAATCTCCAATGTGAACAAAAAATAGCAAAATGCATATTGGATTTCGAATTTTATAGAGGTATATAAGGATCCACTAGTTGGTTCTGCATTGTTGGAAAATACACAGTTTGCAGAGTTTTAAAATCCTCTGTTAGCAATGTTATTCTGTACCTTCATGTTACATTGTGTGTTTGAGGCTGACAAGAACAGAATACCATTTACAACTACAATTTCTTTTATTTCTATAGACACTTAATGATGTATTTAAAAGCTTAGCTTTGGGCCACCAATCTAGAAATTCTTTGTCTGTGGGATTATAAATAACACAATTGAGAAATAGAAATGCAGACCACATAAATTTTTAAAAGTCTTCCCACAACCTAGAAAAATACTGTAAATTAGTACAGTGTAGAATTACTTTGCACTGGCATAATTTTGAAGCACATGAATATTAGGGGGAGTATTCCCAATGGTATGTGCTTTGACTGCATGCTAATTGGATAAAATAATGGATATATTGCAGTATCAGTTGAAGAAAAAGGGGAAACAGACTATATATTTAGATCATAACATTCAGGGTTTGACCGTCCACCCAGTGCCATGTCCAGTAAGTGATCTATCAGTCAAATCCACATGTCTCAAGTTTAGAGACAAGTATATCATGTCAAACAGTACCAAATGCTTGGCACAGATCCAGTTAGCTGATGGTCTAAGCACTGTACAAAAAAAGGCCCATTTGTGCAGTTGATGCCATGGCCTTTTACTGAGCAAATGGTTTTAATACCACTATGTGATAAAAGCAATTGATGTCAAAGTGAGAGTGAGGAGTGGTTTCTCTCCCACCAGTGGATCACCCTCTTCACCTGCTCTAAATAATGCAACTAAAATAAGCTATAGCATTTGCAAAGCTTAGCAGCAACTCTCACATATTACATGAAACTCTGGTGTGCATAGCAGTATAATTTTAAGTTCTGTCAAACCAGTGTTTGGGGAGGGAGGATAAATTAGCTTTAGCCATAGTGGAAAGAGAAGCTGCAGATCGGGTTTACTCCATTCACATGAAACTAATGAAAAATGTACCAAGTACATAACAGGTTTGGTGATTCATCCAGGATAACTGCACTCTATTTCCTTGAACTTCAAGACTATTTTTTTAAGGCTTCCTTTTTTTCAGCATTCTGAAACAGCTTTCAAATTCTCTGACAAGATTCAGAGATACAGATGATGAGGCAAGTTACCAGTAGTGAAATTAAAATCCTTTTAAGTATTCTTGAGACTTAAATAGTTTCTCAGAGAGAAAGAAAAATATGGTGCAGTGCCGTTCGTACATCTAGCATGTTCAGAACAGGATGAACGCCACATATGGCACAGGGTGCTTCAGAAGGGGGTTCCAGGCTTTGCTTGCACAAAGTTGCCACTGTGTGTTCTGTGCACTTCTCATGGAAATAAGCTTGTATAGTGTCGTTTGTACCTCTAGCATGTTCAGAACAGGGTGAAAGCTACATTCACCTCAGGGTGCTTCAGAGGGGGTTTTCAGGCTTTGCATGCACGCACTTCCCACTGTGTTTTCTGTGCACTTCTGAGGAAAATAAGCTTGTGTAGTGTCGGTTGTACCTCTAGCATGTTCAGAACAGGGGCTTTTCAGGCTTTGCTTGCACCAAGTTCCCACTGTGTTTTCTGTGCACTTCGGATCGAAATAAGCTTGTGTGGTGTCATTTGTACCTCTAGCATGTTCAGAACAGGGTGAACACTGCATGCTGTTTACGGTGTTCAGAGGGGGTTTTCAGGCTTTGCTTGCACTAAGTTCCCACTGTGTTTTCT
>VZDJ01001242.1:43990-55642 GCA_008694505.1 Cyanoderma ruficeps | reverse complement strand
GGGTGGATTTTGGGGGGGAGGGGAGGAAAAATGGCGCAAGACGGAGTAGGCCGAAGCCTGCGGCCTGTTTACTCCCAAGGCCTGCTCTTGTTGCCATGGCAATGAAGCCTGCAGCCTGTGTACTCCTAATGGCTGAGGCCTGCTCTTGTTGCCATGGTAACAAAGCCTGTGGCCTGTTTACTCCCAAGGCCTGCTCTTGGTGTCAAGGTAACGAAGCCTGCGGCCTGTGTACCCCTAAAGCCTGAGGCCTGCTGTTGTTGCCATGACAATGAAGCCTGCATCCTGTGTACTCCTAAAGCCTGAGGCCTCTTGTTGCCATAGTAACAAAGCCTGAGGCCTGTTTTTTTTGCCATGACAACGAAGCCTGCGGGCTGCGTACTCCTAGCGCCTGTTCCCGAGCTGTATCGCGACAGTGACAATAAACGTCGACATCGGTTGTTGTGACCCCGGCTGGTGACATTCAGGTCAGGGAGGTGGCGAAGGGGAAAACGCGAAAAATACGTAAAATACGAAAAATACAGAAAAATCCACCCCAAAAATCACAACAAATGCCGTAAAAGGCCTCAAAAAAAGGGTAAAAAAGGTCCAAAAGGCCTCAAAAAACAGGATAAAAAAAGGTCATTGTCACTGATGATGAAGATGATGACGATGAAGGTCGCTGAGTGACCGCTGCAGGTGGCCGAAGTCCGGCCGCTCGGTGATGATGATGACCATGGTCACTCAGTGATGATGATGAAGGCTGTGGTCACTCATTGATGATGATGATGGTCACTCAGTGATGATGAAGATGGTGGCGATGAAGGTCGCTGAGTGACCGCTGCAGGTGGCCGAAGTCCGGCCGCTCGGCCGCCTCCCGGGCCCAGCAGTTCAACATCAGCCGGTGCAGGGCCGGGGGACACCCGGGGGGACACGGCAGGTACTCCTGGGAACTGGGGTTACTGGGACGGACTGGGACGGACTGGGAGGGGATTGGGGGGGACTGGGAGGGACTGGGAGGGACTGGGATGGACTGGGAGGGGATTGGGATGGACTGGGAGGGGATTGGGATGGACTGGGAGGGACTGGGATGGACTGGGAGGGAACTGGGAAGGGATTGGGGGGGCTGGGAGGGTCCTTTGCAGTCCCTCCCAGTTTGTCCCAGTCTGCCCCAGTCCCTCCCAATCCCCCCCAATCCCCTCCCAGTGTCTCCCAGTCCATCCCAATCCCCTCCCAGTCCCTCCCAGTCCCTCTCAATCCCCTCCCAGTCCCTCCCAGTCCATCCCAGTTTGTCCCAATCCTTTCCCAATCCTTTCCCATCCCCTCCCAGTCTATCCCAGTCCCTCCCAGTCTGTCCCAGTGCCACTTAACCTGCTCTAAACATCTCCCAGTCCATCCCAGTCCATCCCAGTCCCTCCCAGTTTGCTCCTAGTCCATCCCAGTGCCACTTAACCTGCTCTAAACATCTCCCAGTCCCTTCCAGTCCCTCCCAGTCCCTCCCAATCCCCTCCCAGTCCATCCCAGTCCCTCCCAATCCCCTCCCAGTCCATCCCAGTCCCTCCCAGTCCAATCCCAATCCATCCCAATCCCCTCCCAGTGGCTCCCAGTCTCTCCCAAACCCCTCCCAGTCCCCCCCAATCCATCCCAGTCCGTCCCAGTCCCCTCCCAGTCCCCCCGGTCGGACCTGCTGGCCGCGGTTCCTGAAGTGGTGGCCGGCGTTGGCGATCACCTGCTCGTCGCTGAGGGTCCCGTAGGGCTGTTCCCGGCACCGGCCCAGCACCTCCCACAGCGTCACCCCGAAGGCCCACGCGTCGCTGGCGGGGCTGAACGTGCCCTGGGATTCCGCAATTCCCAAGTTTTTCCCTCCCAAATCCCTCTTCTCCCCAAAATCCCGAATTTTTTCTCCGTTTTTTCCCCCAAAAAATCCGATTTTTTCCAAAAAAATCCCAATTTTTTCCCCAAAAAATCCCAATTTTCCCCCCAAAAAATCCCATTTCTTTCCCGTTTTTCCCCATCTTTTCCCCTAAAAAAACCCATTTTTTTCCCAAAAAAATCCCATTTCTTTCCCCGCTTTTTTCCCATTTTCCCCCCAAAAATCCCATTTTTTCCCCCAAAAAATCCCATTTCTTTCCCATTTTTTCCCATTTTTCCCCCCAAAAAATCCNTTTTTCCCCCCAAATTTCCCTCACCATGAGGATGCACTCCCAGGCCATCCACCGGATGGGCAGCAGTGCCCGGCCGCGCACTCGGTAATAATCGGCGGAGTAAAGGTTGCGGCTCATGCCGAAATCCGCCACTTTCACCGTCGGGAATGGCCCAAAATCGCCGTTTTCCGCCCCGAATCCGCCGCCCACCAGACAATTCCGGGTGGCCAAATCCCGGTGGACGAAGTTGAGTCCGGCCAGGAATCGCATCCCCGACGCGATCTGGGCGCCCATGTGGAGGAGGGTGGCCAGGCTGGGAAAAATTTTTAAAAAAATTTAAATTTTTCTTCGTTTTTAGGGCGAAAAAAGTCAGATTTTTTTTTTTTGTTTTAGGAAAAAAAAAATTTTATAAAAAAATGGATCTTTTCCCCAAAAAAACGGGGTTTTTGTAGCTGTATTGTGGTTTTTAAATAAGATTTTTTCTTCATTTTTAGCAAAAAAAAAAATTTAAAATTTCCCAAGAAATCTCTTTCGTTTTGCTCCAAAAAATTAAGTTTTAATCCCTCGAGAATCCCAATTTTTTGCCCCCAAAATCCCAATTTTTTTCTCCACTCTTCCCAAAAAAAATTATTTTTCCCCCCACCCTAAATCCCCTTTTTCACCAAAAAACGCTTTTTTTGCCCCAAAAATTCCCTTTTTTTGCCCCAAAATTCCCTTTTTCAGGCCCTAAATCGTCGTTTTTCCCCCCAAAAAATCCCATTTTTCTTTCCTCCCCTAAAAAAATCCATTAAATGGGCGTGGCAGGAGTGGGCGTGGCTTGTATTGGGCGTATCCTAAGTGGGCGGGGTTCTCTTAAAGGGCCAGAACAGCATAAATATTGATGGGGAAAACATATGGGTGGGCGTGGCTAAAGTGGGCGTGGCTTGTTTTGGGCGTGGCTGGTGGGCGTTTCTTTACCCCTAAGCCACGGGCGTGCCTCAAAGTGGGCGTGGCTTCACTTAAAGGGCCAGAACACCATAAAGCTTGATGGGAAAAACATATGGTGGGCGTGGCTAAAGTGGGCGTGGTTTGTTTGGGGCGTGGCTGGTGGGCGTTTTTCTTCCAAGTCGTGGGTGTGCCTAAAAGTGGGCGTGGCTTCACTTAAAGGGCCAGCACACCATAATAAACACTGTCGGGGTATAACTCAGTGTGGGTGTGGCTTGGACTGGGCGTGTCCGGAGTGGGTGTGTCCCACCTGAGGGCGTGTCCCCGGGCCCCGCCCAGGAACTGGTGCAGGTCGCCGTGCTCCATGTACTCGGTGACGATGCTGAGGGGGCCGGGCCCCCCGCAGACCCCCAGCAGCCTCACGATGTTGGGGTCGCGCAGGCGGAACAGGGTGCGCGCCTCCTGCAGGAAATCCCGCCTGGACACGCCCCCAAATTCCCAAAATTCCACAGTTAGAACACCTGGATACAGCCGGAGCCTCCTGCAGGAAATCCCGCCTGGACACGCCCCCAAATTCCCAAAAATCCCAAAAATCCCTCCCAGTTCCCTCCCAGTCCCTCCCAGTCCATCCCAGTTCCATACCGGGCGTTCTTGGTGGCGTCCGGTCGCAGCACCTTGACTGCCACCAGCAGGGGGCGCTCTGCCGCCCAGGGGGCGGGGCCTGAGGCGGGGGGCGGGGCCAGGCCCAGGGTGTGGGGGGCGATGACCTCACACAGCAGCACCTGGGAGGCGTGGTCAAATAAGGGGCGTGGCCAGAGAAAGGGGCGTGGCCAGCCAAAGAAGCGTGGCCACATAAATGGGTGCAGCTGTGGAAAGGGGCGTGGCCGAACAAGGACATGAGCAAAAGGGGTGGGGCCCCAGACATGTGACAGGGATAACCCAAGGGGTGTGGTCTAAATATGGGTGGGGCCACCATGAAGTGGGTGTGACCAAATTAACGGGACTGGGAATATTAATTAGGGGCGTGGTCAACATAGTTAGGGGCGTGGTTAAGTCAGAATGGGCGTGGCATTAAATGGGTGGGGCTAAAAATTTGAGGACGTGGCTAAACCATTAAAGGCATGGCTAATCCATGGTGGGTGTGGCCTTAAAAGGAGCAGTGGCTTGATACCAAGGGGCGTGGCTTAATGCAAAGGGGCGTGGCTTAGCAATGGCGGACGTGGCCTTAAAAGTGGGCGTGTCTTGACGCCGAGTGGGCGTGGCTTACCTCCCCAAACTGCCCCTCCCCCAACTTCTCCCGGAAGCGCAGCTGCTGCCGGGGGAAGGCGGGGAGGGCGTGGCCGTGGGCGTGGCTGTGGGCGTGGCCCACCAAGGCGTAGGCGGAGCCTCCGGTGACGTCAGCCTCGGCGTAAGCCCCCGCCCCCCTCTCCCGCTCGCCTGTTCGGGTGGGAGGGGCACAGGTGAGCTCCATGTGGGCGTGGCCAAAGCGGGCGTGGCCCTCTCCCAGGCCCCGCCCTTACCGTCGGTGTTGATTGGTTTGACGCTGTCGGGCGTGGCCCGGACGAGGCCCCCCATTGGTCGGGCGTAGGTGCTCAGGAGCAGCCGATAGGCCGGATTAGCTGGCGGGCGTGGTCAGAGCGGGCGTGGTCACGGAGGGGCGTGGCTAATTGAGGGGCGGGGGCTTCCTCCCCCCTCCCATTCCCAAATAATTTTTGATTTTGAGCTTTTCTCCCTTTTTTCTCCCATTTTTTTCCCTTTTCTCCCCCATTTTTTTCCCTTTTTTCCCCATTTTTTCTCCTTTCATTTTCCCCGCTCGTTCCTCACCAGCCCCGGGAGGATTCAAGGGGGGTGGGGGCCGTGCCCGGGTGGGTTCCTGATACTCCCCGCCCCCACTTCCGGTTCCGCCCCCGTCGTTTCCGGTTCCGCCGCCGTTGTTTCCGGTGCCGGCGGGGATCCGCTCGTACCCGGTGGCGTTGTTGATGACCACGGTGTCCCCCGAGAGCTGCACCCGCAGCGCCGCCTCCGCCCCCCGGCCCGGAGCCTGCGGGAAACCGGGTCAGGCCCGGTTCAGACCGGTTAGAACCAGTTTGGAGTGGTTACAACCCATTAAAACCAGTTCAGCCCCAATTCAAACCAGTTAGAACCAGTTTGGAGTGGTTACAACCCATTAAAACCGGTTCAGCCCCAGTTCAGACCAGTTAGAACCAGTTTGGAGTAGTTAGAACCCATTAAAACCAGTTCGGCCCCAGTTCAAACCAGTTAGAACCAGTTCAGCCCCAATTCAAAACAGTTAGAACCGGTTCGGCCCCAGTTCAAACCAGTTAGAACCAGTTCAGCCCCAATTCAAACCAGTTAGAACCGGTTCAACCCCAATTTAGATCACTTAGAACCAGTTCACACCAGTTAGAACTCAATCTGTCCATCCCAGTCCATCCCAGTCCCTCCCAGTCCCTCCCAGTCCCTCCCAGTTCCCTCCCAGTCCCTCCCAATCCATCCCAGTCCATCCCAGTTCCTCCCAGTTCATCCCAGTCCCTCCCAGTTCCATCCCAGTCCATCCCAGTATAACCCAGTGACCTTTCCGGTGCCCAGGCGGCGCCGCAGGACGAGGAGGATGAGGATGAGGAGGAGGACGATGATGGCGCCCAGGCAGCCCAGCAGCGCCGGCGACGTCCCGGCCTCGCCATTGGCCCCCGGCCCGACCGGCTCCGCCTCCCCGGGGGTCGCTGGGAGGGGCGGGGAGGGGTCGTGGCCATGCCCACCTCGAAAAAAGCCACGCCCGTTTCATCTGCATCTTGTTAAGCCACACCCATTTATGGCTTCATTAAGCCACACCTCATTTAGCTCCGCCCACTTAAGCCACACCCACTTATGACTACATTAAGTTGCGTCCAATTAAGCCCCGCCCAATTCAGCCACACCCATTTACGGCTTCATTAAGCCACACCTCATTTAGCTCCACCCAATTCAGCCACACCCACTAATGACTACATTAAGTTGCTTCCAATTAAGCCCCACCCAATTAAGCCACACCCACCCAATGACTTCCCAGTTAAACCCCACCCACTTAAACATTTCCCAGTTAAGCCCCTCCCACTCAAACCCCCACCCAGCTAAGCCCCGCCTACCGGGGGAGGTGACGTTGGCGGCCCCGCCCATGTCGGCGGCGTTTTCCAAGATGGCGACGGAGGGGTCGGGGGTCGGGGGCCACCCACTGGCACCCGCGGGGTCATCCAGGACCTCTGGGGGGCGGTGACGTCATCGATTACGTCATCGACGGGCAATGACGTCATCGACAGTCGCCGATAGTCAATGACGATAACGCGGAGCCGATGACGTCATTGATTGACAATGATGTCATCGGTCGACCAATGGTGTCATCGCACAACCAATGATGTCGTCACCCAACCAATGATGTCATCACCCAACCAATGATGACATTACCCAACCACTGACCCCATGACCCAACCATTGACCACCATGACCCAACCAATGACGTCATCACCCAACCAATGACGTCATCGCCCAACCCTTGACCCTGTGACCCAACCTGAGACGAAGGCCACCTCGCTGAAGAGCATCCACTCGGCGCCGAAGAAGAAGCGGCACCGGATGAAGCGGGCGCGGCGCCCGCCCAAGGGGACGGTGACCAAACGGGCGCCGAGGTCCTCGGTGGCCCCGGCCGGGCTGTGGATGGCCACCACGGGCTCCCAAGGGGTGGCCAAGGTCTTCTTGAAGCGACACTCGACCTCCCGGAAGATTCCGACCCCGCGGGTGCGGAGGTTGTTGCAGTGGACCTGTGGGGTGGCAGAAAATCCCATGATCCTCTGGGGCAGGGTGACCAATCCAAAACATCTCCAGACCCCAAAGTTGGGTCAATATGGCGGCCACTCCTCTGTCCATCCATGACTGACCATCCATGGTCGACCAATCCCACAATTCCCGGTGCCCAAACCACCAGGAGACCCTTGGGTCATCAATCCCATGATGCTCTGGGGCAGAGTGACCAATCCAGAAGATCTCCAGACCCCAAGGTTGGGTCAATATGACGGTCACTCGTCCGTCCATCCATGACTGACCATCCATGACTGACCATCCATGACTGACCATCCATGGCCGACCAATCCCACCACTCCCCACGTTTCCCATCATTCCCCGGGGCACCTGCATGGCGTGGAAGCTCCGCAGCTCCTGGAACTCGAACTCCAGCTCCAGGTGAGGGCGGGGCCCGGGTGGGCGTGGCCAGCCCACGTAGTCGTAGCCCGGCCACAGGCGGCGCTCGCGCGTCCTCAGGAAGTCGTCGAGGCCCAGGACGCCGTCCGAGAGTTGGCCCAGGCCGCCGAAGTTCAACCTGGGCAGGTGGGACACACCTGGATTGTCCCGCCCCGCCCACCTGGAGATCCCCCAATCACACCTGGGCAGGTGGGACACGCCTGGATTGTCCTGCCCCGCCCACCTGGAGATCCTGGGCAGGTGGGACACACCTGGATTGTCCTGCCCCGCCCACCTGGAGATCTCCAATCACACCTGGGCAGGTGGGACACACCTGGATGTGGGAATTGTCCCATCCCACCCACCTGGGGACACCTGGAGATGGTTTGGGGTCACCTGGGGACACCTGGGAACACCTGGGAACATCTGGCGACACCCTGGGGGACACCTGGGGACATTTTGGGGACACCTGGGGACAGTTTGAGGACACCTGGAGATGGTTTGGACACACCTGGAGATGGTTTGGGGACACCTGGGGATGGTTTGAGGACACCTGGAGATGGTTTGGGGACACCTGGGGACACCTGGGGACATTTTGGGGACATTTTGGGGACACCTGGGGCCACCCGGGGACACTCACGGGCCGGCGCTGAGCCCGTCGTAGGTGGAGTCGTTGAGGACGACGGGGACGGGGTCAAAGGTCATGACGTGTCCCCGCGGGGCCGTGTAGGACAGGAGACCGGCTGGGGACACCGAGGGGTCACCGCGGGGTCACCCAGGGGTCATGACCCGACCGTTGACCCCGTGACCCAATGAATGACCTCATGACCCAACTATTGACCCCATGACCCAACCATTGACCCCACCACTCAACTAATGACGTCATCACCCAACCATTGACCCCATTACCCAACCAATGACGTCATCACCCAACCAATGATGTCATCACCCAACTAATGACGTCATCACCCAACCATTGACCTCATGACCCAACCAATGACGTCATCACCCAACCACTGACCTCAACACCCAACCAACGACCCCCAAGTGACAAAACCCCACCTCACGTCCCCCAGCTCCATCCCCAAGTCTTGGTTTGAAGGACGTGGCCACGGGCGCCCACCACCACGTTGGTCCCACCACCCCAAGGGTGTGACCGGGGTGACCCAGGGGTGACCCGGGGGTGACCCGGGGGTGACGGGGGGGTCCCACTCACCCTCCCAGGGGCAGCCGTAGAGCTCGAGGCGCAGGCAGACGCTCATGGCGCGCGGCGCCCGCGGGTAGACGCGCAGCGCCCGGGCCACCGGCGCCGGCGACAGGTCCTTCAGCACCACGCCCTCGGGGTCCTCGTTGCCGCCGATCACCTGCGGGGGCGGCACCCCAGGGTGGCGTTACAGGTGGGGAGGGGCTGGGGGAGGTCTCAAAGGGGGGGGAGGTCCTTGAGGTGTCGCCCCGGTCACCGCGATGTCACCAAATGTCGCCAAATCGTCCCCTTGATGTCCCCAATGTCCTCAATGTTCTCAGTGTCACCAAATGTCGCCAAATCCACTTGATGTCCCCAATGTCCTCAATGTCCTCAATGTCACCAAATGTCGCCAAATCGTCCCCTTGATGTCCTCAAATCCACTTGAGGTCCCCAATGTCCCCAATGTCCCCAAATGTCTTCAACCCCTCCCTGATGTCCCCAAGGCCACCTTGATGTCCCCAGTGCCCCCAACCCCTCCCGGGCGTCCCCAAGGCCACCTTGATGTCCCCAACATCTCCAACACCCTCAACGTCCCCAAACCACCGTGACGTCCCCAACATCCCCAACCCCTCCTGATGTCCCCAACGTCCCCTTGATGTCCCCAATGTCCCCAGCCCCTCCAAATGTCCCCAAATCACGGTGATGTCCCCAACGTCCCCAACCCCTCCCAATGTCCCCAAACCACCTCGATGTCCCCGATGTCCCCAACCCCTCCCAATGTCCCCAAATCACGGTGATGTCCCCGACGTCCCCAACCCCTCCTGATGTCCCCAAAGCCACCTTGATGTCTCCAACATCCCCAACGCCCTCAATGTCCCCAAACCACCTCGATGTCCCCAACATCCCCAACCCCTCCAAATGTCCCCAAACCCCCTTGATGTCCCCGATGTCCCCAAAGACCTCGACGTCCCCAACGCCCCCAACCCCTCCTTGATGTCCCCAAACCACCTTGATGTCCCCGACGTCCCCAACCCCTCCCGGGCTGTCCCCAAGGCCACCTGGCGCCCCCATCTGTCCCTCCAGGGCAGCCAGCGTCGGCGGTCGCGGCTGTAGCTGAGCCGGTACTGCCGGGCGAACTCGCGGCCGCGTCCCCCCGCGTGCCGCCCCTGCGTCCCCACCAGCGTCACCAGGTGGAGGCGGCCCAGGTCCACCTCCAGGAACTCCTGCTCGGCCGGGAACACCGGCCCCGCCGGACACCAGGCGCCGTCGCCGTCGCTGCGGCCCAGACTGGGGACACACGGGGACGTTTTGGGGTTTTGGGGTCACCCACAGGGAAATTTGGGGGAGTTTGGGGACATCTGGAGGACTTTGGGGATGTTTTGGGGACATCTGGAGGACTTTGGGGATGTTTTGGGGGAGTTTGGGGAAAATTTGGGAGAGTTTGGGGACATCTGGAGGACTTTGGGGATGTTTTGGGGACATCTGGAGGACTTTGGGGAGGTTTTGGGGGAGTTTGGGGAAAATTTGGGGGAGTTTGGGGACATCTGGAGGACTTTGGGGATGTTTTGGGGACATCTGGAGGACTTTGGGGATGTTTTGGGGACATCTGGAGGACTTTGGGGATGTTTTGGGGACGTTTTGGGGGCATTTGGGGACATCTGGAGGACTTGGGGACGTTTGGGAACATCTGGAGGACTTTGCGGACATTTTGGGGTTTGGGGACATTTGGGACAGTTGAGGACGGGAAGATCTGAAGGACTTGGGGACATTTTGGGGACATTCGGGACATTCGTGGTGGGAACATCTGAAGAACTTGGGGACATTTTAGGTTTGGGGACACTCGGGGACATTTGGGGACATTCGGGACATTTTGGGGTTTTTGGGGACGTTTGGGGCTGTGGGAACATCTGAAGAACTTGGGGACGTTTTGGGGACATTTTGGGGACATTTGAAGCGCTCAGGAATGGTTATACTGGTTTGAACTGGTCCAGGCTGGTCCCTACTGTTCCAGCCTGGTTTATACTGGTCCAGCCTGGTCCAAACTGGTCCAAACTGGTCCGTACTGGTCCGTACTGGTGCGTACCGGCCGTGGCGGGCGGCGGTGGAGTCGGACCAGGCGCTGGAGGCCGAGAGGCGAAAGTCGGGGATGGAACCGTCCTCCATGCCCAGGGCAAAGCGGCACCGGCCTGGGGACAGCAGGGGACATTTTGGGGACATTTTGGGGACATTTGGGGACATTTTGGGACATTTTTGGACATTTTTGGGACGTTTGGGGACGTTTGGGGACAATTTTGGGCTATTTTTGGACATTTTTGCGACAATTTTGGGCCATTTTTGGTCCATTTTTGGACAATTTCGTGACATTTTTGGGCCATTTTGGGACATTTTCGACATGTTTGAGCACATTAAGAACATTTTTGGGACATTTTTGGGACAATTTTGGGACAATTTGGGACAATTTGGGACAATTTTGGGACAATTTTGGGACAATTTTTGGACATTTTTGGGACAATTTTGGTCCATTTTTGGGACAGTTTTGGGACATTTTTACGACAATTTTGGGACAATTTTGGGACAATTTTGTGACATTTTTGGGACATTTTTGGACATTTTTGGGACAATTTTGCGACAATTTTGGGAGAATTTTGGGCCATTTTTGGGAGAATTTTGGGCCATTTTGGGGACTCACCCAGGTCCAGCTGTGACCCCTTGGTGACCTTTGACCCCTCGGTGACCCCGGCCAGCAGCAGGAGGGGGAGGGGCAGCGGCAGCGCCGCCATTGGCCACGCCCCCCCAAACTGGGAATGAACTGGGAATGAACCGGGAGGGACTGGGACAAACTGGGAGGGACTGGGAGTGAACTGGGAGGGACTGGGAGGGACTGGGACAAACTGGGAATGAACTGGAACAAACTGGGAGGGACTTGGAGTGAACTGAGAATGAACTGGGACAAACTGGGAATGAACTGGGAATGAACCGGAACAAACTGGGAATGAGCCGGGACAAACTGGGACAAACTGGGAGTGAGCTGGGACAAACTGGGAGGGACGGGGAGAAACTGGGACAAACTGGGACAAACTGGGACAAACTGGGAATGAACTGGGAATGAGCCGGGACAAACTGGGACAAACTGGGACAAACTGGGAATGAACTGGGACAAACTGGGAGTGAACTGGGACAAACTGGGAATGAACCGGGACAAACTGGGAGTGA
>VZDJ01001235.1:16610-27062 GCA_008694505.1 Cyanoderma ruficeps | reverse complement strand
TTATTTTTGGGGGGATTTTGGGGGGATTTCTGTTTTCCCCAGGTCCGTAACGAGTTCTACAAGGACACGCAGGGGGTGCTGCTGGTGTACGACGTGGGCTGCAAGGAGTCCTTCGAGGCGCTGGACTCGTGGGTGGCCGAGATGCGGCAGGAGCTGGGCCCCCACGCCTCCATGGACGGCCTCGTCTGCGTCGTCTGCGCCAACAAGGCACGGGGTTCCTTCATCCCAAATTCTGGAATTCTGGGAATTTTAGTGGGGAAAAAAAAAACCCAAAAAGCCCGCCCCCGTTACAGTCCCAGGGAAAAAAATGTTTGGTTTTTTTCTTTCCTGGAGGGAAACTGAGGCACGGGGAAAGGGATGCGGTGTTGATCCCACACTGGGCCCCCACAGCTCCATGGACGGCCTCGGCTGCGTCGTCTGCGCCAACAAGGCACGGACTCCATCCCCATCCCAAATTCCAGGAATTCCGGGAATTTTAGTGGGAAAAAAAGAACAAACACCCCTCCCCCCGTCACGGTCCCAGGGAAAAAAAGTTGGTTTTTTTCTTTCCTGGAGGGAAACTGAGGCACAGGGAAAGGGATCCGGTGTTGATCCCACGTTGAGTTGGCAGGGATCTCTCAGTGATCCCCCATTGATCTCACAGCGATCTCACTTTGATCCCACAGTGATCCCCCATTGATCGCCCATTGATCCCACATTGATCCCCCATTGATCTCACAGTGATCTCACATTGATCCCACAGTGATCACCCATTGATCCCACATTGATCGCCCATTGATCCCGCAGTGATCCCCCATTGATCGCCCATTGATCCCACAGTGATCCCACAGTGATCCCACAGTGATCCCGCATTGATCACCCATTGATCCCGCAGTGATCCCACAGTGATCCTGGATGAATTCCCCATTGATCCCCCGTTGATCCCGCACTGATCCCCCGTTGTTCCCATTGTATTCCCACAGTGATCCCACAGTGATCCCGTGTCAATCCCCGGTTGATCCCACATTGGGCCCCCCCGGCTCCATGGACGGCCTCGGCTGCGTCGTCTGCGCCAACAAGGCACGGGGTTCCTTCATCCCAAATTCCAGGAATTCCGGGAATTTTAGTGGGAAAAAAAACCCCAAAAAACCCGCCCCCGTCACGGTCCCAGGGAAAAAAACGTTGTTTTTTTCTTTCCTGGAGGGAAACTGAGGCACGGGGAAAGGGATCCGGTGTTGATCTGGCATTGATCCGGTGTTCGTCAGGAATTGATCCAGCATTGATCCAGTGTTAATCAGGAATTGATCTGGCATTGATCCAGGGTTGATCCCACAGTGATCCCACAGTGATCTTGGATTAATTCCCCCATTGATCCCACAGTGATTTCACAGTGATCTTGGAATACCCCATTGATCCCACATTGATCCCAGAGTGATCCCACAGTGATCCTACATTGGTCCCACATTGCTCCTGCACTGATCCCACATTTTTCCCATTTTGATCCCCCATTGATCCCGCAGTGATCCTACAGTGATCCCACAGTGATCTCATGCCTATCCTGTATTGATCCTGCAGTGATCCAGCATTGATTCCACAGTGATCCCAGATTGATTCCCCATTGAACCTGCACTGATCTCACATTATTCCCACTGTATTCCCACGTTGATCCCACAGTGATCTCACATTGATCCCGTGTCAATCCCCGGTTGATCCCACACTGGGCCCCCACGGCTCCATGGACGGCCTCGGCTGCGTCGCCTGCGCCAACAAGGCACGGGGTTCCTTCATTCCCGGCCCAAATTCCGGGAATTCCGGGAATTTTAGCAGGAAAAAAAAAAACCAAAAAACCCGCCCCCGTCACGGTCCCAGGGAAAAAAACGTTGGTTCTTTTCTTTCCTGGAGGGAAACTGAGGCACGGGGAAAGGGATCCGGTCTTGATCCCACATTGAGTTGGCAGGGATCTCTCAGTGATCCCCCATTGATTCCACAGTGATTTCACATTGATCCTGCATTGATCCTGCTGTGATCCGGCATTGATCCCACAGTGATCCCGGATTAATTCCCCATTGATCTCACATTGATCTGGAATTGATCCGAAATTAATTCCCCGTTGATCCAACAGTGATCCTGCATTGGTCTCACATTGATCCCACAGTGATCCTGCAGTGATTCCATATTGATCCCACACTGATCCCGCAGTGGTGGTCCCACATTATTTCCATGTTATTCCCACATTGATCTGACATTGATCCCGCATTGATCCCACATTGATCTCACACTGATCCTAAATTAATTCCCCATTGATCCTGCAGTAATCCCCCAGTGATCTCACATTGATCCCCCTTGATCCCACATCGATCCTACAGTGATCTTGCATTAATTTCCCATAGATTCCGCACTGATCCCGCAGTGATCCCGCACTGATCCCACGTTATTCCCATGTTATTCCCACATTGATTCCACATCAATCCCACATATTGATCCCACATTGATCCCAGGTTATTTCCGCATGGATCCCCCATTGATCCCGCACTGATCTTGTGTTACTCCCTCATTGAGCCCACGGTGATCCTGGTTTATTCCCACGTCGATCCCGCATTGATCCTGCATTGATCCCACATTGATCGGGCATTATTCCGACATTGATCCCACATTGATCTCTCATTGATCCTGCACTGATCCCACCTCGATCCCAAGTTATTCCCACATGGATCCGGTGTAGATCCCACGTCAATCTTACACTGATCCCACATGGATCCCGCTCTGGTCCCGTATTATTCCCATTTCATTCCCACATTGATCCTGCAGTGATCCCGCCCTGATCCGATGTCATTCCCACATGGATCTGACATAGATCCCATGTCAATCCTGCAGTGATCCTGCCTTCATCCAACATGGAGCCTGCATTGATCCCTTGTTATTCCCACATGGATCCCAGGTAGATCCCGCATTGACCCCACAGTGATCCCATACTGATCTGACATCAATCCCACATTGATCCCTCATTGACCTCACGTCGAGCCCACGTCGATCCCGCATTGATCCTGCATTGCTCCCAAATCGCTCCCAAATCAATCCTGTGTTGATCTTGCATTGATCCCACACTGATCCCACGTTGACCCCAAGTCGATCCCGAGTGGATCCCATGTTGATCCCGCATTAACCCCACATCGATCCCAAATCAATCCCGTGTTGATCTCACATTGATCCCACACTGATCCCACGTCAATTCCACATTGATCCCGCATTGATCCTATGTCAATCCCGTGTTGATCTCACATTGATCCCACACTGATCAAACGATCCTGAGTCAATCCCAAGTCAATCCCACATTGACCCCACGTCGATCCCACGTTGATCCCACGTTGATCCCACATTGCTGCCAAATCAATCCCGTGTTGATCTCACATTGATCCCACACTGATCCCACGTTGACCCCAAGTCAATCCCGAGTTGATCCCGCATTGATCCCACGTTGATCCCGAGTCAATCCCACATCGATCCCACATTGACCTTAGGTTGATCCCGCGTCGATCCCACATTGACCCCATGTTGATCCCATGGTGATGCCGAGTCAATCCCACGTCGATCCCGCATTGATCCCGCCTTTCTCCCAGATCAATCCCGTGCTGATCTCACATTGATCCCACACTGATCCCACATTGATCCCGAGTCAANATTGATCCCGCATTGCTCCCAGATCAAACCCGTGTTGATCTCGCATCGATCCCACACTGATCCCACGTTGACCCCACGTCGATCCCGGGTGGATCCGGCGTCGCTCCCGGCTGGGGGTGGATCCCATTCCGTGTTTTTTCTGTGGTTCCCTTCCCAGGTGGACGCGGGGAAGCTGCGGGTGGTGGACGAGAGCGAGGGGCGGCTCTGGGCCGAGAGCCGCGGATTCCTCTACTGGGAGACCTCGGCCCAGAGCGGGGAGGGCATCCAGGAGATGTTCCAGGTGGGAATTCCGTGGGAATGTTGGGAATTCGGGATGGGCGGGGCATCCAGGAGATGTTCCAGGTGGGAATTCCGGATGGATGGGGCATCCAGGAGATGTTCCAGGTGGGAATTCCGGGAATTCGGGACGGGTGGGGCATCCAGGAGATGTTCCAGGTGGGAATTCCTGTCGGGAATTTGGGATAAAGGATGTTCCAGGTGGGAATTTGGGAGGGGCGGGGCATCCAGGAGATGTTCCAGGTAGGAATTCCCATCGGGAATTTCGGGAATTCGGGATGGGTGGGGCATCCAGGAGATGTTCCAGGTGGGAATTCCGGGAATTCGGGAGGGGTGGGGCATCCAGGAGATGTTCCAGGTGGGAATCCCGGGAATTTGGGATGGGTGGGGCATCCAGGAGATGTTCCAGGTAGGAATTCCGGGAATTCGGGATGGGTGGGGCATCCAGGAGATGTTCCAGGTGGGAATTCCCGGTGGGAATTTCAGGGTGAGGAGTTCCAGGTGGGAATTCTGGATGAGAATGTGAGTGGGAAAATGCTGGGAGATGATCCAGGTGGGAATTCTGGGTGGGGAATTCCAGGATGAGAATTCAGCTGGGAATGACGGGAGATGATCCGGGTGGGAATTCCCGACGGGAATGTGGGTGGGAATGGCGGGAGATGATCCGGGTGGGAATTCCAGGAGAAAATTCCAGCTGGCAATGCCGGGCGGGATCCCAGCGAGGGAGGGGAGCGTGGGAATGTGCTGGGAATGGGCTGGGAATTGGATCCAGGATTATCCTGGGAATTTAGATCCAGGATTGTTGGGATTGGCTGGGGTTTGGATCCAGGAATGTCCTGGGAAAGGGCTGGGAATTGGATCCGGGATTTTCCTGGGAAAGGTTTGGGAGTTGGATCTGGGATTGTTGGGAATGTCCTGGGAATGGGCTGGGAGTTAGATCTGGAATTTTCCTGGGAAAGTGTTGGGAATTGGATCTGGGATTGTTGGGAATGATCTGGGAATGGCTGGGAATTGGATTTGGGGTTTTCCTGGGAAAGTGTTGGGAATTGGATCTGGGATTGTTGGGAATGTCCCATCCAGGGCTGGGAATTGGCTCCGGAATTTTCCTGGGAAAGTGTTGGGAGTTGAATCTGGAATTGTTGGGAATGATCTGGGAATGGCTGGGAATTGGATCCAGGATTATTTTAAGAATGGCTGGAAATTATACGGAATTTTCCTGGGAAAGGCCTGGGAACTGGATCTGGAATTGTTGGGAATGGCTGGGGTTTGGATCCAGGATTGTCCTGGGAATGGCTGGGAATTGGATCCAGAATTTTCCTGGGAATGGCTGGGAGTTGGATCTGGAATTGTTGGGAATGTCCTGGGAAAGGGCTGGGAATTGGATCCGGGATCGTTGGGAATGTCCCATCCAGGGCTGGGAATTGGCTCTGGAATTTTCCTGGGAAAGGTTTGGGAGTTGGATCTGGGATTGTTGGGAATGACCTGGAAATTGGATCCAGGATTATCCTGGGAAAGGGCTGGGAATTGGATCTGGGATTGTTGGGATTGGCAGGGATTTGGGATTGTTGGGAATGTCCTTGGAAGAGCTTGGGAATTGGATCCAGGATTTTCTGTGAAAGGGTTGGGAGTTGGATCCGGAATTTTCCTGGGAAATGGCTGGGAATTTTATCTGGGATCATTGGGATTGAAGGGTTGGAAATTGGATCCCAGATCGTTGGGAATGTCCTGGGAAGTGCCAGGAATTCGTCGCCAAACCCTCCCGGATCCATCTCCCCCCATTCCCAAAAAATTCCCGCCGGGCTGAGTGATTCCCACGGGGAATTCCAGGGCCCTTCCCAGAGTTTCTACTCGGCCATCCTGGAGCTGTGTGAGCACGGCTGGAGCTGGGATCACCTGCATGGAAAAGCTGGGAATTGGATCCGGGATTTTCCTGGGAAAAGGCTGGGAATTCGATCTGGGATTGTTGGGATTGAAGGGTTGGGAATTGGATCTGGGATTGTTGGGAATGTCCTGGGAAACGGCTGGGAGTTAGATCCGGAATTTTCATGGGAAAGGGTTGGGAATTGGATTTGGAATTGTTGGGAATGATCTGGGAATGGCTGGGAATTGGATCCAGGATTATTCTGGGAATTGGAGTTTTCCTGGGAAAGGTTCGGGAGTTGGATCCGGGATTTTCCTGGGAAAGGGTTGGGGATTGGATCTGGGATCGTTGGGATTGAAGGGCTGGGAGTTGGATCCAAGATCGTTTGGAATGTCCTGGGAATGGGCTGGGAGTTGGATCTGGGATTTTCCTGGGAAAGGTTTGGCAGTTGGATCTGGAATTGTTGGGAATGATCTGGGAAAGGCTGGGAATTGGATCCGGGATTTTCCTGGGAAAGATTTGGGAATTGGACCTGGAATTTTCCTGGGAAAGGGCTGGGAATTGGATCCAGGATTTTCTGGGAAAGGGCTGGGAATTGGATCCGGGATTGTTGGGATTGAAGGGCTGGGAGTTGGATCCAAGATTATTGGGGATGTCCTGGGAATGGCTGGGAGTCGGATCCGGAATTTTCCTGGGGAATGGCTGGGAATTGCATCCGGGATTTTCCTGGGAAAGGTTTGGGAGTTGGATCTGGAATTGTTGGGAATGATCTGGGAAAGGCTGGGAATTGGATCCGGGATCATTGGGAATCTCCTGGGAAGCGCCAGGAATTCAATCCAACATCACTGGGAACATCCCGGGAATGGGCCGGGATTTGGATCCGGGGGATTTTCCTGGGAAAACTTCGGGACTCAAATCCGGGATCGTCCCCAAACCCTCCCGGATCCCTCTCCCCCATTCCCAAAAAATTCCTGCCGGGCCGGGTGATTCCCACGGGGAATTCCGGGCCCTTCCCAGAGTTTCTACTCGGCCATCCTGGAGCTGTGCGAGAACGGCGGGATCTGGGATCACTGGGATGGAAAGGCCGGGAATTGGATCCGGGATTTTCCTGGGAATGGCTGGGAATTGCGTCCCAGATCGTTGTGAATGTTCTGGGAATGGCTGGGAATTGGATTTGGGATTTTCCTGGGAAAGTGTTGGGAATTGGATCCGGGATTGTTGGGAACGTCCCATCCAGGGCTGGGAATTGGCTCTGGAATTTTCCTGGGAAAGGTTTGGGAGTTGGATCGGGGATTGTTGGGAATGTCCAGGGAAGGGGATGGGAAATGGATCCAGGATTATCCTGGGAAAGGGCTGGGAATTGGATTTGGGATTGTTGGGAATGTCCTTGGAAGAGCTTGGGAATTGGATCCAGAATTATCCTGAGAATTTCTTGGGAAGTTCTGGGAATTAGATCTAAGATCGTTGGGAATGTCCTGGGAATGGCTGGGACTTGGATCTGGGATTTTCCTGGGAAAGGGCTTGGAATTGGATCTGGGATTGTTGGGAATGTCTTGGGAAGGGGATGGGAATTGGATCTGGAATTTTCCTGGGACGAGACTGGGAATTTTATCTGGGATCGTTGGGATTGAAGGGCTGGGCATTGGATCTGGGATCGTTGGGAATGTCCTGGGAAGTGCCAGGAATTTGTCGCCAAACCCTCCCAGATCCGTCTCCCCCCATTCCCAAAAAACCTCCCGCCATTCCCAAAAAATTCCTGCCGGGCCGGCCGATTCCCATGGGGAATTCCGGGCCCATTCCCAGAGTTTCTACTCGGCCATCCTGGAGCTGTGCGAGAACGGCGGGAAGCGCCCGGCCGGGAATTCCGGGATCAGCTTCACGCGGGAACAGGCCGACGCCATCCGCAGGATCCGCAACAGCAAAGACAGCTGGGACGCCCTCGGGGTCAAACCCGGGGCATCCAGGTGAGGGAAAAACGGGAATTTCCAGGGAAAAACTGGGAATTTTCATGGGAAAAAATGGGGATTTCTAAGAAAGAAACCAGGAATTCCCTGTGGGAAAAAATGGGAATTTCCATGGGAAAGAAAATGGGAATTCCCATGGGATGTGCTGGGGATCAAACCCGGGGCATCCAGGTGAGGGAAAAACGGGAATTTCCAGGGGAAAAACTGGGAATTTCCATGGGAAAGAACAGGAATTCCCATGGTAAAAACCAGGAAGTCACATGGGAAAAAACCCGGGAATTTCCATGGGAAAGAAAATGGGAATTTCTATGGGAAAGAAAATGGGAATTTCCATGGGACACGCTGGGCATCAAACCGGGGGCATCCAGGTATGGAAAAACGGGAATTTCCAGGGAAAAACCGGGAATTTTCATGGGAAAGAACAGGAATTTTCATGGGAGAAACCCGGGGATTTTCCATGGGGAAAAACCTGGGAATTTCCATGGGAAAAACTGGGAATTTCCATGGAAAAGAAAATGGGAATTCCCATGGGACGTGCTGGGGATCAAACCCGGGGCATCCAGGTGAGGGAAAAACGGGAATTCCGTGGAAAAAACTGGGAATTTTCATGGGAAAGAACAGGAATTTCCATGGGAAAAACCAGGAAGTCCCATGGGAAAAAACCTGGGAATTCCGTGGGAAAAACTGGGAATTTCCATGGGACACGCTGGGGGTCAAACCCGGCGCATCCAGGTACGGGAAAATGGGAATTCCATGGAATGTCCCTCTTTCCCCGCCATCCCAGGGGTTGGGAATCCCGGAATTCCATGGAATTTTCCCTGTTTTAACTCCGGATTTTTGGATTTTCCCCGTTGCAGGGAGGAGGTGACGCGGGCGCGGGATAACGACAAATCCTTGTGTTCAATCCTATTTTTTCCAATTTTTTCCCCAATTTCTCCAATTTTTTCCCAACTTTCCCGGTTTTCCCTCTTTCCCCGCCATCCCAAGGGCTGGGAATTTCGGAAGTTCATGGAATTTTCCCCAGTTTAATCCCGGTTTTTCCCGTTCCAGGGAGGAGGTGACGCGGGCCTGGCGTAACAACAAATCCTCCCCTTCAATCCCAGTTTTTCCATTTTTTTCCCCAATTTTCCCCCAATTTCCCCAACTTTCCCGGTTTTCCCTCTTTCCCCGCCATCCCAAGGGCTGGGAATTCCGGAATTCCATGGAATTTTCTCCGTTTTAACCCCGGAGTTTTGGATTTTTCCATTCCAGGGAGGAGGTGACGCGGGCATGGGATAACGACGAGTCCTTGTGTTCAATCCTATTTTTTCCAATTTTTTCCCGATTTTCTCGATGTTCCCTCTTTCCCCGCCATCCCAAGGGTTGGGAATTCCAGAATTCCATGGAATTTTCCCCAATTTAATCCCGGATTTTTGGATTTTTCCCATTTGAGAGAGAAGGTGACGTGGGATAACGACGAGTCCTTGTGTTCAATCCTATTTTTTCCAATTTTTCCCCAATTTCCCCATTTTTTTCCCCAATTTTCCCCAATTTCCCCAACTTTCCCGGTTTTCCCTCTTTCCCCGCCATCCCAAGGGTTGGGAATTCCGGAATTCCGTGGAATTTTCTCCAGTTTAATCCCAGATTTTTGGATTTTCCCGTTCCAGGGAGGAGGTGACGCGGGCGTACCGGCGCCTGGCGGTGCTGCTGCACCCCGACAAGTGCGTGGCCCCCGGCAGCGAAGACGCCTTCAAGGCCCTGGTCAACGCCCGCACCAACCTGCTCAAAAACATCAAATAACCCACGCCCCAAAAGCCCCCCAAAATCACCCGAAGTCACGGGAAGAAATCCCCGAATTCCTGGGAGAAAAAAATCCCGAAAAATCCCGAAATTCCTGGGGAAAAATCGCCAAAAAAGCCAAAATTCCTGGGGGAAAATTCCCCCAAATCCCCAAATTCCTGGGAGAAAAATCTCCAAAAATCCCCAAATTCTCTGGGACAAAATCCCCAAAAATCCCCAAATTTTCCATGGAAAAAATCTCCCAAAAATCCCCAAATTCTCTGGGAAAAAAATCCCCGAAAAATCCCAAATTCCCCAGGAAAAAAATCTCCCAAAATCCCCAAATTCTCTGGGGAAAAACCCCCCAAAATCCTCAAATTCTCCATGAAAAAAATCCCAAAAAATCCCCAAATTTTCCATGAAAAAAAATCCCCAAAATCCCCAAATTCCTGGGGAAAAATCGCCAGAAAACTCCAAAATTCCTGGGAAAAGAATCCCTAACAATCCTGCTCCTCAAAACCATCAAATAACAAACGCCCCAAAATCCACCAAATTCATGGCAGGAAATCCCCGAATTCCTGGGAAAAAAAATTCCCGAAAAATCCCCAAATTCCTGGGGAAAAATCGCCAGAAATGCCAAAATTCCTGGGAAAAAATCACCAGAAATCCCCAAATTCTCCAGGGGAAAAAATCCCCAAAAATCCCCAAATTTTCCATGAAAAAAATCTCCCAAAATCCCCAAATTCCTGAGAAAAAAAATTTCCCAAATCACCAAATTTTCCAGAAAAAATCCCCCAAAATCCCCCAAAATCCCCAGGAAAAAAAATCCCCAAAAATCCCAAAATACCTGGGAAAAATCACCAAAAATCCCCAAATTCTCTGGGGAAAAAAATCCCCAAAAATCCCCAAATTCTCTGGGAAAAAAATCCCCAAAAA
>VZDJ01001225.1:23365-48910 GCA_008694505.1 Cyanoderma ruficeps | reverse complement strand
GGACACGCCCAGCCTCGGCTAGCAACACTTGGTGACCCCTGTCATGTGAGGACTGCAGCCTGAGCAACATATTCCAGATTACAGTCATATTAATTGCAAACTCTCTCTTATCACATCGCCTGAAAGAAGAATGATTTCGAGTGGGGTCCTGAACAAGAACAAGCCTTGGGCCAGTCAGGACAGGACAAGATGTGAAAAATGTGCTCTATACTGCAGACAGGGAGAATGGTTCTTTCTGGAGTCTCTGGCAAAAGTATCTGGGGAGACTCAAGGACAGCCCCTGGGGTTCTGGAGTCAGGGATACAAAGGATCCAAGGCCTTTTATACCCCAACTGAAAAAGAGATACTGGCATGTTATGAAGGGGTTTAAGCTGCTTCAGAAATGGTTGGCCCCAAAGCACAGCTCCTCCTGGCACCCCAACTGCCAGTGCTGGGCTGGATGTTCAAAGAGAAAGTCCCTTCCACACAACATTCCACTGATGCTATGTGGAGTAAGTGGATTGTTCAGACCACACAGCAAGCTCCAATAGGGAAGCCCAGTTGCTCAGGGATCTTGCAAGTCATCTGGAACTAGCCCAAAGCTGAAAATTTCAGACTATCATCAGAAGAGGAGAAGGAGAAGGTGACACATGTTGAGGTGGCCCCACCATATAATCAGCTACCTGAAAACAGATAGCAAGATGCTCTTTTTGCCGAAGGTTTCTGCTCTATCATAGGGATGCATTAAAAAATGGAAAGCTGCTCTGTATGGAGTCCTACGTTGGTGTGTCACGGAAGCTATGGAGGGACAAGGTGGATCAAGTAATGTTGCAGAGCTGAAAGCCATCCAGCTGGCTTTAGGTATCGCTGAATGTGAGAAGTGGCCAGCACTCCATCTCTACATTGACTCATGGATGGTAGCAAATGCTCTGTGGGGGTGGCTGGACTGATGGAAAAAGACCAATTGGCAGTACAGAGGGAAACTCGTGGTCTGCGAGACATCGCTGTCTGGGTAGAGAAGTTGACTGTAAAAGTCCCTCATGTAGACGCCCACAATACCCAAGAGTCAGGCTACTGAAGATGGCAACAATGGTCAGGCAGATCAAGCTGTCAGGATTAAAGTGGATCTGGACTGGCAACATAAGGGTGAATTATTTCTGGCTTGGTGGGCCCATGACACCTCAGGTGATCAGGGACGAGACGCAACAAATAGATGGCCTTATGATCAAGGGGTGGACTTCACTGTGTACACTATCACACAGGTTTTCCATAGGTGTGAAATGTGTTGCAATCAAGCAGGCCAAGCAGGTAAAGCCTCTGTGGTATGGGGAACAATGGTTGAAATGTAAATATGGAGAGGCCTAGCTAATCAATTACATCACACTGTCACAAACCTGCCAAGGCGAGAACTGCATGCTGACAATGGTGGGAACGACTACTGGATGGCTGGAGACATACCCGGTGCTTCACACCACTGCCTGGAACACCATCTTGGGCCTTGAAAAGGAAGTCCTATGGTGACATGGCACCCCAGAAAAAATTGAGTCAGACAACAGGACGCATTTCAAAAACAGCCTCATAAACACCTGGGCCAGAGAGCATGGAATGGAGTGGGTGTATCATATTCCCTATTATGCACCAGCCTCTGGGAAAATTGAACAGTGCAATGGACTGGTAAAAACCATATTGAAAGCAAAGTGTGGTGGGACCTTCAAACATTGGGATCTACATTTAGCAAAGGCCACCTGGTTAGTTAATACTAGAGACTACCCATCGAACTGGCCCTACCCAATGAAAACATTGATCTCAGAGGATCAAAGAACAACAGGTACTGATCACTTGTAATACATTGATGACATCATCACATGGGACAGCAGAGCAGAGCATGTTTTTGAGAAAGTGGAGAAGATAATCCATACCCTTCTGAAGGCCGGTTTTGCCATAAAGCAAAGTTAGGATCTGCCCAGGAAATTCAGTTTTTAGGAGTAAAATAGCAAGATGGAACAGTACAATGGACCACATTGAAAGCAATAGGTGGTGGGACCTTCAAATACTAGGATCTACATTTAGCGAAGGCCACGTGGTTAGTTAACACTAAAGGCTCTACCAATCGAGCTGGCCCTGCTCAATCAAAACATCCACATGCATATGAGGAATGTGTTAGGGAACAGTTTGGATTAGTCCTGCCTCAAGGAAAGGTAAACCCATTCATGGGATTGTTTTTGCACAAGGACTCGAGTTCACTTGGTGGGTAATGCAGAGAAATGGGGAAACATGATGTGTACCTCAAGGGGATTTGATTTTTGAGTGAGAGCAGCCTGTAATGTTGAATTGTATAATATTGGTTGCTGAACGACACTGCCACTGTATGCCATAACTCCCATAGACAAGGAGAATGGACTGCTCCAGATACACGAGTCATGAGCTCCTGATGCAGCAACCAGCTGATAGCACACCAGCCCTCCTTCCCTGGAAGACATCTAGGAGAGATAGAGCCCACATTCATGGACTAAATGAAGTCAGCAGACATCTTGGAAGGACAGCCATTGTCTAAGGGAATGATGCCCATGCTTGTGTGTTTACATATATACATATGGAAGTTGCAGGATCTGGATATGACATAGATGGTATAGAATAAGGGGCAGATTATGTCTTAGTTCCAGCCAGGACAAGGTTAATTTTCACAGCAGCCAGGAAGGGCATAGCCAAGCCTGAGGTTATTAGATACCACCTCATGCCATGTATGGGAGGGATGGAGGGCAGTGGCGTTTTTCTCTCTATTAGTATTGCTGTTGTTACTGTTCATTTTCTTATTTTATTGTTGTTTCTAGTAAATTGTTCATTTCACAACCTGTGATGTTTTTCTGCCTCCAATTCTTCTCTCCACCCCACCACAGGAGGAAGGAGCAAGCAGCACATGGTCTGAGATGTTTCAGTGGGAACAATAGATTGGGGAATACCATTCCTAAATAACAACAACTGGTCTTTCAAAAAAGTGACAAATAATTCTCTATAGAGAACTTGTTAACATGGCTAGTTGCCTCAACAGACAGCCATTTGACACTTACTGTTCAAATTCAATAGATGATGGTAATGTTTCTTCTGTTGTATAAATCTAAGTTTTTAACAAAGTTGAGCTTCAATGCCTTTTCTGCTTAGCATTTTGAATAACTTATGGTCACAAAAAACCCAAATAAACCACATGAGAGAATAGGCAGAGATCTCATTGAAGTAGCTATATCATTAAGAACTGACAAATCCTTCATCAAACATTTGTGTATGGGCATTTTGTTACCATATTAATGAGAAATTAGAAGGGATTCAGATAATAGCTACGAGACACTGGAAAAAGTACAAAAGAAGCCTTAACCTCTCAAGCTTAACGCATCACTGAAAAGCATTCAGCTATGGTGGCACAAGTATTGGCAGAGTTAATATTCTGCAAGAGAATTGGGAGCACAGAGATGAAATTCAGTTTTCATTGATACATTATAACATGCCCATTCTTTTAATAAAGGTGAGTGCTTTCACAGTTATTCTAGCCAAGATCAGCAAACATTTGAACACCAGTGTAATTTATACCCATGAATTAGAGGCTTATACAAGCAGACTTTATGCAAGACCAAATGCATATTCACAGAATGCATTTTAAGTCAAAACTACTCCATTGCATTGTTTTGACAAGGCCAAAGAGAGTGCTGCAAAAGAGAATATTATTCACACCCTTTGCCTAGGTCTGACAGCAAAAGGTTTCTAGCTGTAAAGGTACCTAAGGATTAATTTAAAAGCAAACATTTTTGCACAATGTCTATCACACAAGAATTGACCCAAGTGGCACAATTGACTAAACATTGGTCCTTAGACTGTTCCAATACTCTGGCAAAGAGTTTTGCATCTTAACACCTCCAAATGTTTTGCTATAATGAATATGAATGCATATGCCTTAAATACTTTAACTAGGATACATATCTTAACTTGGGGAAGAGTCACATAGCTATTGCAAACACATCCCTACTGCTATCAACTTACGTTTCTTCTCCCAAGCAAAAGCCCTTTACCCAATATTCTCAATTACTTGTATCATTTTAAGAAAACAAAACAGCCCAATGGAAACTCATCATGTCATGTTTTAGTACTAAAATCTTAAGGAGTAAGACAGCCTGCTTGCCAGGCAGCCTTCTCTGGGATTAACAAATACTACAGTATCTGAAAGTCTCACCTACTTAAGACAGCCCTTTTATATTCCCCTTGTTTTCCATGTGATAGCCTAAATTAAAAAATTCCCAAACATCCAGAAAGTCTGAAGGTCATATTTCTTCAAGTCAAGCAAGATTCCAAAATATCATACATGCATCCCAATTCAGTAGCTTTATAATTTTTCTCCTATTTGTAGGCCACTTAGGGCAGATATTTACGCATTTAAAATATTTCAGAAAATGTGGAGATAGGCAATCAATTTGGCTCATCTTGGCTACTAGTGCTTCGGGGGAAGGTACACAGTGCCAAATTACTATTAAACTGATCTGGTGAGATGAGACATTCTTATTCAGTCACTACCACAACAGCTTAGTAACTGCAATTCTTCTAACTCAAAATGCTGGATAAAACACTAAAGTTTTAAAAAAATGAAGCAGCACTCTGGAAATAGGAAGCTAATTTTGTGTACATGCATGTATATGCACACATCTGATGACATGCAGCCCAAATGATAAATGGACATGCTATATTATGTCACATGACCTCTAGTCCAGCCACACTGCAGTCCATCTGTAACTGCTACATTTCCAACTAACTCAGTTGCACTTCAGTTCAAGATAATATCTCCGCTGTTTAGCCTATACTACACATTAGTATGACTGATGATGGTTATAAACTATGCAGCCAAGCTGGATGTCAAAGAACAGAATAAAGTTCTGCAAGCATTTTTTTCTGGCATTTCCTACCCTCTAGATGTAAAATGGGCATCATGGATTACAACTAAAGTGTTATTTAAAAGAAAACACTCAGTGTGAATATATCACTATGTAAAATAACAGGCAGTGTAAACATGACTTCAGAAACAGCAAGGTAAAAGCATGTTTGAGCTTTTGAGAAGTTACAGATGTGGTCCCACACTCAGACAGTGGCAGAACATCACTGCAATAGCAGAGATCTGAAGGATTTACCAGGCAAACAAAATATTAAGAACACCCTTCTAACACTACAGAGTCAAAAGCTTCCATTAATTTCCATAATATAAACCAGATCTAAAGCTATGCACATGCTTTTAATTATTATCTCTTGAACAGAGGTTTCTTGCAAGAAATCTCAAGAGGCACAATTCTTCACATTGCTATCCAAGAAAAAGTCATGTTTTATCTTACCTTATCCAAGGATCACTCTGTGCAGACTCATGGAAATAGAGCCAAACAATGAATTATGCAAACTGACAGTGCTCAATCTTTCCAAATGGAAAGCTTTCTATTTTTATCCTCATGGCAGAGGCAGGGTCTCCTCTTGTCACACAACAAGACCTAAGTGCACGCAATCTTCTATTCTCATGCAGTATTAGAAGTGGAAACCATTCTCTGTGCTTCTTACCATATGCAATATCCTTACTTGGATCAGAGGAGTCCTAGGGGAAGGGTTAGAAGCTGGCTACCATCATTACCTTGCCTGTTGCCTCCTGAAGCCAGGCAGATGTCCAAAAGAGTCTACAGTCTAGGGGGTTCTGTGGGTTCCACAGACCCAACCATCCAAAAACCTACATGCAACAGCAGAGTGAGGGTCAATCAAGTATTCCCCAGGCCTGAGAGTTAGAGATCATAAAGTATGCTTTATGATCCATGAGATGTTTCTTGCCTTCCTGCCTACAGATAGCTTCATATCTCTTTCATGTTGGAGATAGCCAACAATAGGCGATCCTATCCTACAGATAGGCGGGTTGCTTACTAGCATCAACAATACCTAAATAAAACAAAAATAGAAGCTTAATTACACTGAGAGAGAACCTTTGTAGCACCTTGCAATGCAGAGGCCTGCAGAAGGCAGCTTTTAAGCTCAGAGTACCACACATTTGTTCCTTGGCACCAAGAAATATTTTTGTGGAGTTGTGTTCTACCAGTTACAACTTCTATTTGCTTAATTTTAAGCTCTCTAGAAAGCATCCTATAAGACCAAAACTTTTAAACACGGTGCTCATACTTGCCATCAGTTATCTGTAAGTTCCATATCAATCCACTGCTCTGAAAAAAAAATTGTTCTCACATATTTCAAGTTGCTTTGAAATCAAAACAAATCACTTGGAAGAAACTGAGATCCAACAATACAGAACTCTAAGCAGCACACAGTTAACAAGTTACAAAAAGCAGGGAAAGCAATGCTTTAACAAGCATTTAGCCCCCAAATTACTAGCAAAAACTAAGCATAATGCTTGGGTTCCTCCCTCTCCCATTTGTTTCAAGATTTGCTCCTTCATATAGCAAAAATACCTTGTGAAATAAATTGTCCTAAGAACTACCAAACTCTAACAGTGCAGTTCATTCTTCTTGTTTCTTTGACACAGCAAACTTGGTCAAACTGTGCTTCTGGGCAGCACTACACATCTAATAATGAAGTTTCTATTTATATAATTTCTCACTTGCACCTTCCCTGAAATATTGGCTTCCAGCACAAGAATGGGAGGTCACCAGTGTATGAAATAACTCAACTCCTTCCTTGAGGGTAGTGATCTGGAACCTGAGCAAAGGGTTGCCCAAAATATTATTCCCGGTCATAATGAACGGCTACATAAAGTCACTAGATAAGGCAAAGATTAACAGGGATATGGACAGCCATTCAGAAACATCTGGGCTTGTGACAACCTTCACTGCAGATGTACACTTTTAGCTGACTGCATGAGGGGGGCTTGCAGTTCAGGACTGCTCCTATCCCTCACTGATACAAACTGCTCTCCACAAAGTGGTTGCTTCTGAAGACTGCTGCCCTTTCCATCTAGCTAGGAGGTCCTAAACTATGAAGTACTGCACTAAACCTGAGCATGCTATATTAGTTTATAAAATATGCTTAGATGCTGTGCTTGAATTTTTAAGAAGTCCCCAACCTTTATTGTAGACAACACTAAGATACTGATAATCTACCATTTAAACAAACATTCAGGGGGACAGGTTTTCTGCTTCAATTTATCAAATACTGGTTACAGGATTAGCAACTGAAAGCAGAATCTGTTGACATGTTGAACCAGCCTTTAACAACAGTAGCTCCTGTCAAAAAGGTACAAAGAGAATACTTCCCTCATTTCAGTTTATTCAGCTAGTTCAACAACCCAGAGATAAAGGTGATATTTATTCAAGAAAAAGCAACCTGCCAAAAGGTCCAAGTGTTTCACAAGCACAAATCAAGCATTTGTATTCCCAACCAACTAGCACTAACACTTTATTAAGGTCACATTAAACACAGGCTTTTCTCAAAATATTTATACTTTAACTTAACTAGAAGCCTTTGTACTTCCCTTCCAGTTCCTACCCTCAAACCACACCTCAAGTGGAAGAAAATTCCCAAACGCTCATTGCCACAAAGTTTAAAAAAGTTACAGATTGCGTATTTCTAATCCTGTTTACATAATCTTAGGAAACTAAAGACAAAACAAGATGAAGCTAAATATTTCATCAAGTCAAGAAATCTGAAAAACAAATCAGATGCTGATCTGAACTACTGCTCACCTTGCATATACTATGAATATATCATAGAAGTCACCCCACAAGATTAATACCTGTCGCCCTGAATTTTCTGCCTTCTGTCTTTGTGCTGTGGGTTCCCACAGAGTGGAATGTAAACAAGTGTGTAAAAATAGAATGTTTACATAGTTCTCCTCTGAGAGAAGAAATGATTGATGGTGATGTCCACCATCCAGGTTAAAGAGGTGGCGACCTGTGTAGCCAATCTCTTGACCTTTGTACAAATGTATATAAATGGAGTCAGATTTTTGAATTAAGGAGTTTGTTCCCTTGAACTGCTGCTGGTGGCCTCATCTTTCTGTCCCTGAAGTTGGGACACTTCCAACCTCAGCGATCACAAATACCCAACTTTATTTTATTTCTAAATGATTCAGCAAGCCAAGTCTAACACATCTAAAAGTTTGCCTTAAGGCCCAATACAAAGTAAGTCAACATCGCTTCTCGGGACCATAGGACTCCTCCTCCCTAGTGACAGAACAAGGGTCTAAAAATCACTTTTCAGAATCTAAGATGCATAACCAAAGATCAAACACAACCAAAACAAAACCCACCATGTGCAGCTCCTCATGGAGGGAAGGTGAGACAGAAACAACATATGAGAGACTTCAGCCATGATGCTTGAAGAGAATTCCTCTGCTGTGGAGGGGTGAAGGCATCACGAGACCTTCATCTCCCAACTCTCAAAATAAGCATCACAGGACTGGTCAGAAGGATTTACAAGAAAGGTACAACATTTCAAGGACATAAAATACCAAAAGAGAGATCACATTCATAAAACTGAGGTAAGGCAATTGGTAACCTTGCCTAAAGTCTACACTTGTTAATACACATCCCCAGATTAACTCATAGGTCATTTTAACTTCTTTCCAAGAACAATTACAAACACATAGTCTCCAAGCAAAAATATTTTAATTCATTGTGATTTCTTTGAAAAAAAATGGATGAGTAATGTAAGTACAGGAAGAGGCTGTCAAACCATTCAGATGTAAAAATGGCCCAATTACCAACCCAAGACTAGAGCAACTTCCTGAATAAGTAATAATAGAGGTGAGTCTAAGAATATACTTATCACACCTACATGACCATGTCCACCAACTCATTACAAAATGCAAGCCTTGTGCCAAAGCCTTCCCTTCCTTCTAAATAATGAAGCCAAACTGAACACAAATCTATTATTCCACATGCTACAAGTTAATTCTGGGTTTGTGGAACAAAGCTCTTAAACCTTGACCCAGCATCATGGTTTAAGCCCAGCTGGAAATAAAGCACCATGCAGCCACTCCCTCAACCCCCCTCAATCCCACCGTGGTAGAATGGGGAGGAAAATCAAAGTAAAACTTGTAGGTTGAGATAAGAACAGCTTAATAATTGAAAAGAAAGTAAAATACAGTAATCATGGTAAATGATAATAAAAAGGGGAAAAAGTGATGCACAATACAGTTGCTCACCACCCGCTGACCAATGTCAGACACCCCTCCCTCCTTCTGAACCCAGATTGGCCACCCTTCTGGGTAACTCCCCATAGTTTATATACTGGGCATAACATTCTAAGGTATGGAATATCCCTTTGGTCAGTTTGGGTCACCTGTCCCAGCTGTGCTCCCTCCCAGTTTATTTTGTGAACCTCCTCACTGACAGAGCATGAGACAAGGAAAAAAGTCCTTGACTTAGGATAAACACAACTTTGCAAAAAGCTAACACACTGGTGTGTTATTAACACCATTCTCATTCTGAATCCAAAACACAGCACTGTAACAACTACTGAGAAGAAATTAACTCCATCCCAGTTGAATCCATGACACCCAGAGAGGCCAAGATGCATGTCAGCCAAGCAAAGAAATCGTGCAAAAATTTATTTCAGTTTGACAGAAATCAAAGGGCATGAAATGAGAAACACAGGAGCCACTACTAAAACAACTCCGGGGAGAAGGGAGCTGAAGGGGACATTATTTTGCTAGAGACCAAGCAGACATCAAGTGCAAAGGGGTCTGCCCGATGCGACATATCTTCTGCAGGCACTATGGCATTTCAATTCCTTCCTTTAAGAAAAAACATGCAGTTCCTCCTCCAATTGTTTTGAGAATTTAAGTTTCCCCCCTTTTCTGAGGCAGCAGTGCCAGATTTCTTGCTTACTGTAATTACAAGAGAACCACAAATGCATTTTTGGATTAACAGGAAGACTCAGAGATAAATGCTTTTAATTTATCTACCTTCACCAATTATGTGTTGCTGTAACCCTTTGAAGGCTGCCCTCTAGAAATTGGGAGAGGAAGAAAAGGAAACGAGAGAGGAAAAAATAATGAAAAACAGTCATGAAGTCCACGAAGTTTTGAAAAAAAACCCTCACAGCTTTTATCTTGAGTTAGTCATCCTACACAGGATGCTCCTACATGACAAACAAAGCTATTCAGGGAAGCCCCTTTGAAATAAATATACACAGACTAGAGCAAAGAGAACAAACCTGGGGATGGAAAGGGAAGAATTTGCTCTCTACCATGAGGTACCTGCGTTTCTTTGGGGTTGAAATTGAGAAATAACAGAATAGAGACAGCTATAACACGGCCTCCTCTTCCCAGAGGGCATCCTGAGAGAAGAGGCCCTGCAGGTCCCCAGCCAGCCTGCCCTGCAGATCGTCTCCCCGCCGCCGGCAACGGGCGGGGAAAGGCAGCTCGCAGGGCATTATCTACGGGCGCCGAGCCGCCCTGCCTTCCCTCCTTCCGTAGGCCCCGGCCCCCTCCCGCGGAGGGTGGAGGAGCTGACAGTGACCGCAAGGCCCGCCGCGGCCCCTCCGAAGCCGACAGAGGCCCGGCAGGCGGCGAGGGGAGTGGTGCAGGCCCCGGCGGCAGCTCGCGGGGACATCCGCGGCGGCGGGAGGCCCGGTCCGCCGGTGGAGCGGGGAAAAGCCGTACCTTGAAGTAACCGCCCTCGTAGAGGGTGTTGGGGGGCCCGAAGATCGCCACCTCCCAGTTGTAGAGGTCGGACTCGTCGACCAGGGTGATGCGGAAGCCCTCCACCGGCTCCTCCTGCAGCGACTTCAGCTCCAGCATCAGCGCCTTCTGTGAGCTGCTCATCTGCTGCTGGGCCATGGCGCGGCGCGGCCCCCGCCGCCCAGGCTGCTGCTGCCGCTGCCCCGCCGCCGTCGCGCTATCCCACAGGCCCCCCGCCCCGCGCTGACAGCCGTCGCGGCCACCACTTCCTTTTGTGACGGCGCCCACTCGCATCTGACCTCAGCGCGGCGCGCTGCGCCGCACCACGCCACGCCCCGCCGCACGGCAAGCTCCGCCCCGCCGTTACCGGCGCACTTAAAGGGGCAGCGCTCTCCGCCACACCGTTTGTGGAGTGCGTGGGTGTGTGGTTCCTGGCGTTGCATCAGCCCTTACGGGGCAGGTCCACATGTCGTGTGAGGCAGAAGAAAAACTGGGTGGAGAGCTATGAGTGTGATGGAGGGGGTGGTGTTTTGTGGGGGTCACGGGTGGGGCACGGCCAGTCCGTGCTGCTGCACTGATAGACATTCACGGTCAAAAAAAGAGCAGCTTTTGTACAAAGGATGGATTTTTAGGGGTGACCTTGCATAACCCAGGATCCCCTAAAAATCCTGCAGCAACCCCCAAGCAGCAGTGTCAGGAAAATTAATCCACAAACACCAGAGGTTTATGTCCAAAAAGAAGACAGAGGAGTCCTGTAACTTTATTTGAATAAAGGGAGAGCCCCTGGGGTCTCTCAAATTTTTAGGGGATGCAGGCTCCTTCTTATCCTAATTTCCTGGCCACATTTCCCTCTCTCTTTCCCCATTGGCTGAGGTACTTGAGAAGTACAGGCTTATTAGATGCCTAATACCTAAGACCCCTTCTAATGTATATCCCCCCCCCCCCCATTTTTCTTTTACTTTGTGTGTCTGTTCTTTTTCTCTAAATCCAGAGATTTAGCACAGTCTTGAGTAACAGTCTGTGTCAATTAGTGGAATTCTTATGGAATTTATGGTTTCCCCCATTGCTTCTTTCACCTCTCGTATCTGGCCTTATCTACCATCAAGCCAACTGTTTGTAAAGACACCTCCAAATTCCTTTCCAGTAGGAGAGGAACAAGCAGTTATCTCTCTCCCACTGGTGTTGTTTTAACTTAGCTCCATGGATGTGTGATGCGCTACAGGCAGAAAATGCAGTTTCAATCCTTCCTCCCATTTTTGGATACGGTTAAGTGAGGAAAATCTTTATGGAGTTGGCAAGGTACATCAACCTGTGAATGTGAGCAAGCACCTCAGACCATGTTTGTGGTCTCCTATTCTTTATTCGGTCTTTACAAAGTGATATTATTAACTATATTATTTATTGTAAAAATAATTAACTTTATTTTTTTCATTTATCATTCAGGAGGAGGACAAATAGCATAGCACAACCCCAGATGGTGCACCTCTGGGTCTCACTTCTGGAAATGTTAATGCACGCACCTGGCTTGGCAGCACAAAGGACCCCCCAGCTGTATAAAAAATATCTGGCATGGAGATGTAGTTGCAAGCTGGACGTCTTATCTCAGCCAGGACAGGAGAAGTAATAAGGATGTAATAGCCCTTACAGAAAAGCTGATGCCTATTTCTTAATAAAGAATTAATGTGGTTCTAGCAGGATTAATTTAAAAAACTAATAGGCTGTGATGAGTTCTAAACTAATTGTAATGTCCCCCAAAATGTCAGAGTTATTTGAAGGAAATCTCTGTTGTCTGTGGACTTGCAGCCAAATAAAATTGGGGGTGAAAAAAAGTGAAAATCACGTAATGCCTTAATATAAATCTGTGGCATTAGATTACATGGAGTCCAGGGATGAAATGGTAAAAGACCCTGAGATGCTGCTATATAGAGAGGGATTGAGGAGTGTTTACTTTAGAGATTGCCACCCTGGAGTGAGCTCAGATTTAGAGAGTTGCTTAATTCTGCTCTCACATCCTCAGCCTGGGGGCTGGAGGGCTGGATCACAAACACTTGCATGGCCGAAATGCTGTTTGCTGGAGGAGTTCCTTAGAAGCCAGGCTGTTCTGTACTGGGTGTTTTTTCTGGTAGGAGCTCAGACCCACATTCTTTTTATTTATGCCTTAGAATAAAATAGAATGGCATATACTGGAATAGTTCATTTGGAAGGGACTTGCAATGGCCATTAGTCCAACTGCCTGACCACTTCAGGGCTGACACAAAGTTAAAGCATTTTGATACCCAAATGCCTCTTAAACACTGACAGACATGGAGCATCAACCACCTCTCTAGGATGTAGCATTGTGGCAGGATTGTAAAATGCTGCTACCTTCTCAAAGCGTCTCCTTCAGAAGCTGCTTAGAGCAGGCCACAGCACACACACATGCCTCAGCAGAGGGAAGACAGGAAGGGCCTCCTGTATGATATTTTCCAGCAAGGTTTATTTCAGCATGCTGAAGGGATCATGGACAGAAGACACCAACCATGTGCTGCTCAGGGGCTAAGTGTGGGGTCAGTGGTAAATGATCTGAGGGCACAGGGGTGGTACAAAGGGCAAGGCAACCTATAGAGGGGTATGAGGGATGACAGTTGAGGAGGGCAGGGTTAAGTGACCAATGAAGGAAGCAATCCAGGGTATATTGGCAGTAGTTCTGCAAAACACCATGAAGGAAGTCTTCTCTTTCAGCCTAGGCAGGGAACCTCTTTGGTAAATCTTCCCAGGGCAAAGCCTGGAAGTTTCCCTGAGGGGATTTTTAGGGTTTCCACACTAGGAAGCCTGTTCCAATGTCTGTCCACCTTCTCTGCAAATAAATGCTTCCAAATGTCACGTCTAAACCTCCTCTGATGCAGTTTTGAACCATTCCCACAGATCCTGCTGTATACCAGGGAGAAGAGCTCAGTACCTCCCTCTCCACTTCCCCTCCTCAAGAAGCTGAAGAGATCCATGAGGTCACCCCTCAGCCTCCTTTTCTCCAAAGCAGACAAACCCAGAGCCCTCAGATGATCCTCTTAGGGCATTCCTTCCAGCCCTTTCACCAGCTTTGTTGCCTTCTCCTGGATACATTCACATACTTTAACATCCTTCTTAAATTGTCTTGGGTTGATGACATAATGTATTGGCAATACAGGATCAGGTTGACTGGCAGGATATATGGGCTGGAAGCTGTTCTTTTAATTTGGTGCCAGGCTTCCTGGGTAGCAAGTACTTCCATCACCATTGTGTTTGACCAACCATCTCATCTGAGCCACATCTGGAAGGGTTGCAGATATGATGCTCTCAGCAGTACTCTCTCCAGGAGAGAAAAAGCTCTTCACCTCTGCCCAGCACATCCAACTCAGCCCTATGACGGGTCAGTTGACGAAATTCTGCATGGGGCCAGTGTGTTATCAGCTCCGCAAGGGTTCATCACGCTCTGAGGGCTGACCTGCAACCTCCCAGAAATGGCTTAATAATAATTGCAAGATGGCTGATCAGATGTGCTTTGAAAAACAAAAGGTTTTGATTAAAGAGAAAATAACAAACAATACAAAACAAAAACAAAGCCATGCACAGGTGCAGGGAAGCCCCTTACATATGGCTAAGGCAGCCCAAAAAGCCCTGAGCACCTCTGTGCTCTTTCTTATGTACTTAATGTTTTAGGAGGGTTTTTTGGCTTGCTGCCCAATAGAAACAGCTACAGATTTTGAGAAACATCCCAAAGATCCAACCGGTGCCCCTGTGCTGACACTGGGCCAATTACAGTGAAGGAAACACAGAAGTTTCTGGTGCTTTTCCCTTAAAAGTTCTGAGGTGAAACTGAAACCCTTTTCCTTATTTGGAAACATTTGCTTGGGTGTGGGGATACAATGCAACAGTCAGTAATGAATCTTTGGTGTCCTAGGGTGACTATGATGCTTGTATCCCCAATCAGCTGTTCTGTGTGTGCTGTATGTTTTGTTCTATACCTTTAGGACTGGTTCTGAGAGCGAAGCAGGGAAAGAAGAAGTGCACAGTTTGTTTTGAAAAACAGCATTCACTCCTCTGCACTTTCTTCTTCCTCGGGATGGTGTTGTTTGTCGGATGCATAGACAGCAGCCAGAGAGAGGTTTCTCTTTTTGCTTTTAGTTAGTTTAGCTGACTGAGGCAAAGAAGCTTCCTGGACTGTTGTTTTTTGGGGTTTTATTTTTCCCTTTTTTTTCTTGGGATTGTTTAAATCTGCTCTGGACTGAAAAACCCAGAAGAGAACCAGGATCTTGCACCCACAGCCCACTGGGGCCTGGACCTCGGCATTTTCCAGAGCCGAAGGGGACTGGGACTGATAAGAGACTGAGAGAGCTGAGCTAACTCACGGCAAGGACTTCTCTCAGTTTTGCCATCTCTCATTGGAGCGGCGAGAGGTTTTATTGTTTCATATTATTCATTCCTTATGTTTGTGGGCATTTTGTTTGTTAAATAAATAGTTTTTTCCACTTTTGCCCAAGGAAGTTCCTTTCCCAGACCAGCTGGGGGGGAGGGGCCATTTGGGTTTGCTTCCCAGAGGAACCCCATTCAGAGATTTTCTGCCAAATTTGCCCTAAACCAGGACATTTGGCTTCATCTCAATTCTTCCTAATCCCAACATCTTGGTCCCAGTGGCCCATGCTTCATTACTGCTCCCTGGTCCTCAAATGTCACAGTACAGCTGGTCTGTAGCTGGACATAAACCTGGCCATAATAAGAAACCCAATTTGGCTCTCCTAGTTTGATAAACAAGTCCCTGGGTGAGCGATGATAGGATGGATTTGAACACACACAAGGGACCCTCAGCCAACCCCATTCGATCCTAATTGCAAACCTATCATTGATCAAGGAGTTGGGTGGTGTTAAGACCCAGACCAATCAGCTGTCTAAACCCAGGAAATTCAAATCCCCTATAAAAAGAGCTGCCGTAATAAACTCTTGGCTGTTTGTTTCATGATCATCGGACTCAAGTTGCAATTCTGCCTCCAACCCATGACCGCATGTAACACCCAAACCTTATCAGCCCCATTCACACCTCCATCCCCACCTCCCAAATGCCCAAGTTTAATATCATGGCCACCATCATTCCCAAATGCTCCAACCCTAGCACCTGCTTACAACTGCCCATCCACATGACCTTTTTCCATTACTAATGAGTCTAATAATGCATCCAACCTGGAGGGTCATGCTGTGACCTTCCCCAGTTAACACCAGCCAGCAAGGACCTGATTGTTAACGCAGCATCCCAGCTCACACCATGGTCAAACATGGCTTTGCTCAGGATTGGAGGAAAATGTTGGGTTGATTCAATGTGTAGAAGCTGAGCCCGTTGTGGATTGCACTGCCCTTATTCCTATGGTAATTGAAACACATTCCCTTGCAGCCAGCCCCAGTACTGGCTTTATCTGAACCAGCCTAATGCTGGGAAAGATGGGACAAGCAAAGTTTAGAGCTATTTAGGACTTCTCCCTGCCTGCTGCCTGTCTCAAATGTTAATGAAAGAGGTAATCATGCAAGGCAGAAAGTAAAGCAAGCCTCGGTGTTTTCAATAGGGCAGGCTGAAAATTTTCCATCAGGTCTGCATTTAGAGAGAATATTGGTCTTTTTCCCCCCAACTTTTTTCCCACCTCTCCTACAAAAACATCTGATGATCACTGAAAATAGAAACTATCAAAGCAACAGAGCACTTTGAAGCCTGGGCAGCCCCCTCCGAGGTTCCTGTCTGCATTTCTGCCTGCGCTCCTGGGGAAACTCAGCTGCTCTGCCTGATGCCCCCTTCCCCATGACCAGGCTGCCCTGTGGCTGACATAACTTTTTGACTTATTTGGCATTTCCCCTTCCTAATCAGCACCAATATATCTCAACGAAAGGATGAAGTCTTGTCTGTAGGAATGCATTTCCTACACCCAGCAAGTGTTTTCCATATAGGAAAAAGTTTGACTCACCCCTTGCATTTCTTACAAGGTAAAGAACCCAGAAACTTTGATACCCTTCTGACAGTGATTGGCTCAGTGCCAAGAGAGAAGCATCTATTGAACTTTTTTGCTGTTCTTCAAATCCTGTACCTCTCCCTATTGGCAGCAAGCCAAATTGTGCCTCCTAAAACATTAAGTATTTAGGAAGGAGCACAAAGGAACTAGAGGTTTTTTGGAGTGTTTCTAGCAGGGTGTCAGAGGTTTTCTCAGACACCTGTTTGTGACTTTACTTTTGTTTTCTGTAACATTTGTTATTTTTCATTTATTAAACCTTTTACTTTACAAAACACCTCTGAAGAGCAGTCTCACTAAAATAATTTTAAGCCAATCTGCAAGGGCTGGACCCTCAGAGATTAATACATTTACGCATAGTTCATAACACTCTGGCCACGTGTTAAACTGTATCACTTGTCCTCCTCCTTTTGCTGGCCTCCCACAGATGATCACTGCCCACCTGCAAGCAGGGTTCTTTGAGGTGTGCTCTGCATCAAAATGTAGAGTTGTTCTCTCTTCATCTCCTTTTTTTTTTTTTTTCCTACCTGAAGGAATCAGTTTGTTATTTGGGCTCAGAGAACAAGAAATAGGGTCTGGTGTAGGAACAGGTAGCTCCAGGAAGGGGAAGTCTCACTGGGAGAGTAGGAGGCCACATGTGCCAGTAACCCCATCCTGGCAGAACTTGTCACTATAAACTAGACCTCAAGATGTCACTGGTGCTTGATGTAAATCTGAGATAAAAACTTCTCTTCAATTTCTTTCTGCTTTTTTTTTGTCATCGATTTTTAATATTTATTTTTTCTTTTCTTTCCTCCTTCCTGCAAGCCATCTTCATGAAGGATGACAAACTGAGAGTTAACTCCTCTGCTTATCAACAGCAGAAGCCTTGAAAATGTAAACACTCTTGGTGTCATATTAGAGGGTTACTGCCCCATGAGCTGGCAGAGAGAGAGGACAAAAGGTGGGAAGGTGGCACGGGTCCCAGCTACTTGACTCTGTTTTGGGGCAGGATCATCTCACACAATATTCTTCAGTGCTTTAGCCAATTTCTTTCCTGAGTGGCTCAAAGGATGAAATATCTGCTCCTTCCTCTAGAAAACCAGACTTGCCTGGGGTAAAAGACACCATCTCTTCTGATGAGTCCTCCCTGGTCCTCTGCTATGCTGAGGCATCAGCAGGGATCTCAGTGACTCTGAGCTGGACTTTAACACCATCTCACCCCTGGCACATCAGATGGATGCTTCTGTGATGGAAAAGATTAGGCAGGGAGTAGGAGCTCTGCTCATCTCCCCTATGAACTGCTTACAGCCCCCTCCAGAGCCCCTTGTAACTCAAACAACAGACAGCTATTCCTTGGGCTATACTAAAGCAGAGCAGGACACCTGGAGGTCTACCTCATTACCCTCCTGCCCCAAGGCAGTATCAGCTTGTCCTAAACAGCCCAACACATATTTGCCCAAACCATTCTTTATTTTTTTGTCCTTCAAACTGCCCAAAGTAGAAAATTCACTTGCTCCTAGGTCGATGTGTCTCTGGGCTCAGCTCACCTCCCTGTTAGAGAGCTGTAATGTGTGCGTACCCTGTGGAGCTCATCCTGTTTCTTCTTGTCCAGATCACTATGGGGATATGGAAGATAGAGAGACGGACCAGGATTATTTCCTCCATCTCCTTCCTGAAGTGCCACTGTCCAGACTAGATGCAAATCTCCAGCCAATGCCATACCAGTGTTGGCAGCACCTTGTGCCCACCACAGCAGCACACATTGCCTGTGGGCTGAGGGCAAAAACCACTCGGCGCTTTGCAGGCTGGTTTCTCAGCCCCTGAGGAACTGGTGATAGAAGAATGTGGGGTTGCTTCAATTATTTACACTAGATACCTCGGTCTCAGACCAAAGGGCAGACAAGCACCACAGTGATAGCTCTCAGCCCAGGCACTAATGCCCTGTTGCCGAGGAAAGATTTCCTCCCAAAAGTCCCTGAGCATTTAACACAGGAAATCAAAGTGCAATTCTCTGCTTTGCTGCCCAAGTGAGCAATGCAGGGTTGCTGCATGGGGTGATTCTCACCTCCAGAAAAAGACAACAGGTGTACAAGAGGCACCTATATAGGTTTCTATATCTGGGGAAGAGAGCATCCGAGTACTCAACGGAAGCAACTATGAATCTTCGAGAATAAAGATATGTCTAAAATTCACCTTTTGTCTCTCTTTCACCTAAAAATAGGACAAGTTGATCCTCAGGCAGAACTCATCACAGGGATGACAAGATGCTTTTGAGCATCAGTCAGCAGCATCTGGGTTAATGGGAAACTTGGGTCACACCAACCCCCTGCAGTGCTGCAGACTGGGGGCGGAGTGGCTGGAAAGCTGCCCAGGAGAAAAGAACCTGAGGGTGCTGGTCAACAGCTGGCTGAACATGTGCCAGTAGGCGCCCAGGTGGCCAAGAAGGCCAATGGCATCCTGGTTTGTATTAGCAATAGTGTTGCCAGCAGGACCAGGGAAGTCATTTTCCCTCTGTACTTGGCATTGGTGAGGCCACACCTCAAACCCTGTGGCCAGTTCTTGGCCTCTCACTACAAGAGACATTGAGGTGCTGGAGTGTGTCCACAAAAGAACAACAAAGCTGGTAAAGGGTCTGGAGAGTAAATCCCATGAGGAGCCACTGTGGGAGCTAGGGTTGTTTAGCCTGGAGAAAAGGAGGTTCAGGGAACACCTTAAAGAAGGTTGTAGCAAGGTGGGGGTTGGCCTCCTCTCACAGACAACTAGTGACAGGACAAGGACATGGCCTCAAGCTCTGCCGGGGAGGTTTATGTTGAACATCAGGAGGAATTTCTTCACAGAAAGGGTTGTCAGTCATTGGAAGAGGCTGTCTAGGGAGGTGGTGGAGTCACCCTCCATGAAGGTGTTTAAGAAACAACTGGACATGGCACTCAGTGTTCTGGTCTAATTGACAAGGTTGTGATAGGTCACAGGTTGGACTTGATGATCTTGGAGGTGTTTTCCAACCTAAATGATTCTGTGATTCTGTAAAGTTGCCACCAGCAGGGAAATGAAAAGTTTGGAAGATTCAGAACAAAGTGTAAGAAAAATGAAAAAAAAATCTTTAGTGGGGTTTTTAAACATTATTTTGATTTACTGTTTTTCCTGCTTGTTTAAATTTGAATGGAATAAAGAGGCTGACAAACAGAATACCAAGACTACAAGAACTAGATAAAGGAGGCCCACAAAGCAATGGACTGTAACCAATCATATTTCCTGAAGGGTGTATGCTGAACACGTGGACAAGATAAAGGCTCCAATCAAATAATGTGTGATCACGTGAACACTAGTCTTAGAATGTATACATATAGCTTAATGTAAACAATAAATGATTTCTGCTAGATCATATTGGTTTTTCGACCAGAAGTCCTGAGCTCCCGCACCTCAGTGCAGCAGGGGAACGACTCCTCTCCCCTGAGCAGCAGGAGGAGCTATGCGTGATGAACTGACCACAACCCCCAGTCACTGTGTCTTTGTGCCGCTGGGGTAGGAGGGAGAGCTGGGAAGGAGGGAGGGGTGGGGGAAGATGTTTTTAAGGTCTTATTTTACTTCTCATTATCCTGCTCTGATTTTGTTAGTAATAAATTCAATTCATATCCCTAAGTTGAGCCTGTTTGGCCCATGATGGTATTGGATGAGCAATCTCTCCCGTTCCTTATCTCAACCCATGAACCCTTTGTTATATTCTCTCCTTTGTCCAGCTGCGGAGGGGAGTGAGTGAACAGTTTTGGTGGGTGCCTAGCATCCAGCCAGCATCAACCCATGACATGGCTATCAGCATCACTGGCACAAGCTGGCATAGGATCTTGGGTACACTCTGGGAGAGGCACCAGCCTAAGACAAACTCCCCATTGCTTCACCTTCACCTCTGCTGCAAGGTCAGTTCTGCAGATCCTTCCCCTGAAAGTAGGTAACCATCAAGCAGGGAGTCCCAGCTGTCCCCATTCCTGGGGATGAGCCATCTGGGTTAGGCAGGCTCTAGCAGTGGAGTGAAGGAGCTGGAGCCCACAGAGCAGCTGCTTGTTGGACTCTTGAGTGGGTCCATTAGACCCTGGTTTTACCTTCAGAGCAGCTAGCTTCTTGTATTTGGACTGAATCCATGGTGTGAAGGGAGAGCATTTTGCAGAAGGTGAGCAAGGGGAAGGAGGAAGCTCTTCTTGGTCTTATCATTCCTAGTTCAGGGGCTGGATGCACATCAACACCATGATCCACAGTGGGCTGAGGCCTTTCACTTCCAGCACATTATCAGCTGAGCTTATGAGCATTCTCACTCACTCCCATACCTCTGGTGGTCTCCATGGACTGGTCTCCATCAGTGATGTAATCATCTTCTGCCAGTAATTCCACTGAAATTCAGGGCCAGCAAGTCTTAGCTGAAGATGGACAGCTCAGGTCCTGCCCAGGGCCTTGAAAACTGACCACAAAGAAGAGCTTCCATTAGGAAACAGAAGGAGGTCCAAGTGAGTTGAGCTGGACCTTGTTTTGCCAAGGCTGAATTTGGCCTTTTCATGACCTGTCCCACAACAAATATGAACAGATTCAGAGGAAGGAAACCAAACTGAAGTGCAGGCATCAAGTCCCAGGAAGAGGCAACAGGCTTGGGTGGTTGAATAGCAGAGGCTCCCTTGGGCGAGAAGGTCCAGAGGGGATGAGGCAGGATAAGTTCCCTTAGAGCCACGAGCTTCCTATAAAAATGACATGTTCCTCTGAAAAAATGCTTGCAGGGTTCATGGGGCCTCACTCCTCAATATGCATGGATAGGGTATGAGCTCTGAAAACCACACTGATGGGTGTGAAGCCCTGCTCACCAGCACTGGGAAAGGGAAAACCATTGCACTGGGCCTGCAAACTGTCTGTGTGGCAAGGAAAAGACTGAACTTTCCTGTTGGAACCTCATTCACCAGAAGGATAATTAATGCAGATTTCCTAGACTGGCAAACAAGTCTGCAGAAGCCTTGCTACCTGGCCTGAACTGCTGAGTGGTGCTGTCAGCTCCACACCAGGGCTTGTCATCCTGTGGAGATTTGGGAAGAACTTCTAAGGGTTCTGGGGAAAAACAACAAGAAAACCACTGCTCTGATCCTACAAGGTTGAGACCCTTCAGCACTGTCTGTATAGAAGAGCAGTGCTCACTCACCCTCCTGGAGAAAGAAGGCTTGTGGAGAGATGGAAGCCTCAATGCCAGCTTGAAAGGACAAGGACTCAGGAGAAGATCTAGCTGGAGGTTGAACATCTGCCCCTTGGCCACATCAGTTCCCTTGCACTCATGCTCCCTCCAGACACTCCTTGATGGTTCCCTTTGTTTCAATGGCACCCTGTTGCAGATCTTAGGGCAACCCCAGTTATGTCCCTGCTGTTCTTTTGTGGCTGTGACTGGAGGGCTCAGCCCAGCAAGAGGGTCCCTGGGGGAGCTGTGGGCAGGACAGACAATGGCTGTGGCCTGTAGGTGCTGTGCCGCAATGCTTTGCTGTGCCAGTGTCTCATTCCCCATCTACAGCTGCCTGCAAGGCCAGGAAAGTCTCTTCCAGATTTGTTTACCTGCCAGGAGATTTTTCATTAATTACCCTCATGCTTCTTCATCCTGCAGGAAACCCCTTGGCCACACCAACTTGAAGCTCTCAACACAAGGTAGGCTTAGCACATCCCATGTCTTTGTGCCATCTAGCACATCTCAGCATCCTCTGCCTGGCCTGTAGGATAGATTAGTCCTCTTCTCTGAACCTTGGCTGTTGATTCAAAGGCTGGCAGAGTACAAAGGGAGCCAGCCCCTGGCTGCACGCATGCATCTGGGTGTGCATCAGGGCCAGTCTCCTCTGCAGGAGCATCCCAGTTTTAAAGGTGGAACAGGCTTTGACACTGCCCAAACTATCAACTGTGGATTTTATCTCAAATGAGTTTGTTCTGTCTTCATGTGGATGTCCCAAGGGTCTAGAAGAGTAGGAGGGAGGGAGTTTAAGAGTCTACCCAATCCTTTGTATTGAGACCCTAATATGTGCAGTGCTTTAAATAAAATGCTCTTGTTCTTGTCTCTGGTGAGGCATTCACTGGTGCTTCAGGGGAGGCATTCAGCAAGTGAGCTGACTGCAGCTAGATCCTGTCTGGTCTGTGGTCCCTTTATCTCCAAGATAATCAAAGGACCTTTCCTTGCTCTTCCCCTGGGGAAGGAAAAAAAAGCTGAATATACTTTCAGGCTGGTGGGAAGGACCAAAAAGGGCAAGTTTCAACTATTTCACTCTTCCTGCTGCCCCTCTGGTGTGAGAGGGAGGTGAGTGGGGCAAAGCAGGGAGTGGAGGTCTGAAAGCATCTCCCTTCACAGGGAAAACATTTGGACCAGGGGCTGCAAAATGAGAATCAGTGAGCGCCTTACAGGGAGCAAATCCTTCCCTTTTACAAAGAAGCCAAAATACTATGAAGGCCACAGAACTTGGATAAAAGCTTTTCTTCACCTCAAGCATGTTCTTCTCTCAGAAGAACACTAGGATATATTTTCAATATATTTCTCTTTTTATTACGTGCAGCACTGGTGAGCATCACCAGGGCACTCAGATCCTTCCCTCAGCATCAGAACACATGCTCAGCTTCAGAAATGCAGTTTTTCCCTAGAGTGAGACATATTTTCATTTACCTGATTGCTTATGAGCAAAAGAAAATAAAAGTGAGGGTTTAGTAATATTGTGCCTAGCTTGTCCTCTAACAGTATAAAGCCGTTCCTTCCAGAGCTGTCTCCAGTTCAGCTTGAGTTGATCATAGTGCATTTTTAAGGTTTTGTTTTTATATATGTGTCCTGGTTTGGAAAGACAGGTGTCTGCTAAGGAAGGCAGGAGCCTCCCTTGAAATGGAGAATGTAAACCCCTTCCTCCTGAATTATTATAACTTTGAAATTAAGGGGCTTTCAGGCAAAGATATGGGAATAGGAATAGCAGTTCTTTACTAGGAGAATTAAAATAAAAATGTAGCAGTACAAAAAAGCAAACAAACAAAAAAAAAGATAACACTGACAGAGTCAGAATACAACCTGGCACCCTGTCGTTCAGGGTGTTAGTAGCAGTCCAATCAAGCCCTCCTAGAGTGACAGATGTGGTTCTGTTGAAGCAATGATTCTGTAGAAGGGTGTAGTTTTCCTCTGAAAGTCCAGTGACAGTGAGATGGGTCCGGTCTTCCTCTGGGAATCCAGTGGAAACAGGCTGCCTTGGTGTTCTGACTCTCAGATTTTATCCAGGTAGGAATGCTTGGCTCCTCCCACTGGGTGGAGCATCTCACAATGGGATGATGTAATTTTATCAGTCATGCAGTGAGACTCAATGACCCATTAACTGAAGATATCTCCCTGAGTGGAGGATGGGTTATGGAAGAGATAAAGAACACTGCCCCACCTGGTTTTAACAGATGGTAATAGAATACATACTTTTGGTTACATCTTGCATTGCAACCTAAGACAATATGTGAAAATATCATCCCATTGATTCTGCTGCCCCACTCTTCTTTTTGTTTATGCTCATCACCATCACATCTTTCACATACAGATGAAATACTCATTCATATATGCTTCTTTCACATATACTTGCTGTCTAAAAATTCTAAAAAGCTGCTGAAGGACCTGGGATCTGATAAAAGAGCATGATGGAAATACCCTGCTCTTACTCTTAATATTCTGATGATTAATAATTAATAAAAAACATTCTAGTAATATTTTATCTGGAGCTCTCAGAACACAGGTTATATTGTGAGGCTCCTGACTGTTCTGATCCTTGGAGGTATTTCCAAAGGCTTGGCAAAGCAGAAGAAAAGAGGCTTCTCACTTATTAAATCATAGAATCATGGAATAATTTGGGTTGGAAGGGACTTTAAAGGTCATCTAGTCCAACCCCTCAGCAATGAGCAGTGACATCTTCAACTAGATCAGGTTATTCAGAGCACTGTTCAACCTGAACGTGAATGTTTACAGGGATGGGACATCCACCACCTCTCTGGACAACCTGTGCCAGGGTTTCACCTCATCATAAAAATTTGCTTCCTTATATCTAGTCTAAATCTATCCTTTTTTAGTTTAAAACCATTACCCCTGGTCTTATTGCAACAGGCCCTAATTAAAAGTCTGCCCTCATCTTTCTTATAATCCGCCTTCAGGTACTAAAAGGCCACAACAAGGTCTCCCTGGAGCCTTCTCCTCCAGGCTGAACAACCCCAACTCTCTCAGTCTTTTCTCATAGGAGAGGTGCTCCAGCCCTCTGATCATTTCTGAGACCCTCCTCTGGACCCACTCCAACAGGCTCATGTCTTTCTTGTACTAAAAACTCCAGAGCTGAACACAGTACTCCAGGTAGGTGTCAGAGACTAGAAAAGATGTCTTGAGATATTTTTGAATGCCTGTGTCTGGGAGGGGGCAGGTCAGGCCTTGCTTTTGGTGAGACAGTGCCCCACCCCCATACCCTCCAGTCTGGCAGAGCTGTCGATCAATCAATCAATCAATCAATCACACATCAGAGGCAGTGTTGTCAGATTTCCTGGAGTTTCTACCTCATCCACCCTGGAACCGTAGAAGTTAGTAGCTATATGTGTGTTTTTCTATATATTTTCTGTGTTTCTTTCTCCCTTTCTTTTCTTTCTAATTCTCTTTTCATGGAAGATTTTGGGTAGCTTAACATCTCATGAGTTTAAAGGTTTCTAAATGTCCTAGGGTGACTATGGTGCCCGTATCCCCAATTGTCTGTTCTGTGTGTGCTGTGTGTTCTGTACCTTTAAGACTGGTTCTGAGAGTGAGCAGGGAAGAAGACGTGCGCAGTTTGTTTTGAAAAAACAGCGTTCACTCCTCCTCACTTTTTCTTTTTTTCTTCTTCATCGTCCTTGGGTTGTTCGTCGGATGCACGGACAGCGGGGGGAGAGAGAGGTTTTTTTCCCCTTTTT
>VZDJ01001225.1:0-18221 GCA_008694505.1 Cyanoderma ruficeps | reverse complement strand
TGGGTGTACCATATCCCCTACCATGCACCAGCTGCTGGGAAAGTGGAAAGATTCAATGGACTATTAAAAACCACCTTGAAAGCATTGGGTGGGGGATCTCTCAAGAAATGGGAGCAGCATCTGGCAAAGACCATCTGGTTAGTTAACACTCGAGGTTCCACCAACAGAGCAGGCCCTGCCCAGTCTGAACTCCTGCATACAGTAGATGAAGTCCCTGCAGTACATGTAAGAGGTTTGTTAGGGAAGACAGTTTGGATCAATTCTGCCTCAAGGACAGACAAACCCATCCGTGGGATTGTCTTTGCTCAGGGACCAGGTTGTACATGGTGGGTAATGCAGAAAGATGGAACAACACGATGTGTACCTCAGGGAGATCTGATTGTTGGATGAGAACCATGTGTAAATATCACCTTTTGTTGAATGTCACTGCCATTGTCTGTATATTGTTCTTATATAGATATATGTATGTATAATGTATATGTTTGTAGAGTTGAAATTCAATTAGTTCTGGTAGGTTGACGATATGGTGATAAGGGGTGGAATATCCTATGGTGCCTGTATCCCCAATTGTCTGTTCTGTGTGTGCTGTGTGTTCTGTACCTTTAAGACTGATTCTGAGAGTGAGCAGGGAAGAAGACGCGCGCAGTTTGTTTTGAAAAAACAGCGTTCACTCCTCCTCACTTTTTCTTTTTTTCTTCTTCATCGTCCTTGGGTTGTTCGTCGGATGCACGGACAGCGGGGGGAGAGAGAGGTTTTTTTCCCCTTTTTAGTTAGTCTAGCTAGCTGAGGCAAAAAAAGCTTCCTGGACTGTTTTTTTTCTTTTCCCTTTTTTTCTCTTGGGACTGTTTAAATCTGCTCTGAACTGAAAACCCAGGGGAGCACCAGGAGCTGCACCTGTGGCCCACTGGGCCTGGACCACGGCATTTTCCAGCGCCGAAAGGGACCAGGACTGATAAGAGACTGAGAGAGCTGAGCTAACTCACAGCAAGGACTTCTCTCAGTTTTGCCATCTCTCTTCGGACCAGCGAGAGGTTTTATTGTTTTATATTGTTCATTCCTTATGCTTGTGGGCAGTTTGTTTGTTAAATAAATAGTTTTTTCCACTTTTCTCTGAGGAAGTTCTTTTCCCGGACCGACTGGGGGGGAGGGGCCATTTAGGTTTTGCTCTCCAGAGGAACCCCCATTCGGAGGTTTCCTCCCAAATTTGCCCTAAACCAGGACACTAAGTTAAATGGGTTAAGTTAATGCTATGATAAGCATTTTATGTTGCATTTGATGTTGTATTAAATCCTTTCCCAAAGTTCCTTGATTTTGTATATTTTGCCAGTAAACCTTTGTGTAATTTTGACTTCTTGGGAATATCTGGTCAGTATTACTCCTGTGTGCCGACCCAGAGTAAAGGAACCTTGGTTTGCCGCTGTGCATTTAAATCTTCTGGGGTTTTACAGTGGGGTCTCCTGAGAGTGGAGATGGAGAACCACCTCCCTCAAACTGCTGGTCACACTGATGCAGTCCAGGACATGATTGGCTTTCTGGACTGCCAGTGCACATTGTTGGCTCATGTCCAGTTTTTCATCCACCAGCACCTCCAAGTCCTCAGCAGGGCTGGCCTTTATCCCTCCATCCCCCAGCCTGTATTGAATACCAGGGGTTGCCCCAAGCCAGTTGCAGCACCTTGCACTTGTGGGAACTCATGAGGTTCACGAGCTCATTTCTTGAGCTTATCCAAGTCCCTCTGAATGGCATCCTGTCCCTGACTATTTCTTGGACATTAGGTTGGCAATGGGGCCAGTAGCATTTTATTGACATCAGAGGCGGCTGCAGAGTGAGGCTCAAGACTTTGAGGCTCTCTGCTGGCACTGATACTGGATTCACAAGTGATAATTTGCACACAGAGAAAGGAAAGGTAACACTTTGCAAAGTCACTGGTGGGAAGATGGTATTCTTTCCTTGGGGTATTAATTGCTCTGAACATTTACCTTTTTGATCTTATTTTCCTGTGTCACAGGAACAAAAAAGGAGATCTGGCAATTCTCACTGCTAGGCTATGGGCTGTTTTTCCATCTGCCTTTACCTCATCTCATGGCCTTCAGCCTCGGTTTCTCAGCTTGAGAGCTGGCAGTTGGTGCTTTATCAACGTGCTGCACCGAGTGATTCCGCTGCTGTCATCCTATCTCCAGGGGCCTGCCTGCATGGGTTCCGCTGCGCGCTATCTCATTTTCCCACCTTATGGGTGTCACATGTTTCCCCCTGAGACCTCATGCCTCCAAATGCTTTGCACAGCACAACAGCAAGATCTTGGCACAAATTCACACAGGTGGATAACAAACTTAAGACCAAGGCCATGTTTCAGCACTGGACAATTCCATATTCTTAAATATAGAAATGGCCCCCAATGGCCCATCTAGCCCAGCACTTCTTTTCATGGAAGTCCACCCTTGGAAGGGTGTAAAGACAAGTAATACTGTAGTGGTTTGAAAACAAACCAAGTGAGAGGCTCCAAGTCAGAAAAATATAATTTAATGAGAAGAAAGGAAAAAAAGGTAGAATAAAACAAAATAAATCCAATAATACAAAAGACCACTGACATAGTCAGAATACAACCTGAGCAGGGTGATGGAAGCAGTCCAGATGAGGTGGTCTTCCTGAAGCAGTGATCCCGTAGAAAGGTCTGGTAGCTCTGGGTCCTCTGGGAATCCAGTGGGTAAAGGCTGCCCAAATCTCAGATTATATCCAGGTGAGAATGCCTGGCTCCTCCCCCCTGGGCAGAGCATCTCACAATGGGATGATGAGTCATACAGGAGAGTCTTTGATGGCCCATTAGCGAGAGATTGCTCCCGGTGGCAGTTATCTATGAGTCATACAGTAAGGCATCTGATGGGCCATTAACAGATAATAGTCCAGGGGGAGGGGGTCTGGGAAACACTGCTCCAACAATTGGATTCAACAGTTCATGAAGATGGTAATAGAATACTTTTGCATATTCTATGCTACAACCCAGGACAAATACTTTTCCAGAATATTTCCTTGACCTCTGATTTTTTTTGTCACTCAGACTTTCTGAGTCAGAGATGTCCTTGTATTTAAGTCTTCAGTAGATTTTTCTCCCACAAATTTGCTTAGTTATTTTTGAAGCTGGGTAAATTTTCAACATTTGCAACATGCTGTGGGAAACAGCTGCCCAATCTAATTACCTGTTTGGTGCAGAATAATTTCCTTTGGTTTGCTTTGATCCTGCCACCTACTATTTATTTTTATGCCCTAATCCTCATGGTGAAGAACACTATTGTAGCAGTGTGGAATGGATGGTGAGATGCCACTACCCCCCGGAAAGCATCTTCTCAGGCTTCTCAGGAAGCCGCTCGGGTGGGCACACAAACAGTCACTCAAGTCCACACACACACACCGCGGCTAGCTCAGCGAATGAAAGGCAGGAAGCGTCTTCTGTGTAGACTTCCAGCAGGGTTTATTGCAGTCACACACCAAAGGGATCCAGGGACAAAAGACAAGGGTTCAATGGAGTGTCCAGGGTTAAGTATGGGATCAGGGGCCAATGATCTGAGGGCACAGGGGTGGTGCAAGGGCAGGGCAAAGAGCAACAACCAATAGAGACTATGAGGGTGGACAATCAGTGATACAAAAACCAATGGGAAAACAGGGACATATATGAACAATATATGGCCAATGGGCCAATGGGAAAACCAAAACTGAGGTCGATTAACATAGTGCTGCAGGGCACCATGGGGGAAACCTTTTTCTCTCACCCTAAGTGATGAAGCATTCTTGAAGCCTATGGTAGATTCCTCCAGGGCATTGCCCTGGAAGTTCCCCTCATAGGCTCAAGGGTTTCCACAGACTATGAGTGGTCCTTTTCTATTCAACCACCTACTGTCTGGGGGATCTGTCTCTTTTTGTTTCCTCCTACAGAGGGGAGACAAAGGAAACCCCAAATGACAGCAGAGTCATTCATCTCCAGCACAAAATTTGGGTGCAGTTTCAGGAAATCAGGTCATCATCCAGAGGGCAAGGAAGCCTTCTTCTCATGGCTCAGTAACATCCAGCAAGGCAGGATGGGGTATTCAAGCAAGAGCATCTATCTGGGAGCTTCAAGTGTGCCTGCCATCCCTGGGTCTGGGCATTTGGGATTGTCAAACCTATCTGGGTGTTACCACAAAGCCCTCCCCTTCTCTGTGCAGACTTCAGCACCTTCTTCAGGCAGCTAGGCTCACCCTGTGCTCCCCAGCTCATCTTGGGGCATTGTCTTGGTTTAAAAGGCAGGTGTCTGCCAAGGAAGGTGGGAACCTAACACTGTGATACTGGGTCCGGTCCAGCCAGGCAGAGCGTGGCAAAAATAGAGGAGTGGGAACGGTGGAGTTGCCTGAAAATAGAACTTTAATGGTGGTAAAAAAAACAAACGCAGAGACTGCATGGTCTGAAGAGCAACATCCAAAGACTTGGGGATGTGGCTAACTTAAAAATATATAAGGTTATCTGGGGACAAGGGTCCAATCCCAAACATGGGATAGGGGCCATGACTTTATATGTCAAAGGTCCCAAACCAACGGAGAACTAGAACTAGAGACATGAGCTGTTTTGGAATGATGCCATTAGCATCCTAATTTCCATATCCCACCTCCCATGGTCTCAGGTTTATGGTTTCTGCATAAGCTACCTGGGCTAAGGTATTATCTATCTCAGCTAGCTCTGATGCCTCGGGAAGGCTGACCTGAAACAGAGACTGGACAGAGATAGAGAATAAAGTAGGTATTTATTGAAAGGCCTCCAGGATTCACCTTGGGTAGGACAGGAGCCTGACCAGGGCTACACGCAGGGTGGACTAAGAATGGTCACAAAATGGCTAACCAGTCATGAGATCTTACATTTTTATAAGTTTTGGTCCATTTGCATATTGGGGTTCAATTGTCCAATTACATCTTCAGGTTGTGAGGTCTCATCCTTCTTGTTTTCTCTATTCAGTCCACTGTTGTTTATGCTGTTGGGCTGAAAGTTTTCCTTGGTCCTCAGCAGGAAAAGGATTTGTTTTGTCTACCTACTCTATGAAGAGAGCTCACTAGCACTTAATATGAGGCTCAGAACTACATCCCTAGGCAGCACAGAATCTGAAAATATGAAAGCTAAAGCTTAAGGCATCAGCTTGACTGCCACATGTCCCCCCTCCCTTTGACCTGTATAGATCTTCTGTAAAGATTTCTGAAAAACTTTGAACAGGCAACTTATAAAACAGGGTAACAACATAAACATAACAACAGCAACTACAAAAATCAGTAAACCCGTGTTGATTAAAGAAAGAGCCCAACCAGATAAATTCTATTTTCTGAATAGTCCATTGAACCAGTCTCTGTCATCTTCTACTTGCAGGTTTTTGACTCCTTCTTTCAGGATCTGAATGCTGTTGTGTATGGATTTGCTGTGGTCTGAAAGATTCATGCAGCACATGCCTTCGAAGTCCTCCTAACCATGTCTGTGTGCTAACAGCAGGAAGTCAATTGTAGCCCCGTTTTGCAGGCTGGCATGCCTGATACTGTCAACATCTGTCAGCAGCTCACTCAGTGCCTGGGATGTAGCATTGGTTTGTCTAGCTAGCCAGCACTCTAAATTACCTAGCATTTTTAATGCTTTTGCAGCAGCAACCCCAGGGGCTAATATTGAGGCTGTTATTCTCTTTCCTTTACCCCAAAAGTTAATTTCATCTTTGTAGTCAGATTCAAATTGATGGACAAACCTTTTGCACCTAATCTTTCAGTCACAAATTATGGCAATGCCAGGTGCTAGCACAGTAAGCCTCCCCAAGCTACATGGTCTGCCCTTTATGCGGGATGTAATGGCAGGCCATGCTCTGTCTCCACAAATGAGAAATGTCCCAGGTGGTAGTTGTAATGGGAAATCACTGGATCAGGAGTAGATGAGTGAGGTGTAGTCACACCATGTGCTTCCATTTTTATAGACCAAATTATGTGGGGAAATATCCCACCACATGTTTTGTTTCTCCCTTATGGCTTGTGTCAATGACAGTTTGCATTAACTGGGGAGTTATTTTAATATAGTGAAACTTAACACAAAAATCCATTTTTACGGAGCCCAGAATTTTTAATTCTTGGGGTTCTATTGGTGCGTGTGGTAAATTCCTGGCCCAGTAATCCTAGTTATCAACAGGATTATGAACCCATTCTTTGCAGGGACGTAACACAAGGATGGTATCCTTGGTCAACAGCCACACATCCATTGGTAACCCAACTAATCAGGTGGAAAAGGGGTTGTCAGGGGTGGCTACTGACAGACACAGGATTTCTTGCTTGGTAATGTTAGCTAGTGTGACCTAGACATTTTTTCTTCGGCTGTGGGACTTCCCAGGCTTTAACGAGGAGTATGGCATGGATCAGGATGGGTACAGCAAGCAGGAGTCTCTTAGGAGCCATGTCCAGTGGAATAACCTGCAGACAGGACTTAAAAATTAATAATGCACAAGGAGTTAAGAAACTGGTGATATTAATCTTCAGGTTGTTCTCGGGGTTTTTCCTGTTAAGCTTCTTGCTGTTCTTGTAGAGGCTGTAGATATGGTTTGATATTTTTGGCCGGAACCCATCGAGGCCCTTTACCTGTAGAGACACAAGCATATCCCCACCCTCAGGTAGTTAGTGGGAAAGGCCCTAAAATTTGGTTGCTTTCTAGATCTTTTGTTAGAACTGGTGGTCTCTCTTTTAACTGTTCTTGTGAAGTGTTTGAAAAATATCTGATGATTGGGGGTTAGGCTCCATAAATGAGTTGTTTTAAAAATTGAAAACATATATAGCCTTGCTGAGCCTCTCAGTGGTGAATAAGGTCTCTGTTCCTTCCTTTTGTTGTTCTAGGATTTTTTTGAGAGACCCATGGGCCCTTTCTACAATTTATTGTCTTATGGGGAGTGGGGAATGCCTGTATTTTGTTTTATTCCCCACATATTAAAGAATTGTTGCAATTTGTGAGAAATGTAGGCTGGCCCATTATCTGTTTTTATTTCCTGTGGAATGCCAAGTGTTGGGAATGCTTGGAGAAAGTGTTTGATAGCATCTTTAGTTGCTTCACCTACATGCGCGGAGGCAAAGATTGCCCCTGAAAAAGTGTCAATTGATACGTGTAAATATTTAAATTTACCGAAATATGCATAATGGGTTACATCAGTCTGCCAAATTTGTGAACTGTGAAGCCCTCTGGGGTTTACTCCTGCTGCAATGGATGGTAATGAGTACTTTTGGGAATCAGGGCATGTGATAGCAATTGCTTAGGCTTGACCTTTAGTGATTTCAAACATGAGGTGTAAGGCAGGAACATTTTGGTGAAAGAATGAGTGGCTGAGTTTTGCCTGCTTAAAAATGTTTGGCAGTGTTACCTGCATTGCCATGGCTAGTGTGTCAGCTTGCTTATTACCTTCTGTCAGAGATCTGGGCAATGAGGTGTGAGAATGGACGTGCAAGACAAAACAAGGGTACTGTCTCTGAGAAAGAATGAGAATTAAACTTTTAAGCAACATATATAACTGATCATTAGTAACTGTCTTCAGAAATGAATTCTCAGCTCTCTCAACAATACCTGCAACATAAGCAGAGTCAGTAACTAAATTAAAAGGGCATGTAAACTTAGAAAAAGCTCTAACAACTGGAGCTAGTTCAACCATTTGAGGTGAATCTTTTACTGTTTTGATGTCAGATTCCCACATATGAGTTAAAGGGTCTTGCCATGTTATAACCAATTTATGGGACTTCCCTGAGCCATCTGTGAAGACAGTGAGTGCATCTAATGGCACATCACTTCTTAATGGTTTTGGGATTAAATTAAAGGCAGAATGCAATAAGTTATGTTTAGGGTAATTAATTGAAATTTGCCCAGTAAAATTTTCAAGAGCAATTTGCAAACATTTTGATTGCTGCAATAGCCAGTCTAAATATACAGTAGTTGTAGCCAAGAATATAGTAGAGAAATCTTTCCGTGTGAGGGAAAATAAACTCAATCTAGCTCTGATATTAAGCTGAGCCATCATCTCTGGCTTTGTTGCCCTGGCTGATGGGACAGGAAAACCCATTCTAAAATTAACATAGGATCAGATGTCTCAGGGTCCCATTGAAAAATTAAAGCATGGAGTTGAGGTCCCTCCCCGAAAATAGCTAGACAGAATGGTAAATTTGGGTTTTTACTGTGTGCCTGATGGGTTTGGATGGCTTGGGATACTTTTCTCAAGGCATCCCTTGCTTTGTCCGTCAGCTGCCTAGGTGAATTTAACTCAGAATCCCCCTTTAACAAAACAAACAATGGAACTAAATCTTCATTAGTGATCCCCAACAGAGGCCTAACCCAATTAATAGTTCCCAAGAGTTTTTGTAAATCATGGTGTCTCTCATCTCTCATTTGGATGTAATGGCTAGTGCTGTATAGTTTGAGAGAGGATTTTAAGTCCCAAATATTTCCAGGATGGCATCTGTTTTATCTTTTCCTCTGCAATGGTAAGTCCTGCTTGTTGGATAGCTGCAATGGTGCCTTTTAAAGCTGAGTCTAAAGATGGATCAGCTCTAGCTGCAACAAGTATATCATCCATGTAATGGTAGATAATCGCTTGTGGATGATTTTGGTGAACAGGAGCTAAAACTTTAGCTACAAACTATTGGCATATGGAGGGAGAATTTTACATGCCACAGGGAAACACCGCCCACTGGTACCTCTGGAGATGTGCCTGTCTGTCAATGCTTTGTATTGAAAAAGCGAATTGGGGGACATCATTGGGATGAAGGGGAATGTCAAAGAAACAGTCTTTTAGATCAATAACAGTTAATTTCCATTCTTTAGGAACCATAACAGGGGAAAGTAGACCAGTCTGTAGTGTGCCCATGTCCTGTATGAGCTCGTTGACTTTAGGCAGGTCTTGTAAGAGATGCCAATTATTGTTGTTTCGTTTTTCGATGACAAAGACAGGTGTATTCCATGGGCTTGTAGTTGGCACTATGTGTCCTTTTTGGAGTTGTTTTTGCACTAGAGACTCAAGCACGAAAAGTTTTTCTTCAGGGAGGGGCCACTGGTTAATCCACACAGGTTTATCTGTTTTCCAGGTTAATTTAAGGGTGTTGTGCTGCTCAGTGGCCCCAATTAAAAATTTGCCTCTAGGCACATTCCCCACTGGGACAAAATGTCTCTTCCCCACAAAACTATGGGGGGTCTTACCACAAAGGGTCTGGTGTTGGCGATGCGGCTTTTGGGTCCCTGTCTTGGTTTAGAAAGACAGGTATCTGCCAGGGAAACTGGGGTTCCCCTTAGAATAGAGGATGTAAACCCCTCACCCCCCGCCAAGTTCTAATTTTGCAATTAATGGCTCTCAGGCAACGATTTGGGAGTAGGAATAACAGCTTTTTACTAAGAATATAAGAATACAAATGTGGTAGAAAAGAAAAAGGAAAAAAAAACAAAACAAAACAAAACCACCCCACCAAACCAGCAAACCAACAAACAACAATTTTGAAAAGTCCTGACAGGGTCAAAGCTACAACCTTGTTAGTCAGGGTGTGGAAAGCAGTCCAAAAGTGAGTCCTCCTGGAATGGCAGGTACAGCTCCGCTGAGGCAGAAAATGATCCAGTAGCAGAAAAGAAAGGGGTCCTGAGGTGGTGAGAAGGGTCCAGCCTTCCTCCCGTAATCGGATGAAGCAAGACACTGTGCTGGTTTAAAGTCCCAGCTTTATCCAGGTGAGAATGGCTGGCTCCTCCCACGGGGTGGAGCATCACACAATAGGTACGCTAGGGGCTTGGGAAGACTGTTAATGGCCTATTATGGAGAAAGATAAGAACAATGCTCTACTTGATACTGACCGTTGGCTCATTATCAAAAGGCACCCACCCTCAACTGTTTTTCAGCAGATGAAATTGAATAGACTATAACCCAGGACAGTCCCACAAACTTGACCAGCTGCACACGCTTTAGGCTGACGCTGTTACCTCCAATCCCTGATAGTGTCCCTTGAGCAGATGTGAGGGTCCATTCAGGAGGCCACTTGGACTTTGAGATGACTGTCATGTTTGCATCTGTGTCAATGAGTCCTGAGAGAACAACTTTTTTCCTGTTAAGTTCTAGTGTGCAGGTTAGCTGAGGCCAGCTGTGGCTTATTACCTTGGTCCACATTACCAAGGACTCTGATGTGTTGTTAGAGTCCTGCTTAGGGAGCAAAATTGCCTGAGCAATTACCAGTCCCTGAGGGATAAAGAAACTTGGGTCAGGACACATAGCCAATACAGTGATTTTTTTGTTGGGATGTTACTGATAACACAGAGGGCAACACAAAAAATCCCTCAGTCCTTGATCTGCAATTCCCCAAAATTAACAGATAACAGGGCCTATCTTCAGGCCCAAGTTGGCCTGTTGATACGGTATGTGTAAAATAATCAGTCAGCGTTACTGGCTTGGCACTTGCCAGCTCCAACTTGGCACCTGGGGGCAAGGCTATTGGTAGCCCTGAAACAAGGTGTTGAAGCTCTGAGTTACCTGGCCTCTGATGGTCACGGGCATATGCGATTGGGGTATTTGTGTCATAGTGCAAGGCCGTCTCGCGTTCTTCTGGAAGTTTCCCGAGGCCGGCTTGCCATAACTCCCCTGCTTTGGGTGACATTGGTTAATATGAGAGCAACCCCTACAACATCCAGAACAGGCAGGAGCCTTGGGCCTCCCTTCTTGTTGGGGACAGTCTCTTTTGAAATGTCTGTGTCTGCCACACTGAAAACACAGACCAGGACCTTATTGTTATGATTCTTGGGGGACAGTTTCTGTGGCAGAGCTAGGACTTTGCTGATGCAGTGGTCCTTGAGGTATAATCTGCAATGCTGCTAAAGCCTCTGCCACTGCCTTAGCCTGTAGGACAGCTGAATGTTCTGGGGTCCTGAGGCAATTACAGGCCTCAATCATTTGCATTACGGTTGGCTCAGGGTCAGTGGGAAGGGTACGTAAGACTTTCTTGCATTCAGGATTTGCATTTGATACACCCAGTTTTATCACCAATTAGCCTTTGGCTTTCTCTTCTGTAATTTGTCTTTCAATAGCCTGCTTAAGGCAGTCAATGAATTTCATGTACGGTTCACTAGGGCCTTGTTTGATCTCTAGAAAATCCTGTACAGGTGTGTTACCATCGGGCACTTGGATAAGTGCTTTTCTTGAAGCATATTTAACGTCATCAAGCACTGGCCTGGGGAGGTTAGTAGCTTGGTCATTGGGTTGAGCATATGCCCCCTCTCTCACCAGGTGTTCTAGTGTTAGCATTGCCCATGCCTGGTCCCCGGCATAATTAAGTAGCAATTGATTTCGCATTCTTTTCCATCCCCCTTCCCACAGGGTATATTCTGTTGGTGATAGTACAATCATGAGATGTCTTAAGTCATGAGGGGTCAGTACATGTGCTGTAAATGTAGCCCTTATCAGATTGTTAAAAAAGGGGGAACCCCTTCTGTAATTCTTAGCATCCTTGCATAGTTCCTTTACTTCTCTGTAGGCTGGGGGTTCCCATCTAGGGGAAGCCCCTCCCCTCCTGTATAGCACAGGAAAAGCAGTGATTTTAGAAACCTTTTCCCAATTTCCTTCTTTCACCACACAGGTTTGGATCTTTTGCAATGGATCGAGGGAATCGCTGGGTCCAGAAAGGCTCAGGTCTTCTTCTTCTGAGGAGGGGGAGGGCACAAGCACAGTGCCTTTTTTGCTGGATGGGTGATGGCAGGGCTTGGGCTCCAACACTGGCACCAGCAGCAGCAGCATGGGTGCTGCCACGTTGGAGACCGGAGTTTCCGGGACAATGGTGGACGTGGTTCCAGTCCCCCCAGGAGGGGTGTGGCGTGAGGCTGAAGGGGTTGGTGGGGGTGGAGCAGACGTGGGGCCCAGGGCCAGGACGGGGCAGCCCGGAGGCAGGGACACAGCGGGGGTGGTGGGACCCTGGGCTAAGGGGGTTGGAGCCAGAGGTGGAGTTGGGAGAGGAAACCTGAGATAGCATGGCTTGGGTGGGGTGGCCAGCAACAAAAGGGCTGTTAGCAGTCGATAATTCAAGTGAATAGAGGGGTGGATGGGTCATTGGAGAGACAGGGAGAGAGGAGAGGGAAGGGGAGGAGGAGTAGGGGCTCAGGACAGCTTGGCCATCACCATCTTGGAATCCCTGTGGCGGGGGCAGAGAGAGATAGAGTGACAGAATAATGGAATGACCCAGTGTTTCCTCTGACCACGGAGGTTTTTCGTCTCTGTATTCCACTCCATGGTTGTCCGAGGGGGGAGGAGGGCACACAGAGGGACAGGAGTAGCAAATTGCAAGGTATCCCACATCTGTGACGGGTTTCGCTCCTGTGATCCATCCCCAGGGTTGGAAGGGTTAGAAGCAGTCCGAGGTTGGGGGGAGGTGCTGGAGTTGGAGTTTTGCAATTTCTCTTCCATTTTTAGGGTCTCAAGGATCGCGTGGAGTGCAGGCAACAAACAAGGGGCTAAGGGGTCCCTTTTAATTTTTAGATCATACAGTTTAACTTCCACTGAATCCCAAAATGCTGAGGTAAAAATGTCACAGTCCGCACCATCTCCTGTGGCGCTGGCCAGAGCGGTGCTGGCCGAGGCTGCAGTGCCTGCCACAGAGGTGGGGAAGTTGTGAAATACCCATTTTAAAAGTATTTTCAGCTCACGTTTTCCAGCCTCCTGTTATAAATATGGTGAGCCAAATCAGAATCAAAAAAATCAAAAGTTTATTTTGCTATTATTAAAAAATAAAAAAAAAGACCAGAAACAAACAAGAAACAAACAAATAGTCAGATTGCAATGAAATAAGTACAAACCCAAGCCACAACACAGTAGGAATTCGATCGAATTCGGAAACGGACACAAGACTGGCCCGCGCCAGTCTCCCTGTCATCCGCCTCCCCAACCTGGTCTCAGAGTCTTAGTTTTATACCCTTTTTTCTCCCGCAGGCCAGGTTTTTCCTTTGAGACAATGGGATTATAATATACATGAGTCTTTCTTTAGAGTTTTTAATTTTTCCTGAATCGAGTTTGAATGGAGTCCGGAGATTAGCAGGGGAACAGTTTTCAGTTGCAGAGTGGGGTTTTTTTCTGCCAGACAGTCCGATGTGTAGTGTGGAGCCTGATACTCATGAAGCTCGGCGGGGGTGGCGGCTGGGCTGCTCGCTGATGATGGTTTGGGTTTGTCATGGATCTTACAACTCGGTTTACTTGATGGTTCAGTTTGTGACTCCAAACTGATGGTTCTGTTTTCCACTTGGGCTGGTCTCCACATCTGGCCTCATTGTAATTCGGCCTTTCATTTGCAGATGCAGCTGGCATTCCTGAGCCCCCATCCCTCGGTGCTTCTGTCAGTACTTTTCCATTACCTGCAATCTTTTAATTTCTCATGCCCAGATTAATATACAGACCAGATGTATAACAGCTTCTCCCCCTTTTTAAGGAAATTATATTGATCTGGGCAAAGGTATATAATTTTTCCCCTTTCTCCATTTCATTGACAATATTTACATATTTCCCCACTGGTCTGAATCCTCTCTTTCCTTGAGGGAGGAGTCACAGTTCCCCTTAAGCTCCCTTTGAAATTGTGACTCCTTTTCAAATCTGTCTAGAATCTTAGCTGCTTTGTTTCTTTCTCCCCGAGAGGAAAATATCTTTGGTACAGAGAGGTGGTCTTTTTCTTTTGTAAATTTGGAGCAAATGGTTGGCCCTTTGCCTCGGGCCAAGGAGCAAATTCTTTGAATCAGGTATCTAAGAACCAGAGCACCAATGGCCACCACTATGGCTTGCTCCCACCAGGTCCTATCCCAAAAGCCTGGCCCTCCCCAAGAGGTCTCCCACCTTTGAAAGGGGACCTGGGCCAGCCTCCTGATTTCAGCGGCTAAGTGATTGATGGCATGGGCGTAATCCTTGGTTTCCTGGTAACAATTTGAATAGTTAAGTATCTGGCAAACACCCTGTTGTTTCTCTAATAGATGGTCTAGGGCGATCCGATTCTGATGGACCTGGGCTTTTAGCTGTGTGTGTTGCTCTGCTAGCATTTCCAAGGCACTCAGAGTATGGTTTAGGATTTTTTCTAGGGAGGCCTGAAACATAATTACAAAGGAATTTTGGGAAGTTATGGGTAAACCTATTTCTCGATATTCTGCTATCAGAGAGCTGTAGTGCTCTTCTACGGTACGTAGTCTGAGTTGTTCCAATTTTGTCTCAGGATCTAGACCCTCCTTGTTTTGAGTGAAACAGAATGTTTCTGGGTACTGCATACACATTTTATCATCTTTCCAGTCTAACAAATTCAAGATAATAGTTTCCACCCCCTTGGGAGGGTCCTCGTGTTTAAGATTTCTTCCCACCCAGTACGCCTTTTTTCCCATTACACACATTTCCAATTTTCCTTCGTCATGGCTGCTTATATACATTTCTAGATAGTTTACAAATTCAGTAGTTTTTCCATTGGCACACAGTATGCAAAAGAATGTAAACACACATTGTCTAACTTCTTCTTAAGGTGGCCACCACCTATTATTAACTCTACTTATTAACCTTGAAACCCCATCACCTTCCCCAAACACCTTAACAACTAATTTTAACTGCGCCACAAGTTCTGTAGCTTAATTTTAGCTGCGTCACAGGCCTCAAGGCCTCATCCAGGCCTCAGCCAGGCCTCAGCCAGGGTAGTTCAAAGAATCACTCTAAATAGAGATCATGTCCTCCTTCCCTGAGGAATTCCGTAACAAGTCCCCCTTTTTCTTTTTGGACTACCCAGGCTTAGTTAAAGGCATGACTAATTTTTGCATACATTTTAACAAACAAGGCACAACTATTAAAATAATAACAATAGTAACAAAAAGAGCGATCCCAAGGTGGATTAAGTCTTTGAACCAACCAGCAAAACCCCATGAATTTATCCATCTGTCAAAAGGAGTATCAACAACTACAAGTTTTTTCATGTTATCCTTCAACTGTGCAAGCTGTTTGTAAATTGACTGAGAGTGGTCTGATAGGTTCATGCAGCACATGCCCTCAAATTCTTCACGTCCATGCCCTTGAGCGAGAAGAAGGAAGTCAATGGCAGCTCTGTTTTGAACCACTGCCTGGCGGATGGTTTTAACATCTGCAGCAAGTTCGCTCAACATGTTGGATGTTATATTAATTTGTTTTGCTGTCCAACAGGCTAAAGTTTGTAACTGTGTGAGAGCTTGTGCTGCCGCAACTCCTGGGGAAAAAATGGAAGCTGCTATTACCGCTGTGGGTTTCCACAATTCCACTACATCTTTGCAGTTGGGATCCAGTGCAATAACACAGTGTTTAGAACGCCGGGGTGTCCGTGACAATTTAGTTATTTGATGAATGGAATGAGCAAACAGGGTTAGTTTTCCAAAATAACATGGACCCCCTGCAGCCTTTTTGGGTACTGCTGACCAGGCTCGGTCCCCACAGATGAGGAAGATTCCTGGTGGTAATTTTCTTGCAGCATCTTTTACTGGTGCTACAAACTGAGTCCAGTTGTTGCAGTACTCTGAGTAGCCATAATACAGTGGGGATTTAGGAAACAGCCAAGTGTTATCAGCTTTAAATTGTTTTTCGTGACCAAATATTAAACAATAATTGCTTGGCACTGAACCAAGGAGGTCAAATTCTTGTGGTTCAGCACCTATTACCTTCAAACTTTGGGCAATTGGAACAGCTTGCGCTCCTAAATCATTCCTTGAAATGTTGTGGAGCTCACATTGATTGACAGAACGAGTGCTGGAGGGCCCAATGGGTTCATTGCACCATGCATTCCAAGTTTCTGTTAAATTTGAATAGATTTTAGTTTGAGCCCAGTTTTTGAACTCTGTCATAGAATTCAATGGGACTCCGATTAAACAGGTGCGAAAAGGGTTAGTTGGTGTTGCTAAAGACAGGCAAAATGAATCTTGTCCAGTCTGATTGGCCCACGTGACCCACATGTTTTGCCTTTGGTCAATGTTGAGCACTCCAAACACGCCTTCTGCCAAAACAATGTTAAAAACCAAAAAGTTCAATCCACAGCATCCTGCTGGTATCCTTGGTCTGTGCTTCCAGTTTTCTGCAAAAAAAGATTAACTATAACTTACACTAACTTAACTCTTATAACTAAAGCTACACAAACTGTTTCTTTCACACACTACAAAATTAGTTTTGATCAGTTGCAAGATTGTCAGCAGGCGTTCCAGGTAAATCGTTGTTGCCAGGATCGTTCTCGTTCTCGTTGTCCTCTGGTACTCTTGACTGAGGACATGCACGGGTAAATCGACTTGGCACCCAGACAGGTCTGGCCTCTGTGGACACACACATATATCCATGACCATTAAACAACACCAAACTCGGTCCCTGCCATTCACCCGTCCGCATATTTTTATGATAAACATAAAGTCCTGGAATTGCCTGCGGCCTTCCTTCTTTCACTGCATGATGATGTATCACAACCGCAGGTTCTTCTTTTCCTTCTGCTAAACACAAATAATTCAACGTGAACAATGCTTTTGACAATCGGCTAACTACATCAATGTCATCTGTCTGTTTTTGTTTTGCAAGGTATTCTTTTAGGGTACGGTTAGCTCGTTCTACAATAGCTTGACCTGTGGGAGAATGAGGGATTCCTGTAGTATGCTTCACCCCCCATTTCTGCATAAATCTGGCAACCCGTTGACTGACATAGGCTGGACCATTGTCGGTTTTAATTTCCACAGGCATACCCATAACTGCAAAACAAACAGACAAATGTCTCTCTACATGCAAAGCTTTTTCTCCGTTTTGTGCTGTGGCCCAAATAAACCTTGAATATGTATCTACAGTTACATGAACATATTTCAACTTTCCAAATTCTGCAACATGTGTTACATCCATTTGCCACAATTCTAAAGCTTTCAGTCCTTTTGGGTTTGTGCCTAGCCCTAAGCCGGGTCCATGGTTACCACAGTGAGGGCAGGCACGCTCAATTCCTTGTGCATCACCCAAAGGAATCTGAAATTGTCGATGCTGGGCTCGTGCATTTTGATGGAATGTTTCATGACTGTTGTGAGCCCTTTCAAACTTGTTCTGTGGGGGAACATGAACTACACAGCTGACTGCAGCATCAGCTCGTGCATTGCCTTCCCCCAATCCTCTGTTGCACTGGTGACTTCGAATGTGCAGGATGCAAAAGACATGCTGACGCTGTTTCAACACACTTCTCAGTTGCAAAAACAGTTCTCCCAGGTGCTGATTCTTGGTTTGCCTGATGAGTGCATCTTCAATTGTCTGCACAACTCCGACCACGTACAGAGAGTCTGACACAACATTGAGTGGTTCTTTGTCCCAAGTCTGCAAAACCCAACACACAGCTTTCAATTCAAGGGTTTGCAGAGTATCTCCTGCCTCACCCTTAATTACATGATGCAGCCACTCTCCTTGTTGCTGTCAGACACACACAGCCTTCTTTTCTCTTCAGCCAGCATCTGTAAACACTGTCCTGCCTTTCACTGGTTTTAGTGAACACAAAGGCCTTTCCAGCCACGGGTGGCATGTGATCAGATGCCACATCAGGCCTTTTGGCTGCTTGTTATGAACCACACCTGCAAAACCCAGCAATGCCTCCTGCAATGCAATGGAATGCCTCAACAGCCATTCTAAATCTTCATCTTTCACGGGAAGACTGATGTCAGCTGGTTATTTCCCATCCATTTCCACAATTCTGTCTCTGCCTTTCCTTATCAATGTGGCAAAAGCGTCTGTTCTGTTCATGACACGACACTTTGGCTGAACAGGCAGAAACACCCACTCCAGCAGAATCGCTGCTGAGTCACATTTCCAGTCAGATCGGTCCTCCCCCTTTTTCTTTTGCCATTGAAACACAATGACAAGTGGGCAGGCTTCAGCATTGGAAAGGAAAAGTGACAATGGGGGATGCTCTATACGATGAGCACTCCAACCACATTGAAGTTTTTCTGACACTTGCCTCAAGGCATCCTGTTGTTCGGGGGTACAAACCCGAGGGCTGTGGGCGTCACTGCCACGAAGCCATGGCAAAAAAGGCAGTAAATCATCATTGGTAATGCATACAATGGTTCAAACCCATTGCAGGTCTCCAAAAAGCTTTTGAGCATCATGCAGGGTGGCAATGTTGTCGTGCAGGACAATTTTCTGGGGACAAATCTGCGCATCTGTGATGAGCCAGCCTAAATACTTCCAGGGGGCTGATCGCTGTATC
>VZDJ01001198.1:91104-115683 GCA_008694505.1 Cyanoderma ruficeps | reverse complement strand
TATATATATATATATAAAATCAGTTTTAAGAACATGTTCTAAGGCTGCAGCATAAGCAGGCCTTGACTAAGTTTTTTATGGGTTTCATCCTAAAACTTTGAAGTGATATTATATCAGCAGGGTAAAATGAATACAGAGGTTATCAACAAACTCTAACTCACTTTTTTTTGTAATTAGGTACTCAACAAATGCTGGCTTTATTAGGTACTCTTGACATATGCTCTCACTTTCATTCAATTTCCCACCTTTAAATGTTTTGCAGAGGAAAAGGAGAAAGGACAATAATATAATGGATGACCGTTAGCATCCTTCTGATGAACAGCTAGTGAATTCCTAAATTTAAGGTGAACTAGTTAGTCAAGATCTTTGTTTTCTCCCTGCTCTCATCTAAAACTAAATTCTTTCCTCTTTCCTCCAGCATTTATTTCCACTTCAGAATTAATTCATTTCCTACCACTTACGCTCTGTAGCTAAGTGGGAAAAAAAACAACTCAGCCTCTGACTTCAGGTCATAATTCAAGCCAGAAATTAATGCCCTTATATAGATAGTAAAGAACTCTAGAGCTCATCTTGAGAGAGTGTTCTTGAACGCCATTATTAAAAACCACAACAACCATAAAGAGAAAAAAAAAAAACAGTCAGGAGATAGAACCCAAGGCATTTATAATTTATACAGATGTCCATGTGAAAGTGAAGAATATTCAAGTCAACATTATTTACTGATACAAATTACCTGCATGAGAATAATAAAGTTCTCCTTAATTCTTGATTAGAAAAAATTTCAATGAGGGTCTTCTAATGCTTTCTCATCTAGTAGCTTCCAGAAAAAAAGAAACGATTGCAGGTTTCAATTTCTTATCCAGGTAGAAGACTTAGCAGTGTTCCAGCTATCTGTAACAGTAAAAGAACAGCAAATGCACCTTTGCCCATTTTTTTCTGTGTACAAATCTGCGGGGGTTTGGAACTGCACACCAAACACCACACACACTAAAATGCACACCACAACACAAATCCACTGAAATGCTTGTCTTGCCATAAGACCTGCTGTAGAAGACAACTGAAGCCTTGAGCTCTGCCTCCATATTTGACATTTGATGTAAAAGAGCTGAAAGAGACACCACTGAATCTCAGTACAATTTGGCAGGTCGTCCAAACAAAGGTAGTGAAGGAAACCTATAAAGTGTGGCTTTGCCTTGACATACTCAACCCTAAGTCAAGGGAACCTTAAAGATATCCTGCTTTCTGTGCAGAGCACTAAAACTGGTAGTATAACAATACCTAAGTCTAGTAAAAAACAACTGCTGTTCATATTTCTGCCCAATCTTCCAGTGAGGGCCTGAAGAGGTTGTAAAGTGAAGAGAAACAGAGGATTACTTTGAAACTGCCAAGTATGTGAAGTACAACATCCAATGTGTCAAGGTTTCAAACATTCTGTCATCTTTGCAACATTCTGTTCAAAACTACAACATTAGTTTTGGGCCCTAACAAGAGTAGATCATCACTACCAATTGTATAAACCAGCTCAAATTTTAACTAGTTGGGGGCATTGACCCTGTGTTAAAGCAGTAACACCACAGAAACTCTGGCTATGCCCAAGGTTCTAAGGGACAAATGAATCACCCTCTATCTACTCCAGCCCATTCAGCAATATACAGAAATCTTGGAAAGTTGGAATGCTTTGTCTTCTGGCTGTTGTTTCCTCTTGCTTTAAACAGCCATGTCTTTTCAGTGCTCCAGGCATGCTAAAGATTACTGACAACTCTCCTTCAGTTTGGTAGACTTTGTAAATGTGTTCTGGCCCTACTGTAAGTGTGTAAGGATTAAGAACACTGCTAAATTTAAGTTCAGTGTTTACATTTGAGAGTACTCTGCTGAGTTCTGGCCTACAAGAGCCATGGCATGTCATCTTACTGACTACAGTGATTATTTTTGAGGAGAAGATTCTTCCTGCATGTAGAAAATCCATTGCAGTAAAGAAAGATTGATTTCACCTTTTAAAATAGTAGCACAGCAATTTAACACGACACAATTATTTTTAAATAGTTAAATAATTCCAGTAAAGGAAAATCAGCAGAAATCAGTTGTTCTTGTAGTATTGTGCTGGGATAAAGCATGTTTATCTCCAAATACATGAAAGATCAAAAAAGGGATATTAAAATGCCTCTGTAGTATTAACCTTTTAAATTCACTAGATTTTTTTAAAGATCAAATTGTGGCCACTGAAATCGCTTTGTTTTCAGATCTTCTTCCATTGCTAAGCTCCAAGTCTGTACAAGTAAACTTTTACTTCTATTAAAAGGATAGCATTAATAAATCAGTTTCTTTTTATTCCTCAAGACATTTACTGTCACTGATCTACACAGCACAGCACGCATTTAATGTAAATGTTGCCAGCCCTTAAAAACCACTCTCCCTGCATTGAAATAATGGCCAGGTTGCAAAAAATATTAGTGTTTATGTCTGTAAACATGCAGAAACACACACATACAATTACACACATACAATAAAAATGGCTTTGGCTCACTTGCAATGGTGGAATGATTCTAACTCATTATCAAGACCAGTACAATATCTTAAGAGTAAGTTCTGTGTCTCATCCATAGAAGGTTGGATGGATCATAACAATACATCTCTCTTTTTGTCATTTACAGACCTTAATCACCACCACCTCAGGAATACAGTATATACAGTATCAACTGTACTTCTAGCCTGAAACTGCATATTAAGGAGCGAGCAATTTTCCTGACTGTAATGAAATGTCATCACATTATGCCAGTCCTCAGATACCAGCACAGAAACATGCTCCAGCTGCCCTTGCCCTCTGCTTTTATAGGCCATTTTACAGGCATGCACTCCAAAATTCTGATTTAGACTCAGCAATAACATTAGCAAGTATATCAGCATTGTGTGAGCTGAAACTCTGAGCTCTGGGCCACTGATAATTGATCACCACTTACCTCTGAACAGGCTGCAGTTCTTCTTTCTCTTGTTGCAGAGCTCTGTCACCCATTAGACTTATTCTCTTCTATCCAGAGGTAACAGTTTTTCCAGTGATGTGACCAACTCTCCCATTTTGGCAGATCCTTTTTCTTGAAGACAAGAGTACCTGGACATCACTGCCTTGTACTGAAGGGTGTTTCTTATTATGGTTTTGTTATCTTTAAAGATGTATAAACTCTAATTTAACTCCCTGCAACTCACAAGAGGAAACAGCTAGATAGGTCTTAAGGTATACACGATCCATTTCCTGGCAGCATCTCTTCCACCCCTTGTGATTTTCTCTGCTTTTCATCCTAAAATGCATTTTCTTATCTCTTTCTGAAGTCAGGGATCAAGTGCAATCTCGTATTTGATGCATTCTGAGACTCAAGGAGGTGTAAGTCCCATCAAGGTTGTGAGTGTTTAGTCCTGTAGCTGAAGAAAAGACTGTTAGCCTCAGCTAATCTTTGTTAATCCTTCATACACAAAAGAAGCTTGCTTAAAATCATCAGATGTGTATTGAGATTTTAAAGAGTAGGGTTAATTCTTTCATGTCAAGTAACTATGATGCATTCAAAATAGATGGAACATAACTGAAAACTAGCATTTTTCCAGAAAAAAAGAGTAAATATTTTTCTTTGTCACAGAACTCAATGTGAGTGCACAAATGGATTGTGTGTTTTCTAGAGGTAAAACAGTATTTAAGTGAATAGAAGGATTTTGTTCAAGGCAAACAGAAGGAACTATAAACTACAAATTACAGGCAGAATGGTCATATTATATCTGTTATAAAAACATGTTCGTTATGCTTCATTTACACAATGTTCAAATTCCAAATGGAAACTCAGCAAAACACTCACACATTTAAGAACTTTAATTTTCTTGTGTTCTTAGGTGTTACACAGTTGCATGGGGTTAAAACATTTACAATGTTTACAATGTACATTTTTACAAAATTTACCGAATTGAAGGACTCTATTTTTCTGCTCAAGAGATCTCTATCTGTAACAAGGTTGCTTCTCAGCTGTTCACATGTTAAGACAATTCTGGTTGTATATTAAGACAAACCAACACTTCAGTGTGTTAAGGTGGCAGTCTGTGTGGCAGCAGATCATTATTTGTCCTGTCAGACATAGATCAGCAGCCAAATTGGTGACTTTAGTTAAAAAAACCTCCTCAGAGGTCTCAGGTGAATTTTATGAACAGGGATCATAAAGCAAAACAACTATTCCTCCAGCTGGAATATTAAACCAGGCAAGTGAAAAAAGCTGATATGCTACTCCTAGGTCCACTGAAATGTTTTTAAGGCGTTATCATATATTTAAAATTTAAATTGGTCTGTTTTTTTCTTCATTTTTAAAGCAGATTAATTGTTTTCTCTTAATTATTAACATATAGATACTTCTATGTATACAGGTTATGAATACAACTAATTTATATTGCTGTGTACAAAGTTCCATAGTTTGAAACTATGGTCAACCTCCAGAGACAGTCAGTTTTCAAATTTCCAAAGTTTTCAATACTTGGGAACTTAAAATATCATTAATAAATCTTGCTTTCCTGAATATAGCCCCTTCTGATGCAATGTGAGTAGTTAGGTGAAATAAGCAAGGTTTGACCCAATGGTAATGTCTGCTGGTAATAGCAATTAAGGATACAATGATGATATAAAATAGAAATCACGGACACTGAATTTGGTGTAATAAGAAAGAAAATAGAATTCAATGCTGTATGTGCAGGCTCTCAAATTGCTAATCTGTTGAAAACAAGCAGGTTGAAGTGCTGTAGACAGGCATCTATGTTAGGCCAATGGCTTTATTCATTTTTACCCACATATAGTAAATAATTCCCATGTTGATATGGACAGTTGGCCTTCCATTCACTAAACCAGATTTCCAGGTGAAATTAAGGGGAATCAGCATTCATTTTCCTACATTCATTCATTTCCTAGAGAGAATTTTCTCTTTCTTTGAAATCTATCTAGTTGCAGAGTGTGTGAGAGAGTGTGTATGCATGTGTGTGTGTTTGAGGAGGTTTATTCCTTCTAAAATCCCCAAACAAAACCACAAATTAACAGAATCACCACTGCACACCAGGATGGACACCTGCCTGAAGTACAAGAAGCATCTCAATTCCTTATCAGCAAAGCCAGATGCTCCATTTCTTTCTCTTAGTGGTTGAAGGTTTGTTACATACATTGAGGAAGTGCATGTTTACCTGAAAGTAAAGCAGGAAGAATTGCATCTATTTCATTCTCTATGACATTAACCTTCAAGTTTATTGCAAGGAAGAAAGACAGATGTCCTGAATCCACGGGGCATGATTTGTATCTTATGTCTCTGGGCAAATGCAAAATGGCTTCCTTACAGATACACTTTCCTATTTGTTTATATTTTCAGAGCTGGGTTTTGTTGTTGTTTTGGTTTGTTTTTTTTTTTAAGACCAAGTTTTATATAGACGTCTCTGCCTGACAGAGAAATAACCACAGGAGAAACACTCCTGCCTCAGAACTAGCATGGCACTCAGAGAGTACAGGAGGAAAAGGTGATTCTTCTTTACAGTATATTTCTTGAGAACCAGAGGTCTCCTGCAGTAATGGCTGCTCCTTTTCTGCTTCCCTAGCCTCTGGCAACTTGACTTCCAGAGGACTTGAACTATAAGTGACTGCTGCCCATCTAAGCTGTTGAGAAGCAACTACAAGGTGACTCAGAGACAGTTAATATATCTGTATTTGCTCCCAGATAGATAGATAGATATCTGCTAGGCAGACCTGAGGCTGGCAAAGCTCTGTGGCTAAAACACCAGTCCTCCCACTCTGTTCTCAGACTTTGCACAACAGAGTGGACAGATCTGAATGAGAAGCAGGCTGAAGTCCCACAGATCAGTGTCTATGATCAGCAAGGAAGGGTTAATGTTGCAAAGGGAAAGAATATTCTTTTTGTCCCAGAAAGTGCCACGTGTCAAAATTGGTATATTAAATATAGAAGTGACTCTGTAAACACCTCTGGAGAGGTGAATGACTTTAGAAAACTGGAAAAAACCCCAGTGTTCCCACTTAAAACATCTCCATACCTATGTCTGAATCTGTGTGCTGGATAGATCCATCAGTACTTGATTAATCCAGAACCAATAACAAGAAAAGGAAGGCCCAATCTAAGACAGTAAATGTGCTTAGGCTGAACCCAGCATTGAGCTACGATTCTGTTTTAGTATAAACTTGTTTACAAAGCATGGAACAGACACATTTTGATATCCTTCTTAGACTGAGGCTTTCCCAACAGTGTCAATATATGCTTTTGACTGGGGTAAAACACAGGTAGTCTCCAGTCTCCATGAAACAAGGGTGACATGTAAATTACTTGTCTTTAGGACAAGTTTCATGTTTTGCTGGTTAAGATCCCAGTTCTATAAAGCTTCATTCCGCTTCAGAAGGGCTTTTTTTACTGGATAGCAAAGGACAGCAAAAATGGAGCACATGGCATTTTTCCATCACTGCTGTCAAATACATGGAAACCTGAGCAACAACTTTCAAATTGTGAACTAATAAACTTCTTATTTGGTAAAAAACATTTAGGTCAATATCATATATTTTTATGGTATCTCAAATTTGAGTTTTCAGGCTTAATGTACAATCTGCATGTGGTCTTCTGGGAATATAATTTCAAAACTTTTGCTACAGTATAATTACAATATAAATTATTTGCCAGGGGGAACAATTTGAAGGGGTCATACATTCCTTCATTTGCTTGCTTGGGGAGATTTTCCAGATTATCCAGTAACAAGAGGACTGAACTCTACGAATATGTAATAGGCATTCAAGTATTAAGTAAAAACATTGCTCAGTAAAGAAATTAATTCATCCTCCATGGCTTGAAATTATTAAAAAATCCTCTATGAGGTTTTAGTAGAATGGGCGCATTATTTTATTACTCTTAACAATTCAAATGAAGAGTTGTCCCCTTTAGGGAAGACTGCAGATGATTCGAGTCTGAACCTAAGCAGAATGGCAACCCTGCCTCCAGGACCAGTAGTAGATGCCTGTTCTACTTGAGACACTGGAATTTAATAACAAAAGCTGTAAAAGGGAATAAACAAGGAAAATCCATGTTCCAATAAACCTCTTTTGGGAACAGAGAAAGTAAACTGGCTATGCAGTGAGTTGGAGTGAAAAAACTTGGAAGTAATTGATTTGAAAAAGGCACAGGTTCTGAGGTGAGTGGCTATTGTGGAATAATGACCAACACAGGTCAGTGCTGCGGTCAAACCTGCCTCCACTTGTCACCAAAAGGTAAAAATGGATTATCTAAACCATCTTGATGAGAAAATTTGGATTGATATTGACATACCATAGTAAGGATAAGGAGAAGCTCATAGTAACTAAATTATTTCTCCTCTTCTGTGATAGCTCAAGCTGTGTTTACTAATGTTATAAATGAGACAGCCGGATTTGAAAAATAAAAAACAAAATTTCTTTTTCACGTAACAGCAAACACGGAAAGCCATGACAAAAGGACAATCCTGATCCCGGGATCGACACTGGGTGAACGCTGGACAGGCCTCTATTGCACCTCTCCCTCCTCGTTCACAAATTCCACCACCAAGGGTCCAGTTTTTATACAGTTTGTTTTCCCCGAGGCAGGGTTCCTTTGTTGGCCTTTGCTCAGATTGTATATTCATGTGTCCTCTTTTGAGACTCCAGTCGTCCTGAATAAGTTTCCGGGCAGAGCCTAAGAATTGATGAGATTTCTGAGAAGGCAATATTAGTTCCATCAGTCCTGAAGAGCAGGTGCTCCCAGTCATTAAGGCATATTTCATTTGGCATATCCTTGATTAATCACTGTTGATGGCCCAGTGGTTGCAACTTCTCTTTCTGTTGCTGATTTCTTTTCTCTCTTCTGGAGCCGCCTGTCCCCTCACAGATGCAAATCAGCTTTCCCGGAATCAGCTTCTGTTTTCTCATTTTTATATTAATTAATTTCTAACACAAATTATTTTATACAGACATTCCCTATAACACTAATGTTTTTCTACACGGACAAAAGTATTTTTTTCTACACAGGCAAATCTGGCCAGTTCTAGTCACAGCTGCTGTGACAGAGGTTGAAGAAGTACTGAAAGAATTCCCCAGAAGTCCTGACAAAGGAAGGATTTGGCCTGACTCATCCCAAGGAACTTCATGTCATGAGGGAAGATAATGTAATTGCTTCTTCAATAGAAGGAATGTTCCTCAGAATGAGGAACTGAGCTGAGGTGCTATGTGCTCTACCACATCACAACTTTTGCTAAACAGTGGTGGCAACTACAAGTGGAAGAATGTGCTTCATTCTGTCCAAAACTGGTTGCCCAAAGATGCATCCAACCTTTTTCTTTGTTCCTAAAGATATGGCCTCTCCAGATAACTTATTCCATGGGTTGTTCTCCTGTCAAAATTTATTTACATTTTCTACCATGTGAAATTTACTTTATTTGACAGACTTCTCTCTGCATCCAAACCAGTATGGGCCATGGTTTTAGAAGTTAATCCTAGCAGTTTTGGTTGATGTGGTGTCAGGAGACTCTGAGATGCCTGAAACCACCGAACAAAAGAACTTTGGAAAGATGTGTTCAGGAATACATCTGGTGCAGATAGCTTGGTTTGCAAGAGGCAGATTGAGCTCTGGGTGGGAGCTCAGACAGGAGGCTGTGAACTGCTGAGGCTTTGCACAACAAAGGGCACAAAGCCTGGTGTTGGCCAGCCAGGGGAAAGGGGATCTGTGAAGTGACAATGTTTTGGATAACAAAGGGCAGGATGACCAGTGCTGGTGGTGCCAACCAGGTGAATGGACAATGGGAGACACAGCAAGAGCTGAGGACTCCGGAGGAAGGCTGAGGTTTGAGCTCACTTGGACTGTGAGGGTATAAAAGCCCAGAGGTTCCTTTGCTCAGGATCCTCCTCGGAGGCACCAGCTCAGGTGGTCTCTGTGTTACTGTCCTGGGAATATGTAGCAGTGCACATTTTGGGTTTTCTAAAGTTCTGTATGTTTTATGTTTGTAATGGTTTGTTTCTACACCCCCATCCCCAAACACCTGATGGTATTTCATTGTGATCGGCCTTGTCAATCACCTTGTAATATCCGGAAGATTCTGGGGGAAAAGCCCTAGGATTCGACAAGGTACCCTGGTGCCACCTTCTTTCATTGTTCTGCTAAGTTCCCCATTCTGGGTCACACCCCTCCCCTTGGATTGGTTCTAAGCTCTCCCCTGCTCAAGGTACGCCCCCTGTACTTAAGGTGGGGACAGAGGGGCTGCCGGCACTCTCTATTCTGCTCTTCTGCACATGGGAGGTAACCGGGTGGAATAAAGCCAGGTGAAACCCAATTGAGAGTCCACTCTTTCTTCCACGCCGTCAACCATACTTCAGCCTGAGGTTCAGACCCACTAAACCTTCCTTATATACCTGTCAGAGAGCTAGGTAGCCGGTGAAGCAGAGTCAGGACACAACTATAGGAATAAATTGTTCTGTGGAATGAGACATGTGAGACTCTGCCAGGAAAGTCTCCTCTGACTGTGAGAGTGGGGGGAGCAGGGACTCAAGCAAGGTTCCCAGTGTGTCACTGGAGCTTTCTGTCCCAGTCTGTCACCTGCTGTGAAAGGGCTTTGGTCCCAGGAGTGACACCAGTCTCTGGTGGTGGGAATGTGACTGCCAGAGTCTCAAGAATGGTCAGACTGAGAAGTCTTCTAAACAGCTGTCTGGAAACAGACCTGAGACATCTGAGGTCCTATTTTGGAAAATTCACTTCTATATATCACATTATACTAATACACAACTAAACATACTCTTCTAAATTTATTAAGAATGCATAAATTCATCAGAGGAGGATGTGCTATCATCATGCTCTCTAATATACATCTTGAATTACACTTTTACAACCAGCTCAGGCTATGCTGCTTGAGTCTTCTAAAGGTACACCCTTGGTACTACAAAAAGGGTAGTGTTGCTTCTGCATGTGCCCACTTCTTTGAAAGAAAAGAAGTGTGTTATGGTTAATGCATTCTCAAAAACTTAGAACAGGCAGTAAGTTGAGCATGGTTCAGTTGTCTTATCCAATTTTATGTTGCTCCATCCTGCATGTGCACCCACTAGAAACACTGATATCCCACGTCAGGTTTCTGAAAATAGATATCCACTTCAAATGATAGTATTTTTTTGTTATAGAAAATTAAAAACATTAGCATCTTTGCATTAGGACTTATAAAACTTCAATAGAAGAAGCATTCTGTTTTTTTCATTTCTTAGAATTTTAGGAGGAAAATCTGAACCATTTCAAAGCACTATTACTTTTCAATAGGAAAACAAAGCCTGAAAATTACTGAGAAAAGAGCAGAAGGTAGGTTTCCAGGCAAGGCTAATACAGTGAATAATGGTTCCATATTCACAGGCAGTATTTACTTTTTGGCTCGTTGCCATATGGAGGGGAACAGGAATTTCTCACTGTGTGTGAGCCTCACGTCTACATTCCCCCCACCCCGGTCATTGACCAAAGAAGAATTTTGGGATATGAGAATCCCACAGGTACCATCATATGCTACCATGCGAATTGCATGGCCACACATTCCTTTCTCTGCACTTACTATGCTCCCTCTATGATGGAATGACCTTCGTGGTGTGATTCTGTATATTTATGTGCCTCCAGTGTGTTTTCTGCATTACCTCACAAATTGAAAATGCTGCCTTTAAACCTCACATATTGAAAACGCTGCCTTTAAATAAGGGCTACATGAAGGAAATTTCTTGGGCAACAGACATCTGGTGCAGTTTTTCTCTTCAACTCTTACACATGGAAACTACCCCTCTGGGATAAAAAAAAGAAATATGATAGGCAAAGAATTAATAAATTCAGTTAAGAATTAAGTTTACATGGACTGCAGTCCTCATTTCCGCAGCTGAAATAAATAAATGNAATAAATGAATGAACAAATAAATAAATTGCACAGAGATACTGTGTAAGTTTTTATTTCAAGAAAACTAATTATAATTCAATGACAAATTTACAACTTGCCTCTTGATCCAGAGTCTTGAGGTGGCATATAAGAATCTGTCGTGAGTCTTCAAGAAGAAATAGTCAGTACCCAGGAAGGAATAGGAATAAATCAACTGAAATTTGTATATATATATAATTTACCCTGTGCATTTCTAAATACCCTTTTACAGAAAATTTTCCATTAGCGAACTCCTTTGAGAACTTTTTCTCATTTCTATTGTGCCAGAATTTGTTTTCTGTGATTTTTCCTTAGAACATGAACACCTGGTCTGAGCCACACCTTTTGCTGAATAGGGTGAAATGATCCTTGCTCTGCATTTGAATTTACCGCTGCAAAAGACAAGAGTGAAAATGTAGCAACACTTTCCCACAGCATGCTGAGGATTATTTCTAACCCTAAAAAACATTGTAATATGTCACTACATCACTTAACCTGATGTTATGTCCCTTGGTTACCCGGTTCCATGGCAACCTGATGTTCTGAAAAATTAAACTTCTGGGTTTCTTTCTGCAATATACAACCTCTTTTCACCAGATTTTTATTCTGTGGTAGCAACTTGGATGTAGTTGAGTTGGCTCTGTGTGTTTTCTACTGATCTTTCTTAAAGAATATATTTATTTATTTATGTAAATATTGATTTATTGATTCTGTAGCCTGCTAAGAATGCTTTACCTTTACCACTAAAAGTTTTGGAACTAGGTTTTAAGTGCTGTTACATTGTGGGCCTTGAGTAGAATCAACTTTTCTGAAGACTAGGTGGTACTGAAAGAAATCCCATAAATACTAATTTCATGTTAACAACTAAAATGTTTATGAATTCCCTTATCTCTTAAATAAATAGAGGTCACTCACTTGCCATTTCATGTTCTGAGAACTTCATCTTTTCTGCCGCTATGATAAATAGCCACTGTGCATTTGAATTTGAGTTTCAGCCAAACTACTTTCTCAGTTTTCACTGTTCAATTTTTCAGTATATTACAGCAATTTTCTCATTTATGTCCTCTCTGGGCCAATCTCAGGTATTCAAACAATGCTTTAAATAATGCTTTATACTGTTTTCTCATTGCAGTACTATAGATAGTTAAATGTAACCTTCTTTTTGGTAAACCTGGCTTTCCATATAATATTACAATGTTTTTGCCTGACATATTTTGTCTCCTGCAGCAACTCTTTCATTCAGCACTGAGCTGACTTAAATTTGGGTGTTCGAGCAGGGGAAGGAGAAATCTTTGTGAAGATAACCTTAAAAAGCAAGGCTCTTCCTGTATAATCACCTCTTCCTTTCTGAGCTCCGAGTTGAACTGCTGCTTGCTATTGATATTGAACTAATAACCTGGTCAGCAATATAGTTCTCTGTCTCAAAAATCTTGCAAATCTTAGTGATCTAGATGGCTTTCCTACAGACTACCTGTGCATTTGATTTAATATGTTAAGGCAGTAACTAATTCACTGTACACTCCTGAGTTTTGAACAAGACTAATGCTCCCAGAATTTTATTGTCCCTGATGACGTCTCTTCCATTTTTCATCTCTTCCACATTATGTTTTTTATTAGTGGCAGTGGCATTGTAATGGTTTTCATATTGTTAAAAAGACATGCAAAGGTGCTTACAGTGAAAGGAATTATTTTCTTCAACAACAATATCAGCAACATGTGGTAAGCTTTTCTCATCCTGGGGGTATGATTTCCCAATTCTTTACTTCTCTTTGGTCTTCTCCTTTCATTGTGCTCTCTTGGAGAACACTTGAAGATTTTGCTTGGGTCTAACCACACAGAACTCTTTTAAATTTCACTTTACCATAAAAAATAGCCTGTGAATATTCCTGATCTCAATAGCTTCTTCTCTTTTCACCAGTGTCAGTTAGGATGAATTTTTTTTTAACCTGCCTCACCACAGATGTAAATTTCACATACAGTTGTTTGTGGCTCCAAATCCAGCGTACAAAGTCCCTGCACTATGGTTCCGCAGGTCTTTCTTCTTTCCTTTTTTGGGATCCCCTTTAATTCCTTAAACACATTGGGGTTTTGTCTTTGTTACCATGTTCAAATGGCCCATCTATGTTCAAAACCATCTCAAAACAGCCATTGCACAATACAAGATTTTCACTAGGGTCTTTCCATTCTTATTCCTGTTTTCCTGCATCTAAGGCACTGATAAAAAGACATAGAAGCTAAAAAAATTCCTACTTGTCCATGGCTACTGCACCCCTTAACTAGAAATTAAATTCCTCTATAGAGGGAAGAATATAGGCTTCTGTGGAAACTATGGAGGATTGCCTTAAATTGATCATGATAGTGAGTTAGGTAGGAGTACAGACTTCATATTAACAGAAGAAACACATTCTTTTTCTGTTTTTTTGTAACCTCTACTCTGAATATGTGTACACAGGGAAACCTTCAGTAAAGTGATCAGAGCAAACTGTTAAAGCTTGAATGGCCACAGCTGTTTTGCAATGCCAGGAGAAGGAGTCCTACTCATTCCTCCTGCACAAGTATTTGTGCAGCCATGCACTGAAGTCCATCGTGGAACTAGGTGATGGGAAGAAATGAGTAAAACTGTAATTTTTGACCTGTACAAGTTCCTTATTTAGCTAGCCTTGTAGTCACACAGACAACTGTGCTGAAACAAGGGAGCGGGTGCAAGTTGTGGGTAACTGCAAGTGGGACTGATTCTTCTGGCAGAAGAGGTGGCTTACATCAGCTTGAAGTATTTACTGAACAGCAACTGAAGTGAATTAACAGATTCAGCTCTTTTGGAAGAGTCTTCAGCTGAATTACAGATAAGTATTTGATATAAAATAATTGTGTGAATTGAGCAGGAATATTGAAAAAAAAATCATTGTAAAATGAGTTGATAAAGCACGTATTCCTTATGTAAACAGTTCTTGAGCCAGAGCTGAAGATATTTCCTGTTAAAGGCTTAGTGATGTTTTATAAGTGTTGTTCAAATGGGTTGCTGCAGCTCTTGAGAATAGATTGTCTATTGCTGTTCATGGAAGAAGTTTAAAATTTATTTATTCTAAATTTGTCCTCTCCTAATTGCCTTCGTTCTAATAATGTGTTGCCAGATACATTCAATATTTCACCATCGCTCATTCACTTACTCCAACAATAGCAGGAATCAAATATTAGCATTAGAATCAACCAAGCTTTTGTATAGAACATTGTCCACTGGATATGTAAACTTAAAAGCCAGTCCTTTTTCCTTTATTATTTTGAGTTCAGTTGTTTAACCTCTTTTCTAGTGCTCTTAACATGTTTCTTGTCTATTCTTCTTTTAACGAGACAAACCACACCCAAGTAAAGGATGGGCCTTCATAGTTTTGCCTGAATGACTCCACCAATAAATGCCAAATAAGAACGTTTACAGAGTTTGTAAGAAGAGGGAAAAAAAAAATCTTTCACTAGCTGCAGAGGGTCACAATAAATATCCAAAGATTTAATTGTATTTGTACCTGAATCACAGTCAAATTCGGCTTAGCTCCTCTTAGCTGTATTAAGTCTGTGAGATTTATAATAATAAAGCAGTAGAGGATCTCGTTACGTGGACAAGCTCAAAGCTCATTTTATTACTAGAAGAGGATATCCAATTAGAAATTTAATCTAGTTTTACTTAAGTTCTTTGCTGCTTACGTTTAGTTGATTCTTTTTTCTGTTCCTGACCTTTTCAGGTGGGAGGTGTGTCTTAGTGAATGTAGCAAGTTACATACATTTTCTAAGATGCCATTTTCTATAATTGCTGGATGATTCATTGCTCAACACACATTTAAGATTCCAAACTGCCTCCCAGTGGTCAGAAAAAAAAATTTAAGAACTGCAAACAACTCCTTGTAATACTCTATTTATATCACTCTAATAAAAAGCTATTTCAGAATAGCAAACTGAGTAACTTTCAGGGTAAATAAGGACTTAAGCAAAGGATGCAAACAGCTCTGATGCAGAGATTTAAATAAATATTAAAATTCATATTTTTAAAACTTAGTCTTTTTAAACCTAGTATAACATCAATAATCATATATTTGTGATACGATATCATTCACAGATTCTGTCTGTATGGTTCATTAACTTAACCTCAGCAAGTACAATGGTATCATTTTCATGGCTGTGTACCCTCCTTATGGGTTGTTTTCTACCCATACATTGCTGTATAATTTCTAACCACTTTTCCCACATCCTAACTTGCTAATTTGAGGCTTTTTTAATTCTCATTTTTAATTTTTCTATTAATTTGTGAACAACTTCTTTCAAGCGACATTGTTAGGCCATTAGCTATACACTCATTGATGCCGGACTTCCATTTTCAGACCAAATTTACAAAAACAATCCTTACCTTTGCAGCTTCAGGCTTCCTTTGGATCTGTTCTGGGAATCCCTTGCCAATGATCTCATATGTGATTATATCTCTTCCTTGGGATATTGAAAGATGTTCAAGTCAGCTACACAAGAAAGAGGTTTTAGATTTCACTCACAAGTTCAACCCTTCAGGTACAAATATTCACTGATTACCATACATAATGCAAGCAAAAACAGCCAAATGAATGTGGACTGGAATATTTAGGACCAGACATTCAAATAATAAGTGCCTACACTTCGCAGTGTTTCTTGTTGCCTACTAAACAGAAAAGTAAGTGAAGTACAACATAGAGAATTGGAACGGGAATCTGCTTCCAAATTTTATCCGAAAAAATATTTATCAGGATTTTATCAGAAAAGTGATACCTCTCAGACACTGGATTGTGTTTTCATCTGCTAAATCATGGACAGACCTATTAAACTAAATAGATAGTAGGCTGTTTATTCATTTTTGCAACCTTTTATTTTTAAAACATGAACTGCACAGGATCCCGAGAAAGAAAAAACCCAAAACAAAGCCTGGCTGAAAGCCAGGTTGGAGAATGACAAGAAAGAAGAGAGACAGATCCATAAACTGAGAATAAACTTTTTCCAAATGAGGTTGTACAACTGTGGGTATAATTGCACATTCCACTTGAATCCTTTCCGTATGTGTTTTGAACACAGTTCTTACTGCAAAACAATTTTCTTTTTTTTTTCTTGAACACTGCATACCAACATGCCTCTATTATCTAAATACTCCAGGGAATTGTTAGAACTATTTACTGACTGCTTGTTCTGAGCAACAGTTTTAATTGTTTTCAAATATTATACTTGGGTTTTTATTCAACCTCTTAGTTATGTTTTATGGACATGGAGGAATGGAACAGTTGCATAAATACTAAGCACATTTTTTTCACCACAGCTCTACTTGAGCCCTAATTTATTATTATGAAACTCCCACATTAAGATCTGAACCAAAAAAAAAGTTTGTTTTGTAGGAAGATAACAAACCTCTTTTTCTTCTATTGCTTTATTAATTGCATATATTGAAAATATCATAATTGGTCCATGTGAAATGAAGCTTCCTTATCATTACTAAGACACCTTTCTTTTATCACAGATGGCACAGCCATCTGCAGTTATAAAAAGGAGGTGCACTTCAAGATGAGACTTGGGTGCTTCCCCTTCTCACAAGATCAGCAAATGAAGACATGGGTCTCTTTTTTCAGACAGAAGCAGAACTTGGGCTGGAGGAGGGGGTTGGCAGTGCCATCACACCTGCTGCCCCTTACCACACCCTGATGGGTCTCAGATGCTACACCACCCACCTGTAGATTTCTGAAAACCTTTCTTCAGCCTCTTGGGTTTTGACATGAGAGGTATCTGGTGAAAGAAAAAAGCTTCCTGAGAGTCAAGTTCATTCTGAAGGAGCATCCTCTCTTTGGAAGCGGGTTTACTTACACACAAGAACTTAAACTGAGACAGTGGAGTTCCCATCACCAGGACATTATGCTGATCCATGAATAAGTTAGTTTCCTTCTGAGTTTCTTCACATGTGACTGATGTACTGGATCTGTAATTCAACAGAAAACATGGACAAAATTCACAGGCTGATACCTTAGATGGCACGGAGAGTCACACATTACAAACTCATATTCCAGCATAAACAAAGAGAGTCTCTAGGTCAACTGCTCTGTCCTGAATTATAAAACTGGTGTATGGGACAACCAACCACACGCCTACTGTCTTGAATTCTTCCCTGCCTCTCTCACTCAGTCTTTCAACACTGGGAAATGATGACTCTCCCCTAGGAGACAGTAGTGGAGGAGTAATGACTTGGCCGTGTTGGAGTCGCACGACCTGACACGTGCCTGTACTTTCTGATGACAGGAAATAGGATTGCTCCCATCCTGCAACCCCAACTATCTCTTCATGGTGTTGCCCCCTCTACTTCTGAGGATGAGGAAGGTCTCTCTCTTGGCAAGGCTGAGTGTACCTGTGGGGTTGAGTGGGGCTGGACAGAAAAGGAGCTGTCTGTACATTTATTGTCTTGTTATAGTATGTGACCTGGAACACTGGGCAGCACTAGCAGGGAAACAAAAAGACTGCAATCTTCTCAGCTCCTGGTAAATCCACTGTCAGTCCTGGTAATCACCCAGAGGTTAATGTTTTCTGTCTTGCAAAGGCATCACATGAGAAAAGACTACTCCCCTGAAAAACCAGACATTAATTATCCATTCTTTCGTGCTTTGCACAGGGCATGCTCAACATTAGAACTGTGCCTCTAGAACTTGTAGGGATAAGGTGGAGGATGACTGGGTAGTGAGTTACAAGTAATTGCTCCATCTGACTGCTTCATCTAAGACTTCACAACTAGTCTCCCTGCAGGAGATTCTCCATGCTGAGGAGAGGCTAGAAGGACAACAGCAGAGTATTCAGCAGCATGTTCAGCAACTGCTTTCTATTATGCAAGAGTTTAAAGGAATGTGAGCAGTCTGCCGAAATCCTCCTCATGTGACCAAGATCACAGCAACAACCCGGAGCCAAATGAACAACCAAGCTCCTATGTGCTAGTACAAAAACCCAGCTAGAAGAGCATGGTGGAAGTCTAGTTTCAAATACAGTAAATAGGATTTTAATCTCAGCAGATTCCTCAGATGGCTGCTTTTCCACTATGGAACAATATTTTAATTAAATTTCCATATCACCATATTTAGCACATTTTTCCTTTTCACTCAATATTTTTCATCAGATCCTCAAAAATTCATCTCTGCCCTCTATGAGCTTTAAAAAGCAGAAGGGGAAAAAATGTTTATATGCCCTGTGAAATCTGTGACTGTTGGTTGTTACTTGTTTATTACTTCTATGATTCTGTGTTGCAGGGTTAGGACAGGAATGTTTCTCATATACAACAGAACAGGTGGGTATTTGAGCTGAATCATCATAAAAATAAAAATCATAGCAATTGCCTGCAATGCAGATTTTGGAAAGGCTAAGGACATAATTATAGCTTCGTATAGCAGGGTCCAGATATAAATTACGTTGCAGTATTTTGGTAACAGGTGAATAATTTCTGTTTCTTTTGTGAAGAATAAATGGTATCCTGTTTCACAGCCTCTTAGTTTTTCACGCTCAAATTGAAAAGAATAGGCATTTCAGTAATTTGTTTCTCTGCATTAAGCTACGTCTCCCTTTTTGGATATAAATAGGTTTCTTTATACCATCAGGTGTCAAGCCAACTCACTACTGTTTTAAATCTGGCCTTGGAAATAAATGGTGTGTGGTGTACCCCTATTAATTAAAAATATATTTTCGTAGGCAGTTTCCACTGTTTGTAATGGGGAAGTTAGTTATTATGTTATGTGTTTGTTATTTGTCATGAAGGCGGAAGTCCTGTTTATGAAGTAAATGTTTTGATTGTTCNATTATATTATTCCATGGTAGATATGCAGAAATAGAACAAAAATCTTCTGTGTTGGGCATAGTAGAGATTTAAACTATACCTAATAGTCTGAGGATCACAAGGACTTAAGGGGAATATATCTGTATTCCCTCTTCTATGAAGTGCATAATTGCAATGTAACAGCTCCCCTCTGAGAATTAAAAGCTTGTTTCTGATGCCCCCACCATCTGGTCAGTAGGAATAATGAGCAAAAACGGTAAACAGTATCCTTAAATAAGACAGATAAAGTGCTTACAAATTCTTAAAGTAAAAGGCACCATTTTCAAGGAAAATGTTCACAAAGTTCTTTACACTTCGCAGTTTGTTGCAACCAAAATGACACTTTTCTCTAAGCCAGGAAGAAACTCCATTTCACTTTGTTGGAAGCAGAAAGGAGTTCCTGAACTTTTTAAGCAATGGATATCACCACAGGATAGCAAGGAGTTTCCTGGGCAGTGACAGAACAAAGTAAACTGGGAACAGGAAGATCAAATCTCCAAAAGTGTAGTTTGCTCTTGGCTAGCTGCCTTTGGAATTCAGATTTTATCTGTCATCAGACTGTGCTGTTCAACAAGGCAGAAACAAAACACAGGAGAGGACTACAGTTTAAAGAAAACAAACAATAGATATTTAAATTAGATAATTAAATTTAAATAGATATTTTAAATTGTAAATGTTATCTTTCTTCAGGAAAAGTAAATTATTTAGTTCATTATAAGAAAAGGGTTATACCTTACTCTTCGATAGTAAAACAAGTTGAAGTGTCTTGTCAGCAACTGATTGCAAAACAGTAAAATATAATCCTAACAGCATAGAATCTAACTGGCTGTTTAAAGAACTGCTTACCACTTTAAACAAATTGCTCTGTAGAAACAGTGTAAGTGGTGAAATAAGACTATAGAAAACATTATTACAGGGTTGGGTTTTTTCCCACAAATGTGCATTTTTAACAAAGTATTACTCTTTCTGTGCGAAAAAGTATATTCATTTTTGGACAGAGCAGACCAGAAGGCTGCCCTCCCAAGTATGAGTCAGACAGCAATTTTAGAAGTTATCATAGGTTCGAACCAGAAAAGTTTCACATGACTGTGATTTTCAGACACTTGTTTATGCTACATATAATGGTAATTTTAAAGTTCGCGTTGTAAGGTGGTGTGTTTTTAATTATTATTATCGTTCCCCTGGACAAAGTATAACAGTAGATGAAAACAGGAGGCTAGCTGATGTGTAGGGCTCCTCTTAAATCTGGCCTGGTGACCATTAAGTTTTGCTTCAGGTCTGTACAGTCACATCGATCATTTCTTCTTCCATGTTCTGTGGGTTTGGTCAGCCTCATGATTCAGAAATTAACAAACCTGTACTTTACCTCCTTTCTCACTGTTTTTTGTAAGCTTTCTGCTTCCAGGGCAGCCATACAAGAGGATTTTAAGCATCTGCATGAAAAAGTGGGCGTTTACATCAGAAAAATTAACTAGGAAGGCAGGGGGAAGGGGGGAGGTTTGGTATTTTGAATCTTGTAGCTAAGGGTGTCCTTAGTACCATGTCAATTAGCAGTATGTCTCAAGAGTTGGACCTAACCTAACCTAATTAACTACAGTAAGGCAAATACAACAGTATCTTTTTTCTAGAATTGTGTGTTGCAACAGCTACTTTCATGGTCGTGCAAGCTTTTAAAAATTAATTTGCAGCTACAAATTATTTTCTTCTCAGCAAATGAGTGCACTCAAAGCTAGGCTACCTCTGTCTTCTAGAGAAAACTTGTATTTCTAATATGCCTAACCTGGATTGTAGTTGATTTCTTATCATGCTGGAAATGCTGTGGTTCCACTGGTGTTAGTGAGAGTAACAGAATAAGGCTATGGGAGACAGTGTGATAGGCTGACCTTGACTGCCAACCTCCCATCCAACTCTGNCCCCCCACCTCCCCGGCCTTCCTTGTCTTTGAGGGCTCATGTCCATTCCTTCATTCCTGACTCCTCTATTTCTACACACACACACACACACAAAAGCCATGTAGAGAATAGGGAACAGAGGTTATGGTCTCTTCATTATGATTTGTCTCTGCTCCTTCTTTCTCATCACGTTCTTCTCTTGCTAAAGAAATGGTCCCTTCCATGGAGTACAGTCCTTCACATACTTCTCCAAGGTGTGTCAAAGATGTGAAAGGGATATCCCATACCATAAGGCATCATGCCCAGTATATGGGGGGTGCTGGCTGGAGGTGCTAATTGCCTGTAGGGGACAGTCTGAGCATAATTAAATTTTACTTTGTTTCAATTATTAAACCGTTTTTATCTGGATTCATGAGTTTTAGTATTCTGTTGATTCTCCTCCCCATGCCACAGAGACTGGTGTAGGGAAGGGGGAAGTGAGGAAGCACCTGCATAAGCTGCCAGCAAGGTCAAACCACGGCAGGTGTCCCTCAAAGTCTTCAGCAGGAATGTCTGCTCCAGCACGCTCCTCAGTGAGCTGCAGGGGGAGAACCTGCACCACCACAGTACTATGCTTTAGGTAACAGCAGAGTAGAGTCTCATGTTTTTCTTCTCAAACTTCTTTCTCTGTGCTGCTGTGTATCATTTTTAACTCTATCATAAGCATGTCACACGGTCACAGAGGTGTCAGCCACCAGTGCTGCTGACTGTCTCAGCTTCGGGCAGCTGTGGGTCTGCTTTGGAGCCGGCTGGTGCTCGCTCGGTCCCACATCTGGGTAGGTCCTGCTCCTTTCTCACAAAGACCACTCCTGAAGTCTCCCTGCTGCCAGCACCTTGCCATGAAAACCCAATACAGATCAACTTTTCTGGCTTCAGCCACTGAAATCACCAGATGCCACCAATGTTACTCCAGGAAAGTTCTTGAAAACTATGAGAATAGCTGGGGACTTTTAATTACCTGCATAAAAAGCAGTACCATGTTTCTTAATTGCTCTGGTAATAATGAGAATAATAACCCTTGCAATAGCAATCACCAGAGCTAGAGGGATATTCATGACTTCTTAAGTCAAAAATAATAAAAATCAATGTAACTACATAGCATCTAGATATTTAAAATCAATATATTTTACCCAAATGATTTCTACCATAGTTGAAAGGAAGAGTTGGGAGGGACACACAAGGATCATTAAGTCCAACTCCTGGCCCTGCACAGGACACCTCCAAGAGTCACACTGTCACTGAAACAGTGAGAAAACCAGAAACTCTCCAACATCTTTTCCATGTTACAGAATTTAGGCATTTCTTTATTCTGGCCAAGATGTGCAATAGAAATTATTTCATCCACACGTGCCCGGGTTTTGCAGAAAATCATTGCATCACACAGGGTTCTTGCACTTGATTTTTCACATATTTCTACATACAAAACCCAAAGAAAATCTCATTCATAGTTCCAAATTACACAGTTCTTAGTATTCCGTCTCCTATTGGTTATTGATGCCTTCCACTTCCATGCTAATTTGGTCCTCATTCTTTGGTTCTCTTATCAGTCTTTTCCCAGATCAGGTGATTGCTCCAGGGGATGATGCTCGCTAATGTTCCATTGTCTCCTGAAGATCTTCTGGCTACTCCTAATCTGTTGATTTGGAACTCCTCAGACATGGCCCAGGATCGGTGAACACAGTTTTTGAAAAGAAACTTCAATTCCCCTCCTCCCCAGGCAAAGGCGAACAAACCCCTGAACAAAGTTACATAAAAAAATTTAAAAGTTATATCATTTCCAACAACACCGTGTGTCTGCCAGCATTGCCCAAACACTCCTTGAACTTTGTCAGGCTGGTGCTGTGACCACTTCCCCGCAGAGGCCATTATGGTTGATATCTAACATCACAAACTGACAGATAACTAGTCCAAGTCCACAATACACCAGGTGAACAAACAGCTGACCGGCCAGATTCACATAGTTTTAGTTTGAGTTACACCAGGCTGGTGCTCAGTCACCAGTGGGACTCTAAAAGGCTCAAAAATAGGGTCAGTGTTTTTCAGTGGTTTTATATATAATTTGGATGCAGAAGGCAAATGTATATACATATGTGTAAGTTTGCCAGTGATACTAAAATAGAGGAGCCATGGACTCCCTGCAGGCAAGAGAGGTTGTACAGAGAGATCCGGAAAGCTGGGCAACAACCAACCATTTGAAATTTAACAGGAGCTGGTGCCAGATTCTCCCCCTGGGGCAAGGTAATCCTGTTTGTACATACAAATTAGGGGATGGGACCCTGGAGGGCAGCCCTGCAGAAAGAGACGGGGGTGGGGGTGTTGGGCTGATGGCAAATTGAACTCGAGTCAACAGTGCCCTGGCAGCCAGGAGAGCAAACCCTGTCCTGGGGCATCAGACACAACATTGCCAGTCGGGCAAGGGAGGGGATTGTCCTGCTCTGCTCTAAACTGGGGCCACTTCACCTCGAGTGCTGAGGGCTGGTTTGGTTCCCAAAATATGAGGAGGACATTAAGCTATTAAGGAGTGCAGAGGAGTTACCAAGGTGGTGGGAGGTCTCAATGGCAAGATTTACAAGGAGCAGCTGAGGCCACTTGGTTTAATTAGACTGGAGAAGAGAAGGCTGAGGGGTGATCCCATTGCCCTACAGTTTCCTTGAGGTGGTCAGTGCAGGGTATGTGCTGATCTCCCCTCCCTGGTCAGCAGCAATAAAACATGAGGAAATGGAACAAAGCTGCATTCATGATCTAGTGTTGGGGTTGCCCTGCAAGGAGCAGGGAGTAGGACTTATTGAACTTCACAGGTCCATTCGAAATTGAGATTCTCTATGATTCTGGAGTTCCATAAGTTTCTCCCAGGTTGTTCAAATTTAAACCCTGGAAGACTAACACTTCTTTTTAAATTCAGTCAGTTTTGAAAAACAAGGATGTGCCTCGACTCTCACCAATTCACGCCCCCTTAAATTTGGCCTCATGTTTATCACTGTTGCAATCTGTACTGTTTCAGAAAAGACACCAGTCTGATAAACCACACTGCTACTTTTAAACATGTTTCTATGTTTCTACACACCAAGAGCTTCTTACAAAAAGTCTGAGAAAGCTGCTCCAGGTAATAACACACACAAAAAAATGCAGGTGACAAATCTTTTGAACTGGGAGGTGAGAGTAGCATTAATTTTATCAAGTAATCTCCTGTTTTTCAGACAAAAATCCATTGTTTCTCAAAGAAGAACTTTGAGAAAATGCTAAGAAACACGTTTGAACACAATTGAATAATTATAACTTCACAACATTCAAATACTATGCATCCACTCATTTCTCTTGTAAATTTTGTCCCCACATCAAGTCTGAAGGTTACAGCAAGAGCTGTCTGATTCCTTTTCCCAGAAGAATATTTCTCAAAGAAATGAGGGGTTTTTCAGCTGATTTTCTTTTTCCATAGGAAACGAAAGATATCACCTGAGGTGGTTTTTTTTAATGATTATCTATGGAAACTACACTTATCAATTAGTCTGTGTGCTTTTTTACAAGCCCATTTGTCTATCTTGTTATCCCAAACAAATTTTGGACCTGTTGGCTTATTCAAACTAAACTATTATTTAAATTTTAAAAACTAATTTTCTAAAAATTTTGTAAAAACAACGATTGAAAACAGCAGAAGCAGCAGAAACAGTTTATTAGTAGTCCTTGGCCCAGATAAGACTCTACCATGATAAAGAAAAAGAATCTCAGTGACCCAGCTTTCCTTCTGTTACAACAAGAGAAACTTAAGTAAGAGCTCCTGATTATCTGCAGTTGCAAATAAAATCCACACATATATCCATCAGATGCAATTCTTCTAAGCAGTAAAAAAAAGTGGTTTTGGTGGGTTTTTTT
>VZDJ01001198.1:6142-91067 GCA_008694505.1 Cyanoderma ruficeps | reverse complement strand
TTTGGTTTGGTTTGGTTTGGTTTTTTTGGTGTGCTTTGTTTTGTGGTTTTTTGGATTTGGGTTTTTTTAATTTAAAGCTGACTTTCATTTTTGGAAGAAAAAAAGGTTAAACCTTTCCCTTTTTTAAAAAAGTAAAGAGAAAAAATGTTGAAGCATAGGATGTAAAAGACTGTGGGGTTTGTTTCTAATGTTTTTACAAAAAGAAGTATTTTTGAAGTACAGAGGTTTTTTTCTACTTTCAGAACTGTACTTGGAAGACTTATTTCTGTATTTCTTATGAACACTGAGACATATAATGAGCTTGTGATTCTGCCAATTAACAAGGGGCCTCAACACAGTCAACATAAAAACTAATTTAGCTCTCACAGGATTAATTAAGCCAATTTGAAGGAGCAGAAAATTTTGTTTTGTTTAACTTAGGACTACTAAAATTATGCTAATAATTTAAATGCAGATTCTCCCATTGACTGTGGTGTTACAGGACTTTGTATTTGCAGGAGATGTTAGATTTGTTTAATTTTGTGAATTTAAGTGTGAAATTCTGTCATGTATAATTTTAAAATTCTTTTTAATCTTTGAACTGTATGACAAACTGCTATAATACTCATATATTACTTATGTATCAGTAGTTGTCAGCTGTATTTAGGTCTTACAACTTCTGTTCACACTGATCCTTACAGTCACATTTCATCCATGAATTAGAAGATAAAGAGAAGGAATGTATGTGCATTTGCACAGGAGCATGCACTGCTATCACTTTTCAGATAACAGTGATGATCTCCCTTTGTTTCACAAATGGAAAAGCAGGAAACCTGGATTGGAGTGTGACTAATTAGGGAAGAATCTCAGGAATTAAGTGGGATTATGTTGGCCGTCATCTCTCCCCATCCCCCTGGAGAAAATGGTCATGAAACAAAACATCCTCTGCATAATTCTTTAACCTTCCTTTTCTCAGACATTCCCATCTTAAAATAAAAATCCTCCAGATCACCCTACTTGATCGCTCTCAAGAGATGATGTCGGTTTGGCATAGGGAGTTAGTACAAAGTGGAGGTATGCAGTTTGAAAACCCCAAAATTATATTTTTGTGTTCATGGTAATAACTTCACTGGAATCTTGTTTCAGTCGAAAGCTCGGCTTTCCAGAAGCTGATTAAAATTTTCTGTTTGGAGCCGAAATTTCTGTATTTCCTCTAATTTAAATGCATTTATTCTGGAAACATTTCCAAACTAGAGTGGCCAGTCTCTTGTCCATTAAATCCTCTTTCCTAGGTCACGGTGACAGAAAGCCATCTCAGCTGTGGTCAAGATGCATGTTCAGTACGGCCCATGAATCAACCAACCTCAAAACAAACCAACCAAACAAACCACTGGGGGGTACAGGAATGATGCACTATCTTTGGAATCCCAGCTTTCCTGGTGCTCTTCACTTGGTTTACAGTTCTCTTTCTGAGGATTACCAAGGTGTGCCAGAGAGGCAGAGTGCACACAGACAGGATTCAGCTCCTTGATTCACAGATTTTTAGCAAACATTTTTTCTGCAGACTCCTCTCTGACTGTGTTTTCTTCCCCAGTTTTTTTTTTAAATTTATTTTTCAGTTGGTTAGGTTTTTTTGTTTGGTTTGTTTGTTTTCCTTTTGGTTTTGTTTTTTATGTACCAAAGAGCAACAGTACACTCACTCACTTAAAAGATCAGAATTAATTTACCAGCACTTAGGCTGACTCATTGAATAAAGCAAGCCACAGGCTTCACATAGTGAGTCCTGCATCTAATCTTGAAATGAGCTATTAGGTCTTCAGATGTGTGTTGTCTCATATTTGTTCCAGTATTTAATTATATGTCCCGTTAAAACAGTGACTCCTGCCTAAACTTTCCTGTACTATCTGACAGCCACTGTATCTCATTACACCTTCACCTCCAAGACAAAAGAGGCACAGCTGCAACTGTGAGAGTCAGTACTGTCCCCATGAATTCTCACTCTTACTCCTCCCAGAGGTTTCTTTTGTTCATAAGACTGCAGCATTCCTGCAAAGGCATCTGTTGCTAAATGTTTCTTCCATGCTCTTGCAAAAGTGATGCTCTATTTCCTGGTATTTGCATGACTCATTTAAAGGAGTCATTAAATTTGCACATTGAAGAGTGCAGGAAGTGGAGAAATAACTGTTGTGTGGAAGTGCCTCTGCCTAATGAAAGCACTTTTCTATTAGATATGCTCCTCAAGTCTGTTGGGTGCCTGTTGCCATTATATCCACTTGTAACTTTACCTTTCAAGATTGCTATTTTTCCTACTGTTGCTGTAATGAGACACAGCCTTTACTGCTTCTATGTGGAAAGAGGCTGTTCCACAGAGGTGTGTTGATGACTAACACAGTTGCTTTTCCTTGCAGTATTCTCCTCTAAATGTTTCTGTACCCACCAAGTCAGAACAGTAAGTTACTGGAACAACTTTGTCTCTCAATTCTATTCTGCTTTTTCTCCAGCACCCAGTTCCAGTACTTGAGCTTCATCAATGTGACAATCTCATGCTTCACAAAAATCATGTACATTTTTATGGTGCAAAGTGGTCTCTGGGCTACTTCCCAAACACTGCTGTTCCTTAACTTGTAAAAGTCAAAGATACTTTATAAATGCAAGAGGTGAGAAAAATATGTAATTTGGAAATTAAAAATGAATAAATCTATGTGTTTATTCACGACACTAATAAACTTTATGAGTTAAGCATCAGGCTTGCTTAATATGCAATTTTTACTTCTCTTTAGGTTTTCCATGTAACTAAAACATGGAGCATGTGAAATAATTTTCCAGCTAACAAATGAGTAATGCTACTAAGACTTTCTTATAAATGTAGCCAGAAGACAAAAGAAATATTTAAACAGACTTCTCCTGAGTTTGGACAGCTCCTTACACGCTAATGACTTATTACCCATATTTAATGTAATGATTTCTAGAATATTATAACTTTTTAAAAAGATACTCATTCATTTTTATGAGATCATGAACATGCTGTGTATGTATGCCCCACTTAGGAAATTCAAGGCTTCCTTTCTTTTTTTTTTCCCAAGGTTTTTTTGTTTCCTCAAGTATTCTTGTTGGTTTGTTAATTTTTTTGTTTCCAGCTGTGCTGGTGTTCAAGGGAGTAAAGATCCAGACTGTTATAAATGAATGTGCTGCCCAATNTTATCCAATCCAAAAAAAAAAAAAAAACCAAAAAACTGAAACAAAATTAGATATAGCAGCAATTTTAATTTGAGCAGCTTAAAAGTTACAATAATTTTCAAATAGTAAACAATACACTGGTTCTAAAAATAATACAACAGCAAATGAACCGCGGGGCACCTACTGCGGGGTACGGTGCAGGACTTAATCTCCTGTCGCCTGTACAAAGCCAAAAATAACCCGTTTGAGCTCTTTTATCATGTGTGTCAACACCCCTTCCCACCTATTTTCCGATTCGTAAGATTTACATCACTGTCCTTCTCTCCACCCATCACCACCTCTACTGCGCATGCTCCACCATCCTCTTTCCGGGGGGTCTCCTCACCTTCGGGGGTGGTAGGGGAGGAAGGCTTGTTGTCCCTTCAGTTACACATGTGAATTAAGCCTACATTACATATGGGAATACCCTGTTGGAACACTAGGGCCATAATTCTCATATAATTAACACTTTCCTGGAGATTCCCCAATTCTCCGGTCTTCTAGATAAATTTAGCTCCCCTTATCGCAGTTCTTTCCTGTCCTGCTCTTCACTTGAACATCTGGAAACGAGGTGGGGACCTTCCCCCTTCCTCTCCTCAAAGTTACATTTTAACTATTATTATACTATTTTAAAATATTGATTACTGTTTCAATTTCATCAGCAAGAATCATACCCATTTATCACAAGTCTAACAATGAGAAATCATTAATCCTGATGGTCCTCTCCTGGAAGAAGTGTGCTAGTTGTCCTTCAGCTGGGAGAACTGGTTCAAAAGTAAAAGATCACACATGGAAGCAAGTCACCAGCAAGCAGTGACGTGCATCAAGTCACCCCAGGCATGGAGCTGGGTCTGCTGCAGACGCTGGGCACTACTATAGACAAGTAGAATGAGGGTAATCCGCTGACCTCAGGTGTCTCCCTACAGCACATTCAGGAAGGTGCATGAGTCAGAGCAGGGGACTCTTCAGTTTACTGCATGTCTCACCAGTAACGTTTGAATGCCCCCCATATTCTAAGTAAAATGCAATTGCCATTGTAAAGCTCTGTGAAGCCTACTTCAGTGATGGGAACTATGTCTGTGACATTATCTTGGAAAGAAAAGAGCAAAAATCTTAAATACTTAAATTGGTGGAATACTAAGCTGCCATTCATTACTAATCCTGAAGTGATTGCTAGAAGGTCCAAACAAAGGCAAGGTGTGATATGAGAATGCTGTCTAGCTCTGCTGAGGGGAAAGCACGCTTTATCAGGCTCATGAGTTTGTAACAAGGAGAAGGCAAATAAGTCACTTGCAACAAAACATTCTCATTCCAGTGTTTCTGCTTGGGGGTCTGTGCTGCCACCATACTGCTGAGGAAGTTGGCCAAACTGGAGCTGGCACCTCCCTTTCCTCTTTTACAGGCCTTACATATGGATACTGTGGCTTGCATCTCTTTAGTCTCCTGTCCTGACAAGGCAGTGGATGGGGTCTCCTTTTCTTCCAAACACTTCATAGCTCATTAGGAACTTCTGGGGTTAAAGATGTTCTAGGAAGCTAAAATCTTTTCTTTTTCTTTGCCAAAGACAGAACAACATTTTTTAAGGACCACTACATCATTGTGAATACAGATAAATCACTCTTTCTCTGAAGCCTTTGTGTTGAAGGATAACAACATACTGTCAAAACAATAGCAGATTAAAAAAATAAGCTCTTGGAGAAGGAACAGTGTGGCTAGGGAGAAAATTTGTGTGTTCTGCTCACACTGTCATCATCCTGCAGCTAGTAAATTAGTAGCCATTTGTGAGTCATGTACCGGGATGAAGGCAGTCTATTCACATTGAAAAAATGTCTTAAAATGGGCAGATTATTTAAATAAGTAATTTTCCAGGGCTTGATAGAAGCATACTCAAGCACAAATATCCATCCACTTGGACAAAAATTTCTCATTACCATATTCTAATCACATATGCACAGATATTCCTTACCAACAGCATTCTTGAATACAAAGGGTGATTATTGGAATTCCTGCTACATTTCCTTTCAATATTAATCCTTGTTCAATCTCCACACTCTCGTATCACACTTGAAACAAACTGCTGCCACAGAAAGTCATCAACCCAAGTTTGCCTTGGTTTTACCCCATGAATACAGGTATAAAATAGGATAAAATAGATATCAACCTACACCTTCGTTACATTTTTAAAATTAGGTTGACAAACAATAATATCATTATATATTAAATCCATAGCCATGTGAATTTACATGTAAGCTGAATATGTGTATGAGTTTTCTCTCCTTTCTTTATATTTAATCTTATTTCCCCTTCTCTTCTATCATAGAATGCAAATAGTGAAATTTTCAACTCATTAAAATTTTTGGCAAAACTTCCAAGTCTGACATGGAGCCAAGATTTTATTCAGTAGATCTGGTTGACTACTTTTCATTTTAATAGTATTACATTGTATTTTTTCCTGTGTTGTTTTCATGTAATAGACTTTTGTGAAAGCTTGTATTTGAATTAACTAGCATGCAGCTGTGAGAACCTGCTTATAGAAAAAATCCGAATATTATTTTGCCAGGTTTAAAATAGAAGACATGAGCAGCAGTTGTCCTTTGTGCTCTTCTGATTGATACTCAAAAGCATCTGAAACCTCTTTTGATTTCTCACAACAATGTGAAATGTGTGTCTACTACTTTCAGCATATTTCATGCAAAATGTCCTCACCAACTTCCACCTAAATCCTATGTTTTACTTTCATTTATAAGGATGCTTCTTCTTGTTAGGTCTTTTCAATTTCTCCACAATCCCTAGACATGCTTTAATCACTTTGGAGTTAGTGACAAGGTACACTCAAACTCTTCTCACATAAAAGAATGGGCAAGGCTGTAAGTAGACATAAAGAACAGTCATCACAAAAGCGTTGACAGAGTTATTCTGCTCAACAGCATGTATATACCATAGAAAAGGCAGAACAGTAGTAGGACCCATGAAACAGATAGGACTATTTTAAGGTTCTAAACATTTTTTTAAAAGGGAAATGTAGTGGTTTGAAAACAACTGAGAGGCTCCAAGTCAGAAAATATAATTTAATAAGAAGAAAGAAAAAAAAAGGTAGAATAAAAATCAGTAATACAAAAGATCACTGACAGAGTCAGAATACAACCTGATCTGGGTGATGGAAGCAGTCCAGATGAGGTGGTATTCCTGAAGCAGTGATCCCGTAGAAAGGTCTGGTAGCTCCAGTCCTCTGGGAATCCAGTGGGTAAGGGCTGCCCAAATCCCAGATTATATCCAGGTGAGAATGCCTGGCTCCTCCCCCCTGGGTGGAGCATCTCACTATGGGATGATGAGTCATGCAGAAGAGTCTTTGATGGCCCATTAGAGAGAGATTGCTCCCGGAGGCAGTTATCTATGAGTCATACAGCAAGGCATTGATGGGCCATTAACAGAAGATAGTCCAGAGGGAGGGGGTCTGCGAAACACTGCTTCAACAATTGGATTCAACAGTTCGTGAAGATGGTGATAGAAAACTTTTGCATATTCTATACTACAACCAAGGATAGGAAAGATGTCCTTGGATCAAAGAGCAGGTAAATCAGATCAGCATACACATATATGAATCTGCATTTCCTTGTGTCTCTGACAGATTTCCAGATTTAATGACTAAATGCTAACATTTGAATGAAGGATTGATAGTTTGATCCTTTTGCTGTATGCTTTAACACCAACAAATCTGGCTTCAAGTGGTAAATGTTGCTTCTCTTCTAATTTATAATGGAAGTTGTATATTGGGGTTCTTTTCCTGTGTTCTGATGTTTGTGCAAAAACTTACAAGGATTTAATTTCTATATTAGGCCCTCCTTTTTTTAAAACAGCTACCTGTTTTTCCAGCATATTTATATATATATAAATAAAATATTAATATAAACATATATAAAATCTAATTTTATCTGGCATTCTGGACCACTATTGTATCCATTCCTAATATGGGCAATTATTTCAGTTATGTGAAATAAAACTTGCTCGAAAATCTTCACCATGAAGTTCTCATCAATACTTTCATTGTCAAGCCATAATACCTGTAGATAATTTTGAGTGAATCATGGTGAAGACAGTCCAAGAGTTAGACAAACAAAAGCCTCTGAAAATTTCAGTGACAGAGGATCACAAAAGTTCTCTTCGATGGCTAACAGTGGAGACATATCTGCTTGACAACTACCTACAGTGGAGACCAGTCTGATCTCCCTGGAGCTACCCTTTACTACTGCATTCATGCCATTTCAGAATGGTCTAAAATACACTGCAGTAACATTTTGTTGACAGTCTAAATCACTTGCATCACTTTTGTGTTGCGTTACAACATTAAATACTTCTATTTTTCCAAACATTTTTCACTGAACTGTAGAAAAATTGGGAAAAACCATTACACTGTACCTGGCTTGTTCTTGGCAGACACATTTTTCTTTTGCAACCTTCTTCAGTGTTTATGTGATTCCACCACCTTCTTAATCAAGTTATTTCGTCCAAGTTTTTAATATTCCCCAAATAATACCTTATCTCCTGCAATCTAAGCAAATTACATCCTGATTTCTCACTTTTTTTTCCATGGTGGCACTGTTTCTTCCATTTTGGCCCTGTGTGAGACCATTCAAGCAGGAATTTGCATTCATATATCAACTTAAGCATTAAAACACAAATGTGTCCATCACCCTAAGCTGCACTTAGCTATGCTCGTAGCTTTTTCTAGATTTCACACCTGGTTTCTCAAGTGGTGGAAATGGAATAAAGCAAAACTTCGTTTACAACGTGTTTGACAGGAAAAGCAAAAGGTGGCACAAAGAATGTGCAATGTGAATAGCTGAATTTTGCAAATTAATCTTCAGAGGTAGGTAACTATTTTCATGGAAAGGTGAATACATTATAATAATGTAGGAGAGGAACTCTGCCATAAGAGTGGAGGAAAAAAATGACAAGTCTTAACCTTGACTAACAGAATACCATGTTCACAGAATCAGTTAGGATTTCATGGACATCTTATTGTCTGACACTAAAAATTATATCGTTTGTTTACCATTTCGTCTGTCAGTCCTTTTAATAAATTCAAATTTTACTGCAAAGTTAACTTCTCAATACAGATACATAAGTAACTTGCTGACATAAACATATCCTAGGCAGAATAAAATCAAATGGCAAGTAGTCTCATTTGAGAAAAATTGTCCCTGCAGCTGGAAAGGGGACTGTGAAGTTGAGACTTCTGGGTGGTCTATACTTCTGAATGTACCTTATTTGATAAAGCTGGGCTTTTCATCTTACTTTTGACGTCACACATTTCTCAATAACCCCAAAAGTTTGCACCTCTGTAAACAGTATTTATTCAAAACACATAATTTCTAAAATATACTACACAAAATTATATACACTGAATAAAAAAACATACATATTTCAAATCAAACTTCGTCTATATAGACACTTAAAATATAAGACAGAAGAGAAAGGAAGAGTATGTATGTACAATTTTTGGCTGAGATGGAGCTGTTTTTCTTGGAGTAGCTCTTACAGTGCTAAGCTTTGCATTTGTGGTTAGACCTGTGTTTTGTCTACTGCTGAGCAGTGGTTTAACAGGATCAAGGTTGTCTCCCCAACAGCCTTCAACTATCACCAAAGAAGGGTAGGCTGCAGCTGGGCAAGAATTTCAAGGGACAACAGTCTCCAACTGATGGCAGACATACCCCTTACCATTCAGCCATAAAACTGTGGAAAAGGAGAAGCATGGGGTGTTATGGTGCTAGTCTTTTGAAGACACCCTACATGAGTCAAGGCCTAGCTTCCAAGGCAATGGACATCTGCCTGACAATGAGAAGTAATGAGTAATTCTGCTTTTTTGCTTTGCTTCCATGTGCAGCTTTTTCTTTTCTGGTTAAACTGCCTTTACCTCAGACAATGAACTTTTCCATCTTATTTTCTTCTGCTGTCTTGTTGAGGAGGAATGAAAGAGCAGCAGAGAGGGCCTCTGGCAGTCATACAAGACAAAGTACAATGTATTACCAATGGATCCCATTTATCCTTTTTCTGCAGTACTTGGAAAAGTACAAATACATTGTATTTGCAACTTTTAATACTAATTAGTACAAAAAAAATGTACCATTCTCAATACAGCACAGTTCTATTAGGATAAAGGAGAAAAGATTTGATACTTTGCTTATCACATCACCTAAACTGGTATTTATTTTCTGGGTCATTAAGGTAATTGCACACCAGAAGCAGTCCTGACAGGTTTCAAAGTAGGATGCTAGCAATTCAATATAATTGAATTTATTTGCAAAGTATAAACATGAGTTCTTCAGTAAATGAAAATCCTATTTTCTTGATAGATTTCTGGTGTGGTTATAAAATCTGTTCCCAGGTGTGGCAAATAGTGAAAATTGTACAGTGTTGTTTTATGACAGGCGAAGAATTGATGAGGCTGGTTGAGGAAAACATGAACTGGGCCATTTGCTTATCTTGCATCTGGCTCAAGCAAGGCTTAACAACAGAACAATGTCTGGAGTGGAGACTCCCTCCCGATGTTGTTTCAGTGAGACACAGAAAAATACTGCATCCCTGTACCAGTCAGTTGTCACACTCCCTTCACCAGGAAAAAAAAAACAAAGAGCGCCGTGGTTCATTAAGGAGATATGGATAAGCACAAAGACGCTCTGAAGAAGGTCAGACAGCCTTTACTGCAATCTCAGTACGTGAAGTAGGACCAAATACCTCTTCTGCAAACTATAAACCCTGACTAAAAGTAACTGAGACTCTCATTAAGCCCCATTAACACATTAATTTAAGCATACTTTGGGATGCAAAGGAAGAACAGGTGTTGTGCAAGGCAAGTATGACCAAAGCCATCAAATCCCACCCATAACATGTGATTGTTCCATCCCCTTGGGATGGCCAAAATTTGTAGTATAAAAGGTGGGCTTCAGGGCAGAAAAGGCTGGAGCAGGGACAACACATGAGAAAGGGGGAAAAACCCCAGCATCTATTGATAGAGTACGTCTCTCCTCTTCTTCCTCTCCTGCACTGTAGCACACCTGAGAATATTAAGTTATATATATTATATACACATACATACTTTTACATATANTATCTCTTACAATAATTTCTGATGTGACACATGTTAATACTCAGTATTTTTAGTGCATTTACCACTGGCAATCCTGAATGTGCTCTTCTGTTGCTTTAATAAACCTCATTATTGTGGATCTGGATTGTGCACACTACTTTTTGAGTGCAAAGAACTATAGTCATGGACTGGTAAACTGCACCTATGCTTCAAATTCTTCTTTTGAACTCGACGGGACCTACAGTCCTAAACTGGTTATAATCAGGCCACACCCAGGCCCTCTGATCTCTGGAAGCCAGCTGGAACACAAGGGGTCTCATTTTCTGCTGAATTCCCATGCCCTTAATGTGAGACCAGGTAATTTGGTATGTGGGGGTCTCAATTTACTGTTTTTGAAATATGCGTATGTTGACTTAAGTATAATTACAAAGTTGTAATAACATTTAGATTAGATTAGACTATGTTGGATTGATGCACGAGGTAAATGAAATACCAAAGTAAGTAAATATTTCAAAATTGTGTACTTTTCCTTTATAGTATGTTTTTCCTAGTGCAACAGTAGAAAACATCAAAATCAGATATTTTTGTATTCAGAAATATGTAATTCCTTAGGATCTTGTCCAAAGCAACTATATTTTAGATAGAGTTTTTGATCTTACTATGTTTGACACTGAAAGGTGCTACTGACCTCCACAATAAGATGGTCCATTATTTCCAAAACAGATGTACTTGCACCTAAGTAGAGATAACTTTGTTTTGGAGCAAATATTCGCAAATTGTCCAAATCAGTCTTTACATTTAGGTTAAATGTTTAAGACCTAATTTACAATTCTTTACAGATAAATAAGGCTAATCCAATCCAAGAAAAACACGTCTCATTTTTTCATCATCTTGATTCATCTCTTAGGCTTCTTACCCAGAGTGGATCGATCCTAATTAGGTCAAGTCACTTATATGTTTTTTTGCAGCACTATATGCTCCTACAAATATTTGTTCTGGGATACAAGTATTACTTCTTTCCTTAAATTCAGCATACCGTAATAAAAGACACATTGGTGAATGTATATTTATTCAAAATATTGACTGAAAAGGTCTTTTTTTCCTTCTTCTCTTCAGGCAGTTTTGGAGTGAAATGAACCAGACATACAGCTGCTGTCAGAAGGAGTAGTCCAACTATTTATTTTAATTCTTATCTCATCCTCACCCTTCCCAGTATGCTGATCCAAATAAAAAAATCCCATTTTGTATTTTGTGCAGATATGTTTTCAGTGAAAAGGCAGCTCCCACTCGCCACACAACTTCACTGTCACTAGATCCAACACAGGCTAATCAGTAGGAGTGCACATCAAAAGAGTAAAAAAAGGCAGGACTAGTTGGCAACTGCATTGCTTCAGCTTAATTTGAACCAGTCTTGAGGCATCTTCTGAGAATGAAAGATGTGAATAGGATATTTCCCACTTTTTTTTAATCTTCTTTCAAGTTCAGAATAATTTTTGACTGCCTAGCAAAGTGACAGCCTGTAGACCTGTCAGATTTAGTGAGTTTAATGATAGTCTGTGGACATCCTGAGTGTAGAAGTTGTGTGATTTCACTGGTCATAAACTTTTATCATTGTGCAAGCAGTTTCCACGCCTTTAGGCACTTCCGAAGAAAATGGAGTATGAGTTGAATCCAAACACCTCTCCACTCCTTCTCACTGCATATTTACTGAATAGTTTACTGAAACTGTAACTGTTCTTTATCATGTTATCATCAAACAACTGCTGATTACAAAAATGGAATCAAGTAGCAGTATTGAGATCTTGTTTTTCAAATAAATTAAACTTCTCAGATGTCTCCACATTATAGATAGGCTGTTCCTTACTTTAGTCTTAATGATTGATTCAAGCAATTAACTCTCCATAATTCAACAACAGTGCAAGACTCTACAATTATCCCTACAGTTATTTTACTTTTAAAAAAGAGGCACAAAGATAACTGTGAACTGATACAATTGTTTTTGTTATAAAAAGATTCGTAGCCAATTTAATAAGCAATTTTATTTTGCTATGAAAAGCGATCTTGGAAAGCCACAATAAAAGAAACAACTCCGATCCTGGGAATCGAATGTTGGGTGAACGTAGAGTCTGCCTCAATCGAGCCGAACTCCTCCCGTTCACAAACTCCGGGTTCTGAGGGGTAGTTTTTATACAGTTTATTTCCCTTTAGGCAAGGTCTTTTGTGTATTTTTGTTCAGTTTGCATATTCATGTAGCTTCTTTCTTGCATTTGGTTCTTCGAAGCCTCTTTCCAGGCAGAGATGAGGGCTTGATTTCTTTTACGGGAATCCAGCATTGGGAAGGACAGGCCTGGCCATCTTATGACAGATGCATATTGGGTATCAATCACAGGGTGTATTCCCGCCCAACCCTGCTAACAAGCCATCTCCAAGGAGCCACGTCTTTTCTGTTGTAAACTGGAGTTTTTCTCGGGGCCGGCTGTGTTTTACAACCACAAATCTTCTTCCTGCTTAGAGTTTTCTTATAGTGTTGGGTCTTTTAATTTCCAAGCACAGATTAATATATGAAATCACACCATATTAGCTTAAAACACAAATTTATCTTACAATGTATACCACAGTTTTCATGAATACAATTATAAGAGTAGTTCTCTATTCTAGGGGTAAGAAGATTACTTTCTTGCAACATATGGATTTGCTGGCCACATTACTCAGCATGTAGATTGAAAATTATTAATTATTAAGACATATTGATATAAAACTTATATTAGTTTGAAAGGGGGTAAAGGTTCAGTATGTAAGCCATGGAAATAGTACATCTTACTACTGGGGGGAAAATCGAATAAGCCTGGCCAGATACTTCTGCATCAATTTGTTCTGGGAAACAATGAGATGATGTGTTTGCAGTGAGTACTCTTACACAACACAAATAATGATGCTGTCTCCTGCCAACACCTACTTTAAAAAAAAAATTGCAAGATGAAGCTTTGATCTGCTTCAATGGAAGGGATTGAATACTACTGTTAACTCATAAAGTATCCTATTTACTACATAGTATAGATTACAAATGATAAGGTAAGCTTAGGAGATAGAGGTGTATTTGGAGTAAGAGGACCAGAAGACACTTGGAGAATATCTGAGAAGTAAGCTAAGATTTTCTGAAAGCAGAGTCAGAAGATAGCGTAAAAGCAAAAAAGAAAAAAAAAAGTTTACCTCACACAGATTATTAATTCGCTATTAATAAAGTCCACATACATATTAAAGACTAGGTACTTGTAAGTAAATAATATGCAGATAAAAGGTATTGGGATGATATTTCTCTGTCACTAAACTATGTTCTTCAGAGGTATTCATCTGCAAGTACACCAAGTTTTCTCTAAAATTTATTATTGCAATTTAAGTATATACAGTGAAATTACCTCCCAAATAGGCTGACTCATGGTCACAGAATCATAGAATAATTCAGACTGGAAGAGATTCCAAGATAAATTCCCAACCCCAACAGTACAATTCTCGGTATTAAATTTATATATTTATTTCACATCGTATGCAGTAAGAGACTGTCTATTGCTGTTATTTGTGATTTTCATATGTTTTCTTGGCTGTTAATGAATCTTTATTTACAAACACTCCTCAGAAGTCCCCAAGAAATGTTTCTGGTAAAATCTTGTTCATGTAGAGTAGCTTTCTTAAACTGCTACAGGTCTCATCTCTATGTCCAAGAAACAATAAGAAATTGCTAACATTTTTTAAAGTTATCTTAAGATATTATAAAGAAAGCAATGTTAGTTTTAAATTTTTTTCTGATGCACAAACATGTGATATTCATAATGTGACTCTAACTGGGAAATGAACAATCAACAAATTTCATAGTATCTCACAATCAGATTAATGGTAGTGAACCTACCTTTGATCATCAGATAATATGAATTTGAATTGAACAGAGACAAGATTTTTGAAATTTTTCACCTGAAATCACTTTAAGAATGATTTAAACCTGCCCATCATCCACGCTTCCTTAAAACAAATCTTGAATTAATATTTGCCAAATAACTTCAGCTTCTTACAGTACAATAAGTCCACTTATTGCAAGTCACAACATATTTCCTTTTCATTTTCCTAAGAGTAATCTGGTAATAGAAGGAAAAAAAAAAACAACACACAAATAAAGCTACAGCATCCCCCCCCACCCCCAAACGTGGAATTCTGATCAGAAATAATGATCTCCATAGAGTGCATCCATTCACAAATCATCTGACCCACTTAGTTAAAGAAGAGTCAAAAGAAAATTATTTTTTCCTCAGATTTTCAAAATGGGCTGCTTCAGTACCACAGAAGTATCTTAAAAAATTTAAAACTTTCTGCACTGATGGCAACAGGTACATAATGAAATCTGAAATTATTCAGGCCTGCATGAGAATTGTCTGACTTTGTTCATTTACTAAAACCTGTTTATCACAGGATTATAATGCTTTTGAAGTCAAGGATCTGAGTAAAACATAATGCTGTAAGTGTTAATAACAGATTCTGGATGAAATTCACAAATAATTACAAACTCTAATTTAAATATTGTGTCTTCAATAAGCTTGTGCAGCAACTTGAAATTATATAATACCAGTAACAAAATAATTACTTAACATATGCAAATTCACTGCATTAGCACTGTATCTTTAAAAATGTCTGTACAATTAATTGCATTACTTCTTATTTTCCTCTGTATCTCGTGCTCCTTGATGAGTTGAGGTGAACCCAAGCCCTTGGTTTCATGCAGCTCAGAGCAGAAAGATGAAACTGGTTCCCACACTTATAATTAATGAGCTGGTACAGAAGGGAAGACATTTTTTCCTCTTCAACTAATGTGGCTGCCTGTAGGTTAATGCCTCCTCCTGCTTGCTCCTAAAGTCTGCTGGTGTGAACACTTTCTTAAAAAGATGCAGAAGAAAGAAAAAGCTGTCTACAGAGCAAAAGTTACACCTTATTTGAATTTATGGGAGGCACCAGTTTAATGATATGAAATATTTCTGAACAATATCTGTTTTCCTGTCTTTTTACACTTTCTTTTTTAAATATTAGTACTGTTTTGATTTTATTAGAAAATTGTAGGGTGACACTTCCCTGAATTTCTTATTTATAGGAAAATAATGTTTATGTGCAAGCATTTATATGAACAGTTTCAGAAGTTGTTTAAGAAAGCTCAAAATTGCCTCCACAGAGAAGGATGCTCAGCCCTGGAGCAGAATGGACACATTAAATAACTAGAATTTTCTCAAAATGATCGTAGAGGAATTCTTAACATATTAATAGAGAAAATCATATGGGAGGGGACCTCTAAAGTATTCAAAGCAGAGGTAACTTCAGACTTTGAAAGGGCTGCTCAGGGACTTGTCCAGTTCTGAAAATCTCTGAACATAGAAATTCCACAGTTTCTGGGCAGCTCATTCCATGGTCTGATCTCTTCACCAGCAAGTATTGTTTAAAATGAGTTAGAATTTTCACTGCTATAATTTATAACTGCTGTCACTTGTCCTTTTGCTATGTATCTCTGAGAAGTGTTTGGGTGGTTAAAACTATAACACATCCAATCACCTTGAAGAAACTGCTTACAAGCACAAGTTTAGATATCACATAATTAAAACAAAGCACATACACATGGCAAAAAAAAGACCCCACTTCTGAAGGAAAACAACAGGTTCCCTGTAAATCATGTTGAATTTACCTCACCTGTCAAAGGAGACACCTCTTCAATATGTAACTGTTCTTCCATTTTTCCATTTCCATTATGAACAGCCAAAACAAATTTTCAAGAAGGTGATTACACTGCAATAAACATACAGTAGCGTAAATAATCTGAAAACTCATCACAGGCCTTATCTAATAAATAGGTATCTTAGAGATAGATTATGGGATCGGCCTCTGTCTCTGGTGAAATGAGAGGTTTAACCTCAACATCCTTTTTCTGTTCATTCAGCACCCCCATTTTACACAATACCACTGTTGGTTAGACAAGTTTAATTAATTATCATGCTAGAACATTCATTTGTGTTTCAACTAAACTTTCACTGCAATTCAGACTTAATGGAGGAGCCCTAAGGGAGCTGTGTTCCAATCAAGTGAAGTAACAGACATTCTCATAAGAGGCTTCAGTTTATTTATTTGCAGTCTCATTTCCTCTTGTATTCTTTCCTTTTTCAACATTCCCTTTACTACATAGATCTGTATATTTGAAATAATATTGCAAACCTGGCAGCAAAGCTCAAGATGAGACCTTATAAGAGGAAACCATTTGTTTATTTTCACCCACATGTGATATTCACATACTCACAAGTGCACTCAAGAAGTGTGTGTCCATGAGTTGTGTCATCTGTCAGGCATCACGTGCCACTTAAGTGTGCTGCCAGGTGTCTTTGCTGGACTCGGATGATGATGCAAAGGGCAAGGTACGTAAACTATCAAGCCTCCTTTGCCACAAAAGCCACTATATTCCTCATTATCTGTTTATCCACTGGTTACAGCTATGTTTAGCATCTGTGTGTCTACTTTTAAATTCCTTTTATCTATTTTCCCAGTTAGTCTTTAAGCTCTCTTTAGCTTTATCTGCAAAGGGATCAGAAAATTTCTATTCTCTGTATTGTCTGTGTTGTCTGTCAGTGAGCACGAAGACAGAGGTAGCAATCACTTCAGCCCCACCACAGACACAGATGTAGCTGCAATCTAAATCCCCAGATTGCATCCCCACCTCCCAAACAGGATGCATGTTGATGCTGCTATTGGGCAATCCATGTTACTTGTTTTCTCTGATTCATAGATCACCTGTACAAGTAACAAAGATTTATTTTCTCCCTATGTGAACAAAAATGGCATCTTTGGATTCTCTGGAACCACAGGTAAACAAGCTTCATGGATCTCCTTCCTCAATTCTGCTACAGTACATAAAAACCATGTGTTAATCCCCAAGATATTCAGATACTATCCTCTTGCAAAGATTGATGATTTCTGCAAGCAGTTAAGACTTCATTGAATGATAAGATTTTTTGGGAGTTAACTCTGAACATCTTAATAGCAGGAGCTGTTGGGATGAATTCCTCCTAACAACAGCAGTTTATAAATTATTTTTCTTTTGTAATGAATGCAAATCCACTCCAGATCAAAACAAGGAAAACTTTACCTCAGTATTTTTCGAACAATTTTGTTTCTGCAGGATCTTTGCTGGTAAGTTGGTTACCTTATTTCAGATGCATTCTATTCATTAACACCTCAAGCCAGAAGTTTGAAGCAACTTTCTTGCATTTTTCAATATTGATTTAATCTCCGTGGCATATTATTTTTTCCCAATGATTGTATGATTTCATATTGTATGTATTTTCACCACAGTGAATGAGAGCTAAAGCATAACTTAAAAAAAAAAAAAAGTGAAAATCAAACTCTGGTTAAGACAGGAATATGTTTTCCACAATTAAATATTTGAATGACAATGCTTTGTGTTTGTTTAAAACATGACGGATTGCTTTGTAACCACCTGTATGATAGATTCTGCGAGATGTAGAAAATAGTATAAAGAGTAAACTAATCAACTCTGGTATCAAGAGATACATTCCCAGATCACAAATTCATATGTTGGAACTGAAACAACACAGTGAAATCTTGTAAATCGTTGCTTAGCATATTCCAAAAATGCATATTCATGGAAGGCTGAGAGGAAATGCATTTTGGAAAGATCTACTCACCTGTGAGATGTTCATGTGAATTTTGATTTTTTAACATAACAGTACATGGAAATATTCAAGATGCTTATAAGGCACAGGTAAGCCACAGGAAAAAACCAGAAAAAACTCTTCTGCAATTAAGATGATCATTAAATACTATCAGTTTGAGATTTTGGTGATCATTAACTACTTGATTTCTGGAATTAACCCACATCTTATGTTTTGATAGTTTCCTTTTGAGTTAAGAAGGAAAGAAAATATTTTAAATGAAGGTGCTGAGAATCTCTGTAAGTTAATAAGCTCCCTTAAATCTTCGCAAAATTTACAAAGTGATCTTTATTCTCATATTAACTGTGTACTAGAAATACATGTAGTCTGACTGCTACACGTTGGCTCCAGAAAACAGAAGAATGCTCAGGCGGACTGCTGCAATAATTTTATTAAATATAAACAGATTGAAAACAATTATTTTTAGACTGTAGACTACAGAATTTCATTATATTAACAAGCAGTATATGCCATAGTTTGGTTAAGACTGGCACAAGAAGCACAAAAAATCTTTAAGAATTTTTATCTAGGCAGTTGTGCCCACAAGAATGTTCTTTCACGGTACCACTAACAGGTGCTTATATAGAAATTTCTTCTACTGCATCTACCAGTGCAAGAGGAAGTTGTGGGAGAAATCAAACAAGATAAAGATCTTTTGAGCAACCAAAAAAAATTGCACATATCATGCTAAGAATATTTACACTAAATTTAACTGAATTATACAAATCAACAAAAAAAATAGAGAAAAAACCAATTCTCTGCACCAAGAGTCTAGCAAAAAATAGCAAGTGATAGAGGAAAGTAAGTGCTAGTAGGGAGTATTTGGAGTGAAATTTTAGATTACATATATAGAGAGAAACATATTAGGAACAATTTCTTCACTGAAAGGGTTGTCAGGCTCTGGAAGTGGTAGAGTCACTAATCACTAGATGTATTTAGATGACATGTAGTTGTGACAGAGAGAGACATAGTTAAAGGTGGACTTGGCTGTGCTAAGTGGCTAGACCTGATCCTAAGGGTCTTTTCCAACCAAAATAATGCTACAATACTATGTCAAAATCCAATATTTTTATTAAATACAGTTAGGAACTTTTAGTCTCCTTGTGTGAATGTTTGCTCCCAAGTGTGGTTTAGAAGGTTTTTTTTTTTATTTTCTCCACGAGAAAAATATTAAGCTAAAAGACAGTTATTTTGTGAAAATACTAATACTAAATGCATGTCTCCATTCTTTATCAGCTGGTTCAATGCTGATAAGCAGTGTTTGTTCAGTGCAACACCACATTGTTTCCATGAAGACACATGATGGATGCAATGGAGTGGATCACATTCTGCTAAGAACATATACAGAATTATTATATTTTGATACTTCCGTGCTGGGAGGTACCTATTGGAATAGCTGCAAAGTACTGGGGTAAGTCATCTATCCATTGTTCTGGTGCAATTTGGTTCCATTTGCAGTATGGTTTCCAGAAAGACTGACCTCAGCGAGTCTCACAGGGCCATGGGGAAATGAAGTTCTTGCTTTAAATGCATTTTATGAATTCTTATGGAATTTTCATAGAAGAGTGGCATAAAGTAACTGTTTGGGTTACCACTTCATATTGTACTAATCCTATGTAGGTTTTCCTTGAATTTTTCTCACCATGCTGAGCCTTGTGAACTACTTTTTCCTTGTATTACTCTTACTTTGTTAATGTCTTTTCAGGTTCTGTTGCAAGTGCTGCTGAGTATAAAGTAATTGAGGCTTTTATGCAAGCATATGTTTTAGATGGTTGCAGGTTTTATGAAGGTGGATGTGTTATGTCTGAGTTTAAGTGCACCTAGTAATCCACAGGTTGCTATTTCTTTTCATGTTCATCACCTACTCAAAGCTTACTGGATAAGTATCACTATAAAAAAGAGTAATTTATATCCCTAGACTATCACAGCTGAGACCACTAAAACATTCATCCTACCAAGTTTTCTACAGACTTCAGTATCAATACAGAACAGAGTAAAGTCTACTTTCCTTTTTATACAAATCATGCATAAGAATTAGAAAACACATCTGACCTGGAAGTGACATGGCTGTCAAAGCAAAAAATATAAAGTAATGAAGATAGTACACATAAAAAGGGAATGAACAAATAAAAATAATAAATACAAAGTACAAGTTACATAAATACTATGAAAAATTGAAACAGAATGAGATCTTATGTTCTTAATGCAACTTGAAAATACCTTTTAAGTCCAAATTAGTCCAACACTACTGGGAGGAAAATCACACAAGATTATCTACATTGTATTCTCTATCTTGCATAGAAATACATTTGCCTTTCTTAAAAATACATCAGTATTTCATAATTTTTCTTCTCCTTTCAGTACTAACTCTTGGAAAGAACAATCTTCCTATCTTCTTTGAAAGCCACTAATAAGTTGAGATGACATGCTTTTTTTTTCAAAGATTTGTCACAGTGGTTTTCTTTCTTTTTCTTCCTGCTGTATACTTTTTCAATATTATTGTTTGGTTCCCCTGGAAAGCTTTAAAGAACATTACACAGTATCTCAAGTGCTTGTGTACCTCCTTTAAAACAAAAATTATCAGAATGGAAATGCAGGGTCTCATCTCATGTGACAGAAACATTTATCTGCTTTAAAAGACAGTTGGGTTAATATCTGTGAATCTTCTCTCTGAGTACATTTATGACATCTCTTCCCTGCAGTAGTGTTATAAACAAGCCTTGTATATTAATTTCTGCACAAGAAATTAAAGAATTGCAGGCCGAAAAGAGAGTATTGGCAGAGTCGCCAGAAGAAAAGCCCAGGCTGAGAAATGTCGACAGCAATCTACAAATGAAAAGGAGGACCTGAGCTAAGCCACCACGGCCAAATTGCTGAGCCACCAGCTCCACACAGCTCCAACTCCCCAGCTCAAACAGACATCTTTTGGTCTAGGGGAGGAACCCCACAACTTTCAATATGATTTAAAGTTAATCCGCAGACACTATCCTGTTTCCACTCAGGAAGAAGTTTGAATCCCAAAAGGAGGACCCATGAATATCATAATCCTACCACAGACAAAGGAAATCCCTGCCTCAAGGGAAATAAAAAGTATAAAAACTGCACCCGAAAAGCAGAACGTTGGAGCGAATGACGGAGGATTTGGTACCGGCCAGCCCCGTATTCGTTTCCCAGATTCGGACGAATCTTTTCTTTACTGTGGCTTTGATTTATTGTGGTTTTACCCTGATGTGGCTGTGTTTTTGTTGTGTTTTTAATTCTTTTCTATATTTTTACTTGCAATAGCGAGAAAATAAATTTTATTTTTCTTAATTCCGGTTTGCTTCACCTTATTTATAACAGTAGTTTATCATTCCTTGTCAATTACTAATAGATCATTCACTTATAAAAGGGATGTAACTAATAATGTCTTGGGTTGCAATGCAGGATGTAACCAAAAGTACATATTCTATTGCCATCTGTGAAACTGGCTGGGGATGTGTTTTTCATCTCTTCTATGATCCATACCTCATAACTCCAGGGGGAAGGGGGTGGATGTCTCCTGTTAATGGGCCAGCTGTTAAAACCAGGTGGGGCAGTGCTTCTTATCTCTTCCACGATCCATCCTCCCTCCAGGGGGATGTCAGCTGTTAATGGGCCATTAAGGCCCACTGCCTTTATCACTGATAAAATTACAGCATCCCACCGGGAGATGTTCCATCCAGCAACAGGAGGCAAGCATTCCTACCTGAATAAAATCTGCAATTCAGAACTGCAAGAGAGCCTGTTTTCCACTGGATTCTCAGAGGAAGACCAGACCCATCCTACCACCACTGGACCCTCAGAGAAAACTTCACCCTTCTACAGGATCATCTCTGCTCCAAGAGAACCACATCTGTCACTCCAGGAGGACTTCATTGGACTGCTACCAACACCCTGACCAACAGGATGTCAGATTTTACTCTGATTCTATCAGCGTTTTTTCCTTTTTTTTTTTTTTGCTTTTTTGTACTACTATGTCTTTATTTTTAATATTCCTAGTAAACAACCGTTATTCCTATTCCCATATCTTTGCCTGAAAGCCCCTAAACTTCAAAATTATAATAACTCTGAGGGAGGGGGTTTACATTCTCCATTCCAAGGGAGGGTCTGGCTCTCTGTGCAGACCCCTGTCTTTTGAAACCAAGACAGTACACCAGTAAAAATGAAGATTTTGTTAATAGTAAGAAAAATGCAATCATGATTTGAGACTAAACTCTTAAGAAAAATAATGAATTTATCTACAAAAGCTTCCCCATCAAACCTTGAAAATTTCAGTTAGTTTTTGGATTTTGCTTCAAACTGAAATTCTGATTTAGTTTATTTTAAACATTTCTTGTTTTTCACTTTTTATATGGGTTTCAATTCTAAACAGATTCATTGTAAGCCAGTCCTAGAAATTAAATACATTGATCAGAAGTCACCCTCTCTGTTAGCACATGACAGAAACCTCTGATAGATCCTGAGCATCACTTTTCTAGTAGCTGGAGAATCTCATTAGGCTGAGCTTTATTCACCATGTTCTCATATATGCATAGATTAATTTTAAAACCCCACCAGTTTTAATATAAATCACCAATATTTGAACCTTATTGTTGTTTTACTTAAATTGTTAGAAGATAGGTTCCTGTAGATGCGATATTACACCAAAGTTGCAACTATGTCATTCCGTACACACACTAGGAGGCCTCTGTTTCCTTTAATTTTAAATAACTTCTGTATCAGCTCTATAACAACTTGCTTGGAACAGACAGATTTACCAGAGAGTCAATTAAAGCTACCCTTTAATACAGCAATTAAGTCCCCTTAGTCCCCTAATGAAAATTAAAAGAACAGGCTGACTGATCCCAGTATTTAGATGTGGATTGAAAATCAGGCTCAGAGGTGTCATTTCCTCTTCAAATTCACAACAAGCAAAGGTTTTCCCACTTGGATTCTAAGAGTTCTTGAGTCTATCATCAAGTCATTAGTCAATTTGTTTCTTCAGGACTTAAGGTTGATTCTTCATAGGCTAGGAGAATGCTGGAAAAAAAAATGTTTCTGGAACTGGAGGGAACCTGGTTCCTACCCAGCGCATCCCAACTGCATTCAAAGCTTGTGGGAGTTTTCAGCCATTCTGTTCCCAGAGAAACTAAGCAGCATTTAGAGCATTACAACATTCTAAGAAGCTTGTGTACAACACTTTATAGTACTAACAACTGGATTAAGCTGCTTTTTGAGTTCACAATATGATGGCCTCAAATTGGACTCTTCATGACTCCTAAGGTAGTCTTAAGGAAGCCAAATGGATAGTGTTTTATGGGTATCTAGGAATTAAAGTTTGTCTTATGTTGTGACAAAAAAAGTCACATTATGTCATGTTATACTTGCCAAGCTCCAACACAAGACTTTCCAGCCTAATGGAACCAAAAGGTTAGGAGCACAAACAACAGTACACCAAGGCCATCAGGATTGTTAAAGAACTTGTGATCTGTGCTTTTTTTAGCAGGGAATTTCAAAAGGTTTCCCCACCCTCTTTTTTGTTTCCTTGCTTCATAAATGACAAGAAGAAGACTATTTTAAAGGAATACTTCTGAAGGAACTACTCCTCTTATATTTGAAGAAATACTGTTGTGACCCTTCCATAAGAAAGACTATTTAGTACAAAATGTAATATTTGGGTTTGCTTTTGTCAGCATCTGAGGGCCTGTATTGGTCACAAACACTTTGCCAATGAAATGCTAATTATTTGTCAGATAGCTGCACAATCTTGGGCTTCTCTGTACAGACATGACCACCAACACTTCCTCAGAAAACCTGAATGGACACGAGAGCTCCAAGCTTGTGCCAAGGAATCTACAGATTCAGCCTAGCTGAAGCAGAAGGTCAGATCCAAAGCCGCAGGGTTTACACAATTCAATCTGCACTGCCCTGCCTACAGTCAGGCAGGAGCTCTTAGCACTTCACGAGGAAGAACAAATGACCTTGATGGGCAGTCAGTTTCAAGAGCTCCTTAATCAAGTGATCTCCCATGCCTCAGGGCATCATCACACCTCAGATAGTGGAGTAAGGAATGGGTTGATAGGCTAAGGATCCTTTTCTATGAGGGTTTTCCAAGTGTCCTGGGTTATAAAGTATATTCCATTTTTCATCTGCTGAGGGAGGGGGCGGGTGCCTTTGATAATGGCCCAACCGTTAATACCAGGTAGGGCATTATCTTCTTCTTATCTTTCTTCATGACGGGCCATTACGACTCCCCAGGCGTAATGTGTTCTTCTCCACAAGCTGTTTCCCCTTCCCAACACATAACCACATTCCATCATCCTACTGTGAGATGCTCCACCCAGTGGGAGGAACCAGCCATTCCTACCTGGATAAAGCTGGAACTCGGGACCAGGACGTCCTCTTGCTTCATCCGATTACCGGAGGAAGGCTGGACCCTTCTCACCACCTCAGGACCCTTTTTGCTACTGGATCATTTCTGCCTTAGCGGAGCCCCATCTGCCACTCCAGGAGGACTCACTTTTGGACTGCTTCCGACACCCTGACCAACAGGGCATCAGGTTGTGGCTCTGACTTTGTCAGGGCTTTCCAAAATTGTTGTTTGTTTGTTTGCTGGTTTGGTGGGGTGGTTTTGTTTTTCTACCACATTTGTATTCTTGATATTCCTAGTAAAGAGCTGTTATTCCTATCCCCAAATCTTTGCCCGAGAGCTGTTAATTGCAAAATTAGAATTTGGCAGGGGGTGAGGGGTTTACATTCTCTATTCTAAGGGGAACCCCAGTTTCCCTGGCAGATACCTGTCTTTCTAAACCAAGACACCAAGGTAATGGCTCTCCCATTTTTCCCAGGAGAAGAAAACAACTACAACCACCCTGACACAGCTCACGATTAACAGTAGTTACAGTTTGCCTTTTAAATTGCTCCTCCCTCCTCCAACAGTGTAACAAAACTACAATGTCAGCAGTGTGTGCAGTACTGAAAGCAACTCTTGCTCCTCAAACAGGAGAAATTTCTTTGTTGACTTCACATGTGGTCTGGTGACTTCAGGAACAAGACCTCAGTGGACTCAAACTCTATTTCATTCAAAAAGCAGCTGTTGGAGCAGCTACATCCGATTTATGTTCTGTGGCTCATAAACCGAGAAACAAGCCTTGTGGTACAATGTGAAGGCTTCTGGGTGGGCATGGTAACTGGAGTTATTGGCAATGCACATTTTGGTCTGGCTTCCTGGGTACTTAGAAACATGTGAACTGACAAAAGTGTGACATGTGGAATAGGTTCTTAATTGTTGTGGTCTGAATGGAAGCTTCAGACAAAGTTTAACAGAGAGACCTTCCCATTCTGACAGAGGGTTCAGAAAAGACCTCCTTGCTTTCTGAACTCCTTCTCAGAGAGAAGTCTAGGTGTGGCTGGATCTTAGTCACAGAATTAATCAACAATTATATCTAAAGGAGTGCATAGGTGTGACTGAACCTTTAAATGACTGTCATACAAAGATTGAGGATGGTGAAACATTTATTTTGAAGAATTAGGGTCTTTAGTTAAACTAGATATTGCTGAGGTAAGATAGATAAATTTCCCTTTGTTAACCGAAGCTGGATTTAAGGAACTGGTAAATCATGAAGCCTGTCAAACTATGTTTGCGCATTCTGACTAATGAATAGACTCCAAGAATACAATACAATCATAAATCAAACAGTCTTGGAAAAACAGGATTCAGTTGTCAGGCAACACTAAAAGGTTAACAAGTCAAATCAAAGAAGACCCGTCTTACTTCATCATTTTGAGACCCCGCCCATAAAAAGACCACCGACTCATTTCAAAGAACAAACTATGCATGCTTAACAGCTTTTTGGCTAATTACCATATGAAGCTGGGAATTGGATGTACCAGAGTTATGAATATGCATTTTGTTTTGGGTATTCAATACTCCTGTACATAAAAAGACCCTGTGATCATCTGTGAATGGCACGAGTGTATTTGGGAGCTATTCCGAACACTGCCCGGTGTCATAGTAAACACACACTTTCTAACTTTTGACTGTTAGAGAGTCTTTGTCCATTATAGTTGGATATCGGTATTAGATCAATATCCATATTTTTTTAATAATTCAGTGTCAAACCAAATACATTTATATGAAGAAAGTGAATCAGTTATTTTAATAGATAATAGTGATTAGACTGAAAGACTTCTGTCAGAACTGTAACTACTATTTGTCAAATCAATAATTTTGAAGCCAGCTTAATAATTATTAAATGGAGATTGATGTTACTTATCCATACCAATGACCATGGGCAAAGTAACCCTGAGGGGCATCACCACTCAGAGAAGGAATTTCCACATGCATTCCTAGAAGGAGTGTGGTTGTAAGAAGATGGACTGGGCTTTCATAGTATAAAGTCATTGACTGTCAAATACATGTTTCTAGGCCAGCTGTGTCAGCTCATCAGCCTTTAGCTCAGCACCTTTAAATTGATTACAGTGTAATCACTTGCTAGTTTCTTTATCAAGATCTTTGCAGCCTCTTTAACAATGTCAGTTGCTGTCAGAACACTGTTTTTCACATTCTCAAAATGTTTAGTTTTGAGATTAAAGACTCAGGCTGGTTTCAGCATTCTTCAAAACTAAAAGCAGTATGAACCCTTTCTCTGTCTATCACTGATAACTTCTACAAATAGGGTGAGGTTTGAGCTGCTTTAACCCCACTTGGGCAGAGCATCCTGCTACAGTCAATGACAGCTCAAAAGAACAAATACATCCTAGTACCATTCATCCCTTCAGAAAAATAACACTGCAGACACTACTGCAAAGCTGTTACTTAATATCCTTCCATGATGGAGTATGCCCCACACCATATATTCAGATCTTGGTATTGTCTCTGAACAGTCAGGCATGATTTGATGGGTGGACTGTTCTGTAGATGTCAAATTGGTTGGATGTTAACCTCCAGAGAATAGTGTTCAGCAACTCAGTGTCCAGATGGAGATTGGTGACTAGTGGTGACCCTCAAGGATCTGCAAGGGGACAAGCACCGTTTCATGTCTTCATCAATGTCAGACAGGGAGATCAAGTGCACCCTCAGCATATCTGCAGACTACACCAAGCTGAGTGCTGCAACTGACCCAACCAAGGGATAAGATACCATTCTTAAGGACTTGAACAAGCTCAACAAGTGGGCCCACGTGAATATAATGAGTTTTAACAAGACCAAGTTCCAGGTGCTACACCTGCATTGGGGCAATCCCCAGTATCAATCCAGACTGTAGGATCAGATCAAGAGAAGACCTGAGGAGGACTTGGGGTGCTGGTGGATGAGAGGCTGGACATGACCCAGCCATGAGCACTCCCAGCCCAGAAAGCCAAACGTGTTCTGGGCTGCACCCAAAGCAGTGTGGGCAGCAGGGGAGGGAGGGGATTCTGACCCTCTGCTCTGCTCTGGTGAGACTCCAGCTGGAACCCTGCACCCAGCTCTGGGGTCCCAGCACAGGAAAGACATTCATCTGTTGAGGTGAATCCAGAGGAGGGACACAGAAATGATCAATGGGATGAAGCACCTCTGCTATGAAGAAGGGCTGAAAGATTTGGGATGGTTCAGTCTGAGGAAGAGAAGGTGCTAGGGAGGCCATACTGTGGACTTTCAGTACTTAAGCAAAGGTTGTAAGAAAGACAAGGACAAACCTTTTAGCAGTATCTGTAACAGCTGAACAAGGGGCAATGATGATACACTAAATGAGTGGGCATTTAGAGATGGTAGGAAGCAATTATTTACAATGAGGTGGTGAAACAGTGGCACAGGTTGCCCAGAGAGGTGATAGATTCCTGATCCCTGGAAACACTCAAGGTCAGACTGGATGGGGCTCTGAGCAACCTGATCTAGTTGAAGATGTTGCAGGGGCATTGGAACTATATGACTTTTGAAGGTCCCTTCCAAGCCACACCATTCTATGACTCTAGGTCTATTTTAATTTCAGGAAAATTTAAGCAGTGATTGATTATGTCAACAACTGTCTTGTAATATCTGTGTTATGCAAAGCTGGTTACGGATTTTACAATACTACTTGGATAGTATAGCACTATTAACCGGTACTCTCATCTTTACCAGTCTTTGCTCTCTACTTGTTTCTCACTCTCACTCTCTCTCTCTCTCTCTCAGAAATTTCTTTCTTTAAATTGCAAATAAATAATCTCCAGAATCTCAGGACTCTTTTATCATAGGTATTACTGGGGATACAGTTCCTCTGATGAAATTAAGACCTGTGAAAACAACAAAGGAGAAACTAAAAATATGATTCTTCTATTCTACCAATAAGAATTTTAAGCAAAGTTATATATGTTTGTACCTTCTCATACCTGGATTTTATTTTCTGTCACAGGAATTAATAATTATGAGATCTGAAAATGTGACTTAGGAATTGGGATATTATCCTGTGCACTCGCTGTTGTTGAACTAAGAAATCCCAAACGTCTATTCTTTGAACCAAATCTTCCCTTCACCTAACTGACTTAATTTCTTGGCAAGTCTTGCTTCAGAAAAAGGTACCAGTTTGATTTGTTATGGCAGATCAGCTATTCACCTGCTTTCATTATTAAACAAATTTGTCAGAAAGTAACAATCTTACTGATGTTTCCCATTTTACTGTCAGCATCACAGTAGCAATGAATTTTAGAGTTTTATGCTTTAATGATTTACCAAAGTGACAGATTGGGATTTGACGACAATGTATCATATTTTCATCAATACATTTCCAGATGATTTTACCTTTTTTTCCCCCTCTAATTAATGCCTTAGACACAGTTTTATCTGAAAATCTCTGGTATGGCTTACCAAATTTCTTCCTTGTGGCCCGCTCCATCTAGATCATGCACACTTCATGAATTAGAAAATACTCCCCATTAGGACTAAGCAATTACTACTTTTCCCCTAGATGTCCTGGCATCTAATGCTAACACTTGAAAAGAGACACCTACTTATGGTCTGTCAATTGCTTAACAAGTCTCGATTACTTGCAGGTTTTCCATTACTGCTCCCTCAAGTACTATCTCTCAGCCTGCAGGATAGCCCTTCAAGAGAGGGCAAGAATTTGTAACTATTGCTTTTGTTCAGCACTGATTTTTGAAGGTTTCTCCACCTTTTTTCATTTTCTTATTGCATAGATCAATATGTTTTCAGGGAACTCTTTTAAGTTTTGAAGGAACTGCTCCTTCTTCCTCCCAATAACCTTGCGTCTCTTGAAATGAGCAATTTCATACAAAATGCAGTTGTTTGCTTGTATGCTTTAAGAATACCTTCTCTGCTCAGGTGACGTGCTAGTCGGCCTTCTGGCATCTACACTACACTCCTGACCTTCTTCAGCACTAAACCGGACAGAATTTAAGAAGCGTTTGTACAAGAAGCGTTCTTAGGCACGTGGTGTGACGCCTGGGGACGTCCTGTGCAAGGCTGGGAGATGGATTCGATGATCCTTGTGGGTCCCTCCTAGCACAGGACATTCAGAGATGGTTCAGTGACTCTGACCCTCTGTACACACAGACGGCTGGAGGGTGACCCAGGGCACGCTGGGGACACGCCGCGCTCCAGGAGCAGCCGGAGGCCGCACCGCCGCCCCATGGCGGAGCGGGTGGGGCAGCCCCGCTCCCGCCGCAGTCGGGGCGGCGCAGTGCGCCTGCGCGCCGGCGGGGGGGCCAGCGCGGGGGAGGAGGGCGGGCCCCGGCCCTGTGTTTTGAACGGCGCGATGCGGGCGGCTCACTATTTGGCAGGAAGGTGAGGAGGCCTCTATCCTGGCGCCGGAGCTCGCGTAGGGAGAGGGGGATCCAAATGTGGCAGAGGCGAGCTGGAGGCAGCAGCGGCGGCGGAGGGGGACAAGCGAGACGAGGAGAGTGGCCGTGCCCGCCGCCGCTGCTGCCGCCGCCGCAGAGAAGCTGAGCGGCCCGGCCGGGAGGGGCTGAGCGGCAGCCCTGACACCCCCGGGCGCCCGCCCCGCCGGCAGGTGAGCGACCGGGGCGAGGGAGGGGACGGGGGGAGCGCAGCCCGTCGCGCCGCCCTTGGCCTAGCCCGGCCCAGTACCGGGCAGAGCCGGAGGGAGTCGCTGTGGGGGGACCGGCGCTCCCAGCCCGGCCGCGCCTCGCCTCCCTCGGGGCTCTCACATCGTCGATCCCCCGCCCTCCCCACCCGGAAGCCGCGGGCGGCATCGGAGCCGCGGGGGCTCCGCTCTGGAGGTGTCGTCTTTGCTCTCCCTTCCCCCGCAAGCTCCCCGGCTGCTTGGCAACCCCCCCGCCCTTCCGGGCTCCGGGGCTCTGCCGCCCTCCCTCGGCACGGCCCCGCGCCGCATCCATCCGTAGGGGAGCGGTGCCCTCCCCCTTTCCCCGCTGCGGAGTTATTGTGTGCGGGCTGGGGCCCGCCGAGGGGCTGCTGGCGGATAAGCCTTTCCCGGGGGCGGTCCAGGCGGGAAAGCGGGACTAGGGGGGCGTGAGGGCGGCGGGGGAGCCGGGGCCGCGGGAGACAGCGCCGGCGCGGTGTGTGTGCGCCCCGCTCGCTCTGCGCTGCTGCGATCCTTTGTCTGCTGTGCCGCTTTCCCCTCCTCCCTCCTCCCTTCCGTCTCCCTCCCTGCGTTCCCCTCTCTCTCCCAGGCTCCAAGCGCTGCTGCAGCTGCAGGTTTGTAAATACTGGACCAACATACACACACACAACATGGCTGACGCTCGCCCTGCTCCTCCACCAGGGTCTCCGCCTTCTCCCTCAGTCTCCGCTGCTTAGCCGCTCCTCCGTGTAGGCTTTTGTTTCTTCCCCCCTCCTCCTTCATCGCCCATCCCAAAAAAANAAAAAAAAAAAAAAAAAAAAGGAAAAACAATTCACCCTCCTTATTTGCGCGCATGGCGGGATTTCAAGGGTAAGAATCCTCGCTTTGGAAGCTTTCTCCTTTTGTTTTGCTGTTAACAACAAAATGAAACCTAAAATCAGAGGTGATTTGGGAACCTGGCAAGGCCTGGGTCAAGGGAGGAAGGGAGGGAAGGAGAGGGGAACTGGGTGAGCCCCGCTGAGAGAGGCTTGATTGGAATGTGCGTATCTTTTTCTCGTGTTGGGTGGGGAGAGGTTGATGCACCAAAGTGCTGGCAGACATGGAATACTATATTACACTTGGCAGAATGAACTAGGGCCTTTTCTTTCATTTCAGGACATAATTCGGTATAAGGGGTCAACTGGACAATCACATTAAGAAGAGCTGTACTAGTTATGTCAGAATAGGCATTGGGTAGGTAAAACCCGTAGTATAGGCGTTTTGGCTTTTCTGTATTTTCTCTATCTCCTTGTTATTATCTTAAACAGCTTGCAAAACGTGGAATACAGAACCGGAATTTACACTTGTCAGGTCTTCGTGTTGCTAACTTTCTGTCACAGATTAATTTGCCCTTGTGATGACAATAGTAGAAACTGAAGCATTTCCTTTTTTCTAAAAGGAATGCTTTCAGATTTTTTTTTTTTTGGTAGGTGTTGCTTGTTTATTGGTTCGGTTGTTTGTGAAAAAGGCATGTTAAGTGAGCCCCAAATGAAAACAAGACAGCATGCTTTTGACCTCTTTACTAGTGTAAGGCAAATGCTTAGTTCAGTACCCTCCACCTCAGTTATTCAGAGCACCCCCTTCTGGCTTTGATAAATATGGCTTATTTTTCAGCTGTTTGTGACGTAAAACCAAAACACTTGAAGGTAGTTCAAGCATATCTAAAGTGATGTACCATGAAACGGTTTTATTTCTAGCTTGTAATTTAAGGGTGAATGCGGAAGGTGTGAAGACATGATACTTTATGTTTGCTTTCTAGACATGTTACTGTAACTCGCAGTAAGTGTTTAATTTTTCAAGGATCATGCTTAAAGACATGGTCTTTATACACACGCATAGCCATAGTTTCTGAGCACCGCTCTTAAGTCCTAGCTATGTCGTCTTTTGTCTGCTTTGCTTTAGAGGCTTCTAGTGGAAAAGCGTTGGAATGGCATAACCTTCCAGCTTTTACTGGGATGGAAATATGCTGATTAAATATTGTATATGAATACTGCTTTCTGCTGCTTTTTCCATCCCCATTAATAAGCATTGAATAGCAAACATTGATTATGGAGAAAGTAATATATAGAAAGAGTTTACAACAACATAAAACTTAAAAGAAGTCATCCAAATTAAAATATCATTCTGGAATGCGTATCTACATCATGTCTTTTGAGGCAACTGTGTTACTTCTAGATGGAAAAGTCAAAGCAAAAATCTAACCTTATACATCAATAGATTCATGCAGCAGGCAGTTACCTTTTTTTTTTTTCATCTTTCAGTCTGAAGGCAATATTGCCTAAACTAGAATAGTTTCACCAGTTGTAGGTAATTTGTCTTTTATTGTGATAACTACCTCATTTTAAAATTATGCTCACCAACTAAAAATATGAAGTGCATTGAAGTATGCAGCTCCTCGCTCAGAACAGGCCCTCAGATACTTAAACCAGTTCTTAGGCTGAAGACCAAACTAAACAAAAATAAGCCATCCACATCTTTAAATAATGGATTACTTAAAAGTAGTCACGTTTAACTCTGTTATATTGCAGTTTTGTTGCTAGAGCTAAATTTTATTCTGTAAAATATATCTCTGTTTCATCATCTTGGTGAAGTTTCTTATCTGTAGCATCTTTCCTGTAGCTTGTCATTGTATTCTTTTCTTTGGCGCTCAGAAGATTTTTCTTTCTGTCGTGGTTGTGTTGATTTAGTCAAGAATCAGTATTGTGGGGCTTCATATCCCAAAAGGAGCAGATGGAGTTGAAGAACTCGCCAAATCTCTGTGTCTTCACTTAGTGAAGACGCTCCAGTGTCCTTGCCATTGTGAGCCATGTATTCTACCAAATTAAAAACCTGAGAGTAGTAAAACCTTGTTTTCAAAAACTGTTTGGCAAATGAGACTGAGGAAAAAGAAGACTGCAAGAAATGAAGTCTCAGTGATCAGCTTGCTGGCAGAAGTTAGGAATTAATAATTTTTTTTAAACCAGGCATGCTTTCCAGTAGATCTTTAATCAAGTAAATCGTGACTCGGTGTAGTTCTAAATATTGATGAGATTACCAAGTAACATACAGGCCTGAAGGTAATCAACATTTAGTATATTCTTATTCAGTAATTTATATTTTCTCTCTCTGAGTGTTCTTTCATCCTCTTCTTACCCAGTATCTTTCCTTGCTATCTGTTCTCAGGCTGCACTCTTTGACATGTTCAGATCTGTATACCTCTAGCTGATGCAAGAGCTGTGTGTTAATGTAATACATGATTTGTTTAATGTTTGACAAATGAAATATTTTTAGAAGGATTCTATTTACTGAAGCATACTACTATTTTTTAACCTTTTTCTTTTCCTTTCCAATCCATGAAGTCTTTTGCTGCAAACTTCTCATCATTCCATTTTGTTTTTCTTGTCTCCTTTCCTTTTTTTTTCACCAGGTAATAGAAACATCAAACTTGATTTCTTGATGGTATGGCATGAGAACATGTTTTCATAGGTGACTAAAAGCAATTCAACAAACTGGTTTAGAAATTCATCTTAGAAAGCTGTTCATTGAAGCTGAACCAAAAGGGAGAACACTCTTACAGAAAGTTATTTCCTGTTGTGTGGTTAGATAGGTTGTTTCTCACAACAGGTGAGGGAATTTTTTAGTTTGTTGTTTTTCTTTTGTTCCTTCTCTTACTGCTCTTTGGAGGTCAGTGATTTTATGATGGAAGGGTGAATGCTGATCTTTCTTGACCCTCGTTCTCCTTATGAGTGTCTCCTGCATATCAAGATGTGCCCCACTTGCTGTCCAGATGCTATCTAGATGTCATCATGCCTCCTACCTTAAAAGAATGGGGAATCTGACTTTGCTTTATGAACGTGTGGACTTGCTTCCGTCTGCATCTCTGACGTAAATATGTATTGAGATCCTTAAAACAGTGCAGTTAACTGGTTTGTATATAGCTGTGAACAGTTGATTCCAGAGAAAAAAGGGCCTCATTACTGATCCATTTCAAACAATGGTGAAATAATTTAATTTGAACTAACTGCTTTCACCATGGGGTGGCTGAAGTTAACTTTCTGTTATAGAGTAAAATGTGAATTTGCTAAAGACATAGAGAATTCAGGAGGTGAATGGATTTGGCTTTAGGTTGTGGAGGATGGTTCTACAAATCTACAATTTTTTTTTCTTTCCTGTAATGTATGTTGTGAAACTGCTGTAAATCTATGTTATATGAAGTCTTGAATGACTGACTTGGAGACTTCACTACTGTAATGCTTCCACAAAATGAAATGTATAGAAATAGTAATGATTACCTGTGATGTCTTCTAGCTGTAGCTGATACCTCATAATGTGTTAATTTTTGCAGTAATTGCACCTTGGTTGAGATGTTCTTGAAATATTTTGATGAATTTATACTCTTTGGTAAGACTTAAAAATCCCTAGAACTTGATTAGCTCCTTGATTGGGTTGGGTTTGGGGTTTTTTTGGTTGGTTGGAGTTTTTTTGGTGTGATTTTTTAATGTTATTGTGGAATATTCCAATACAGTAGTCGAGTTCTGCACCTACAAATACTGGTGAGAGTAGGTGCTTATTTCAAAATCAGCTCTGTGGATTTCAGTGATTTAGTAAATACTTGACTTTCACAGAATGGATGCTGAACTTAAGACCTTCTGTTTCATTTAGTATTTTGAACAAAATGGAGCTGTATCAATTAGTTACTACTTTGTAGTATAGTAAGCTGTTCTAGGTGGTTTATGGCATCGTGCTAAGGTCTGTAAAGTGTCACCAGCACAGACTTCAAAAAAACCATAAACAACAACAAAACAAGCAAAACTCAACTGCCCAACTTCTTTTTCCATGAAGTTTTTTGAATCCAATTTAAATGTAAAAGAACTTTGCTAGATTATGATTTCTTACTCTAGGTGCATAAGGATGGAAAGAGTCATTAGATGTCAGGTTTTTGGTCTATTTGATTTATTAAAATCAAGTAATTGTTTCAGAACTATTTCAGTTTTTTTCTAATTTAGTGTTTATGTTTCCTGCATGGAAGTTGTGCTAGTTATGCAGAACCAAGGCGGCTCAAATCCATTATATTATCTTGTGATTTCAGATGAAGTTTTTAAGTAGAGGAAATTTTCATGTTGTAGATTTAATGTTTTGTGAGCTGAGTAGCACAAGAAAAGCAATGTTCTAGATTAATTCTCCAGCAAACATTCTGTAAAGTCTGGTTAGTAACTTTTCTGCATACCATGACAAACATGATGTTTACTGAAGTCCAGAGTTGTGCTGAGGGTTCTTTTAGTAAGCAGAGGTTAAGTATATGCCACGGGTTGGGAAGTATTTCTGTGTATTCTGCAGCATATGTGTAACTTTCTTCTGGTTTTAATTGTCACTTAAAAGTGACTGTAGATTAGTCCATCTTTCTTCAGTTTTTTAGGAATAATAAAAAATAGTTAAAATAATGCTTCAAATATGGAGTTTGCGTTACTCATAAAATTTTACTTGGAGAAGAGTTGGCTGATTTTGGATGATAGCTTGACTGTCGTGTTTAACAACCATGTATGTTTTAGACAATGAGCTAAACATCACACTGAGGGTAGAATGGGGGCAAACAAGTTAGAGGTCAATTTACTCCTTTCTCAACACGTTCCAGTTGCAGAGGGCTTTGTTGAATGGATATAATCACCTTTTTCTTCAGAAATCCCCTTCAGAAGTTCTTTGTCTTGTTGGCAAAAGATGACCTACAAACCCATTAATTGGTTGTTTAGGTGTCAGTAGAACTACAAATGAGATACTGTGGTGCTGAGATTTTGTGAGATATGATAGGCCAAAATCTGTAGTCTGACAAGTACGCCTTCAGAAGCAGCTTAACAGTAGATTCTGACTTTCATGTGACTTCACAGAAATCTGTTCTTGAGTGCTTTTAGGGTTAAGGGATATGCAGGTGTTCAGTATACTTGGAAACTGTGGCCTGTTGAATATTACAGTTTTATGTTGATAGGCAGAGCAGCGGCCTCTGGGTCATCTCTCCCTACTGCTGAAGGGAGGAGTGAATAAGCACAAAAGTCTTCAGTTCTTAGGCTGCAGGAGTACATCTCAGGTGAATTACATCTCTGTCTTCTGCACCTCCATTTTGTCAGTAAAGCATACATACTTTAGGTGACAGGCAGAAGATGAGAGGGCAACCAGACTTTCCTATCTGTTCGAGTTGGGGAGAGTTTTACTCCTGCCTTCAGTTTTACCTATGTGTCTTGGTTTGAAAGACCGGTGTCTTGCTAAGGAAGCAGGAGTTTCCCTTGGAATGCAAATTATGATGGCCTTCCCTCCGAATTGTTATGATTTTGAAATTAAGAGGCTTTCGGGCAAAGATATGAGAAATGGAGTAACAGTTCTTTACTAGTGTGTATAACAAGGCAAACAAACAGCAGTAGTGGCAACGACAGCAAACAAGAGCAGAAAACCCCCTGAAGTGTCTTCCAGCGCTTTCCCTGTTGGGGCAGTTCCGGCCACAACCAGCAGGGGGTGCTGGTGGCTCCTGTTGGGCAGGGCGGGTGCAGTGATTCCCCCGCGCCTGCAGGGGCGTTGTGGCGCGGGCCTGGCCGTCTCTCTCCACATGGACAATGGCAGATGCAGCTGCCGAAAGGGATGAATAAAGGGGTTTGCAAAGGAAACTGAGGGGGCAGCTGATCCTGGTGTCCCCTGTGGACAGCAAAAGGAGCTGTAGCAGGGACCTCAGAGTAGCAAGATGGGAAGGCGAGGATGAGCAAGTCCCATAATGGTGGATGATACGTATCAGAAACTGAGCAGCTGTAGTTGGAGCCACAGGATGTTCTGGTCAGAGTGTGCAGAGCTACAGCGTAATGAAAATTCAGAGCAGTGGCCAAAAAAAACCCCCCCAAAACGGTGGGGTTGGGGAAGGGGCAGCCGGGCTTTGGGCAGGGCAGGGAAAAGGCTGCCTGGGAGGGGAAGGGGCTTGGGATCCCAGGGTTTTCTCCTGAGGAACCCCCCAGCAGGTGGTGAAAAGTCCCTTTTTTAGTGAGGGAGGTGATGAGGTCCCAGTTCAGTGGCTGCTTTTTGAGCAGAGGCTCAACCCTCGGCAGAAGAAACAGGACTGGGCTTGGCTCCAGCAGCGTCAGTGAATTCCTTCCCCCAAGCAGCAGCTCTGACTGTCCTCCAAAGCCGAGTGCAAGAGACTTACTGGCTGTCCCAGCCCCTTCTTTTTGCAGCACAATTCTCAAGGCATTTCTGCCCTTCCCAGAGAAACCCCAGAGAGAGTAGCCGGCTGGACCCTCCCCAGAGCTGTGGCCACTTATCTTGTCTCTCCTAAGTACCTGGTCGTTACTGTCTCCTAGCAACACATATGGGAGAAGATTCCCCGAGAGAAAGAAACGAAAGGAAGAGTCTTAAACCCCAGCACTGTGTTTCTGCGCTTACACCTGTGCCTTGTATGGAAAGAGATCAGACTGGTTAATGTTACTTGGTGCCACTATGTGGCTGTATTAACAGTGGATGAAAACCACATTTTCAAATGCTGTAACCTTGGTGGTAACCAGTAGTGAAATAGGCATTGCATTACACATAGTTTTAGGCTAGAGGCTTGAAGAACTGAATTTACATGGATTTGTTTAAGGCAGATTTTTTCTTTTGCTCTTAGGTATAATTTAATTGAGGAAGGAAAGGTGATGGTGTGAATAATTATCCCAGGTTTTGGTTGTACCTGAGCCTCTAATCTCATTGCTAGGAGAGCTTGTGTTTGGATGGGGGTGGCACAATATGGCACTGGCATAAGCAAAAAAGGCAGAGGTGTGGTTGTTGTAGTGTGTGCTGTGATTATCTCCAGGACAGACTTCTGGAAAGCCTCACCTGATTTATCCTGCTTCCTGAGATCCTGTTTGCTGGAAGATACATCACTTTTTCTCTTCTTCAGTTTCTATATTTTCCCTTCTCTGCTGCCCAGCTGAGTAGACTCGATTTTGTTTTAAGGTCCACACGACAATTTAGTCCTCCATGCAAATAAGTATGTACATTTTCCAAAGGGAAGAAGAATGTGTATGTTTTTGGGAGGGTTGTTGTTGTTACCAATACCCACATTGATGCAGAATCTCAGGAAATATACTTAAATGTTTATAGGTGAATCTAGTTCAGATCAGATACAAAACTTTCCAGTGAGAAAAAAGGATTATAAAAAAAAAACAAAAAAAACCCCCAAACATCAAAAAAAAGACTGTATTTACCTGTTTCTGCTGCTGGAAGTTCTACCTCCAAGTTCTATCATAATTAATTTACCTTTTAATTTCATTTCCATTGGTGCTGCATGCACAGTGCAGTAGTTTCAGAGCAGCATTTTGCATACAATTTACCACCAAATTAAGAAGAGGAAAGCAGGTTTACTGTGGGTCAGACACAGAATGGTAGAGAACAAGTAATTCCAAGGCGATTGTTGTTCTGGAAGCCTTGACATCGTTTTGTTACCTTTCTGCAACATTGAGAACAATGTGTTTTAAGTCAGCTGTACACAAATACATGCACATGTTGTCTTAAAGTTCATTTTTTTCACAGTCCAGTAAATAACTTCCCAGAGTAACTTGAAATAGTTTGTCATCCGCTTAAATACTTCAGATCTGCTGATTCATGAGTGTGCAGATACTGTACTAAAATCAGAACAATATTTTGTGCATTTTTTCTAATGTGCTTTTTGAGACATACTAGTGGTATGAGGATTGGTGTGTTCTGATGTCTCCACAGCTTTTAGCCAGAGTCGCTGGTTTCACAGTTGAACTTTTCTCTCTGTTGTCTTGCTCCTTACCAGCAATTGCTCTCACACACACACTTATGCAGGATGTGTTGTGTATTTTCAACAAAAGTATGGGAGGACTGTCCTCAAGCAATGATATTACCATGTTATGTCACAATGCCGATGGTTCTCAGCTTAGAGAAGAATTTATCGTTGGTGGTTTAATAAGGTACCATTGTCTTTGATGAGGAGTCCAGTGCTGACTGCTGTATTTAAATTAATACTGCAAATATCTGATAAATTTTCTACAGCTCGTTTATCCTCTTTTAAAGGAATAGTTTTTGTTCTTTCACTGAAGCTCCAGACTTAGAGAAACCAGTGTAGTTAGCTGCAATTAGAGCTCATGTAATACAATGCTGAATTTTGTTTTCAGTGACTTGCTGTTACGCAGATTGCAACTTTGACACTTACTGCAGCTATTCATCATTTAAATGTGGTAATCTCTTTAGGCCAAGGTTTTTAGAGAGTGAATATTCTGTAGTTGATCTGGAAAAACTAGCATCTCGTTTTTCGTTAGTAGCCATGGCAAGAGACTGCCATTCTTAACAGCAACTGTTTTCATTTATGTGGTTGATGATTCCACTGTAGACAGTTACATGAATGCATTTGAGAACTGATTTAATATAAGTAAAATGGCTGAATGTGAAGAAAATAGATAAGGCCAATTCAGTTTAGGACTCCTCAGCGTTTTCGAACTGTAGCTTAAAGCTAAGTGATCATTTTCTCAGAATACTTTTTTCACTTTTGTTTTTTCTGTGTTTTTTCCCCTGGTCATTGCAAAGACAGGATGAAAAATGCTATTGATTTGAATTGTCTAACTATGTCTGTAAGCTTTTTTTAAAACCAGGTATGTAGTGAGAAATTTTCCTGTGTTTGGAATATGAATTTAGTATCTATCACTTGAGCTCATGCTTCAGTTTGCAAAAGTGGTATTGTTTGCTCCCCCATTGCGGTAATCCCTAAAATAATTATCCATTTTCTTCTGACTAGAAGAGGCCAGATTTTATCAATAGTTTCACTCTTAATTCTTCTTCCTGCCATTAGCTGATTTAAGAAAGAGAGCTGTGTTTTTATTAGAATAGGGACAATCAGTGTTTGTGTCCAGTGGAAACCCAACTTAATACCTGATGTATTGAAAACTGTCTGTTATGGTTATAGCTACTGTGGTGAGAGAAGTTTGGATACATGAGTCTCAGATCTATGATTAAATGATCTTGTGGCAAATCTTAGTTTTGGTTGTATAGTTTGGTTGTATTGAAAGCTAATGTAGATAACTATTTTCTAATCTTATATCTTTTCAGTATTCTTTGGTCCTGCTTTTTTTTTTTTTCTTTCTAAGTGCTGATTTACTACTTATGTGTCAATATCCTCACTGGTTATTTAGGTTGGGGTCCATAACAATTAAATTTTGATTTTATAATTAATGCTGTGAATAATAGCTTGTCCTTATAAGAATTTTGAGTGTTTATATGCTTTGTTTGCATTAAGAGTTGGTAGGTGGTTGCCGTGTTGCACAAGTATTTTATTTGCACAAGTATTTGTGTCACAAATTCTTATATTAGTTTAGGAATTTTTGTATTGTGCCTAGGTTTAATTTAGTTTTGCAGTGGCGTCTTCTCAGGATGCTCAAAAACACATCAAAGAATAACTTGGTACTTATGATGCACAGCCTAAAAATCTTGCAAGTGGTCCATCTTATGGAGATCATTCCCCTGCCCCTAAAAACTATATGCTGCATATGTTCCCTCTATGTTTGAAGGTGTGTGTAGCAGCACTGCTAGCCTGGATTGTTGAGATGTGGTTGTTATGCACTTAAAATGACACTTAGAAAGATCATCCAGCCTTCTCAAGCAAGAGTTTGATTTGCCATGATTATTCAACCTAACTGACTTTGTAAGTGCAGTAACCTACCACTCCATTACATTCTAACTGCAAGAGTACTTAGGTTTGCCCTAGGCTTGCTTTTCCAGAATGTTGGAGTGATCCTTTTGGCTTTGGATCCTTCTCTGACTAGCACAACAGAAATTAAACCTAGTCGTCTGCCAAAGGCTGACCAAGGTATATTCCTTGAGGTGACATGAGCAGAGAGCAGAAGTGCCTTACTTTTTCAAGTAGACATTTTCCTCCCTGATTTCCGGAGACCTGTTGTAAATGTTTCCAAACTAAATTGAGTAAACTTGCTTAGAGTTGTAATAAATTATTTGGGTCACTTCTGTCTATGAAAGCATGACTAAGAACAAAATAATTGTATTGTGAAACTTGTTCACTTGCGTTTACCCTAGAGGGGCAGCAAGCACAGTGATTGTGCAGTGCTGCTGTCATATCCTGGGTAGCTGTTATTTTGTGCATGGATTTTTGTTTTTTGTTTTGTTTGAGGGAGAGGAGGATAGTTACCTACCAGGAAGGAAAATTCTAGAAGCACAGAGTGGTTTGGTTTGGAATGTACCTTAAAGATCACCTAGTCTGACTCCCCTGCCATGGACAGGTACACCTTCCGCTAGACCAGGATGCCCAAAGGCTCATTCAGCCAGACTTTAACACTTGTAGAGAGGAGGCATCCACAGCTACTCTGGGCAGCCTGCTCCAGTGCCTCACCATCTGCAAAGTAAAGAATTTCTTTGCAATACCTATTCTGCATCTATTCTCTCTTACTTTGAAACCACTCCCTCGTGTCCTGTTGCCACTTGCCTTGGTAAAAAGTCTTCCTCCAGCCTTCTTGTAGGTCTCTTCAGGTACTGAAAGGCTGCTCTTTTCCAGGTGGAACAACCCCACCTGTCAACCTGACCTTGTAGCGATGTGTTCCACCCCTGTGATCATCAACTGGGAAGCTAACTTGGTTCATGTTTGCCATGATGCAAAAGTGTGCTGCTTCGGGTGTTTACACAAGCCTGTGACAACTTGTGCTGTCTGTGCAGGTTCTTGCTCTGTGGTTAAATGCAAAGTTATTTGCAGTAGACTGAACAATTAGGAGTGGGTTAAAATTTACCTTTGGATAAAGCGATGCAAGGGGGGTTATCATGGCTTTGAGTAAGTACTAAATAGATCTCTTCTTCACGTTTTTTTTTTAAAACGCCTTATCTTGTAAGATTACTTTAGGCATGGAGGACCATGTAAGTATCAAATGATCAGGCTGTAGGTTAGGACGTACACAAGGTTAAATCAGCAAGTATTTTTGCGTTGCGTGTAAGATGATGCTTTAAAAAGAAATCATTGTACTTCAGAGTCTTAGTATGTTGTGCAAAGTCATAGGAAGAATTGAAGCAAGATAGTGAAAAGAAATATCTTAATTTTGCTAAGTATATTTTAAGTGTTGTCACTGTTTTTAAAGCTGTTTGGCTAAACTTTGGTAGGTGATGATGATTCTGTAGTAGAAGGACAGAATAATACTGAAATTGAACCCTGTCTTTTCTTAGCATAGGCAAATCATTCAGTCATAAAAGAGATTGTGCTTGGCCATGCTGCTTGAGAGAAGAGTAGACAAGAGCTGTAAGAAAAGTCTTTTAGAATGCATTATGTGTCTTTATTGTTCTTGTTCTAAGGTGTGCGTAATGCTGCAGTACTGGGAAAATTGTTTTGTTTTCAAAATTAGTTTTGCTCTGCCATCTGTATGTGTAGGAAAACAGATACATTTATTCTAAGCCATTAGAAAGAAAATAGACTAGAAACTTCTTTATTTAAAAACCACTACATGATTTAGTGTGTAAGTTGCAAGTTTACGTTGACGAGCATATTTTGTTTGTTGGGGTTTTTTTTGGATTTTTTTAAGGAAGCTCTTGTAAGCTCATTTGGCATGAGTCAGTTCTCTAACCCCTTCAGTAGCTTCATTCTTATTCAGTAGAACAGCCAAAATGTGTGGTTTTAATATCAGATTTAAGATTTTTGTTTTTTGCATTTTTGTGTTCAATTTTTGGTATTTAGTTTTTGAACCAAGAGAGAAGCAAGGTTCTTTGAAGGGCAAACGTATGTCAAAATGTCAGTGAGTCCTTAGCTGAATATTTAATCTGGTTGTAATATTGCCTATGTGGGAAGCAGATCAAATAAGAAGCTATTACATTTTAATCAGTTTAATTTTAGTAAAATGCTCTACTTTTGCACAGCTTAACTGTTAATAACTTGTAAGAAGGCAGACTAAGCCTGCAAGGTTTTCTGAAATTAATTTCTGGAGAATTTCACTTTCCTTTGTTTTCTGGGCTATTTGTTTATGAATGCTTAAAGTGGCAATCCTGAAGTTTTCCTTTACCTTGAAAGTTCATGTGAATTTCAGAAACATAATTGTATTTAGTGTGAGAGTAAACTTAAAAACTGGAGTTAATTGAGCTTTTTTAATTTCATTTCTGCATTCTGGATATGCTGTGTGTATGTCATTTTCTACTTTCTTTTACCTTATTAATCTCATTTCTCTTTAATTTAAATTATCACTGGTTCTTTTCAATGGGTTAGGGTTTTTTCAGCTGTGCGTGTTGATAACTAGCAATTCCTTTTCCAGCAAAATCGTATGCCTGTTTTTATTTGCAATCAACAGCTGATGTCTGGCTTAGGGACTATGTAGTGTTATCACTGCTTCTTACTTATAATCAACCCGTATGACTTGAGGTCTGACATTTAAAAATTAGTGCTTTTTTGGATGTAAACTTCATAGCCACTCATGTATGATGTCTTTAGTAATGGCATTGTATAGGTGTTTTCTGTCCCCTTTTCTTTCTCTGAAGAATTTCAGGACCATATAACACCATATAACATGTAAATAAAATGAAGAAAGTTTTGATTGGAGGTTCCCAATCTCTTTCCATTTGATTCAAAGCCCAGACAATGGAAGAAGCCTTGATCTGTGTACTATTGAGCTGGGCCAGCTGTTTTGCAGGTGCAGCTGTCTGTTCTGTATTGGAAGATCGAGAACTTTTAAAACCTCTGGAGAGAGGTGGGCTAATTCCCACACAACAATACTGGGTTGGATGTTCCATTAGTTTCACTGTTGCCTTTTAATGGAAAAAATAGGTTGAAGAATAGATAAAGTGTGATTAAAGTGCACCTTTCTTCTGTTGAAAGTGAAGTCATTCCCTTTGTCCTTCTTTGTGCATTTTTATAATTCCGCAAGTAGAAGGACCAGCTAGTCTTTGGGTTTGTTTATTTGGTAGGAGAGGGGAATGAGAACCTGATGATGGACATCTGCACTTCTGATGCTGTTACAAAAATTGCTCGGTCTGTCATGTACATACAAGTGTTACAGATGCCAAGGAAGTTCTTAAGTTCAGAGAATTTGTTAGAAATTTGTTGGTTATGTTCCACCAGCAGATTTTTATGTTGGTTTTTATGTTGCTTTCACTCTAGTGACTTCTATTCCTCATAGTTAAATAAGGATGCAAGTTGAAAGGTTGTGGAGCTGTGGACAATTAAATAGTCACAGGTTTTACTGAAGCATAGTGTATGTGATTATTTACAGGATTTTCTGTCAAAGGACGGTTTTCCTAGCAGAAGTATCTGCCACTAATGGGTTGGAGTGATAAAAATTTGTCTATAATTATTTAAAGGGGAATTCTCACTTTATTTGATGCTAATGTAAGTTCAGTAGAGCTGATCATTTTTTAGTGCCTTTTAGGAAAGAGATTTTAAAAACTACAGTGAATTGTCCCCCATCTTGGATTGTTTTGCTTTTTAGAAGTAACAAGGCACATTTTATTGCTGATTGCCTGAGGGTTGAGCAGTGTCCACTCTACCACTGCTACTAATATTTGTGAAGGCAAATGGAGAAATTGTTGTTGTTGAAGGTCATTGTGTTAATTTTTCTGTGTTGATGATGCAGGTATTGAGGTATATTTGTAAAATGTGGTGAGTTTATAGGTGCTTGTGTATACCAGTTGTCTGGAAATTTGTTGCTACTTCATCATCACTTCATTGTTTAAAAAAAAACATTTTATTTTTGCTCCATAGGGATCTGTAATTGAAGACAAAACCCTTAATATCTTAGTAGTTTTTTTTTTTTCTTAAATACAGTGAAGTATTGTGAGAGAGTAGTGTCAGAAAAGATACTGTTTTCATCAGTCAGCTTAACTTCTTCAGATGAAAATGTCTTAATTTAACCTGTATTTATGGGAGCTTTAAATATAAGTAATAAATTGTAGGTCTGTGCTCAGAGATAGTTCTTGTTAGGAAGATGAGTTTCTTGAGATGTATAAGGTGCCTGTTGGTAATGACCTGTTGCATGACATCCTGAGTTCTGTTAAACCATGCTTATTATGTCCTTGGGTTAGTTTTCATTAAAGTTCCATTAAAAATTTTAAAGATAAAATGAAAGCATGCTTACAGAGAATAATTTTAAGCAGTGTATTTTAAAAATAAAAAGAGAAAGTCTAGATAAATGGTAAATAGAAATACAAGACTTGGAAAATTTGCTTTAGCTATATTAAATTTAACCTACCATCAAATAAACGAAAGAGATTATAATTTTGAGGATTTTTAAGGCCTAATTCTCTAAGGTTATATTTTATTATGCATATTACAGGGAGAGGGGAGAAGCCTTTACTCTCTGTCTTTGGAACTTTGGCTGTACGGAGTAATACAAGAGTAGTTGGAAAAGCTGTAGATGAGTAAGGTAGACATAATTTAAGAAAGCTGTTGGTTTGGTTTTATTTAAGTTGCTAACTTGTTTTTTAAAAGCTACTAAAAGAAAATGCTGATAAAACTAAGTCACAGAATTCTAGAATATGCTGAGCTGGAAGGGATCCATCAGGATTATCATGTCCAACTCCTGGCCCTGCACAGGATCATCCCAGTGCCTGCCTGAGACAGTTGTCCAAATGCTTCTTGAACTAGACAGACTTGGTGTTGTTACCTCTTCCCTGGGGAGCCTGTTCCAGTGCCCAGCCACCCTCTGGATGGAAAAACTTCCTGATACCCATCCTGAGCCTCCCCTGACTGGGCTTCATGCTGTTTGCTCAGGGTTTGTCACAGGTTATGGGAGTGAAGAGCTTCCCCTCTGCTTTCCCCTCTGCTTTCCTCTCTGCTTCCACTCACGAGGAAGTTGTAGACTTCAATGAGGTCTCCCCTCAGTCTCCTTGAGGCTGAACAGACCCAGTGACCTAAGCCACTTGTCATAAGGCTTCCCCTCCAGATCCTTCATCGTCCTTGTGGCTTTCTTTTGGATGTTCTCTAACAGCTTAATGTATTTTTTTAATACTGTGGCACCCGAAACTTCACACAGCGCTCAAGGTGAGGCTGAACCAGTGCAGTGCAGAGCAGAGCAGGACAGTCCCCTTCTTTTCCTCGTTGGTGATGCTGTGCCTGATGCACCCCAGGGGGGTTGGCCTTCCTGGCTGCCAGGGCACTGCTGGCTGATATTTAACTTTGACCGGGGCCCCCAGGTCCCTTTCCATAGTGCTGCTCTACAACCTCTTGTTCCTCAGTCTGTACCCACATCCAGGGTTGCTCCAGGTGCAGGAGGCAGCTCTTGCCCTTGTTAAACTTCGTAGGGTTGGTGATCACTTGCCTCTCTAATTTGTCAAGGTATCTCTCTGTCCTTGAGGGAGTCAACATCTCCTGATTTAGCGTCCTTGTCAGATTTATTTAATACCCATTTGAATCATGCATCCAAGTCTGTAATGAAGATGTTGAAGAGAACTGGGCTGAGGATAAAACCTTGAACTCAGGTTAGTTAGTTTAGAGGGGATTTGATTAGGGTGTTTCTTGGCATAGCAGGTTTTTTTATGGTATAAGGCTGTATGGGTCTTAAAAATCATAGAATTTGAGGGGACATTAAAGTCATCTTGTTCCAACCCTCCTGCCATGGGCATAGACACCTTCCACTAGACCAGGATGCTCAAAGCATCATACAGCCTGGCCTTGAACACTTGAAAAGATAGAGCATCCACAAGTTTTTCTGAGCAGCCTGTTCCAGTGCTTCACCAGCTGTACCGTAAGGAATTTCTTCCTAATACCTAATCTAAACCTACTCTCTTACTTTGAAGTCACTCCCTCGTGTCTTGTTGTTATTTGCCTTGGTAAAAACTCTTTCTCCAGCTTTCTTTTATGTCGTCTTCAGGTACTGGAAGGGTGCTGTAGAGTTGCCCCAAAACCTTCTCTTTTCCAGGCAAGACAACCCCAACTCTCTCAGCCTGACCTTGCAGCTTAGTCGCCCTCCTCTGGACTCACTCCAGCAAGTCATGTTTGTCTCCTTGTCCCTGCCGGGGGTCAGAGGTCTGGATGCAGTATTGCAGGTGTGGTCTCATGAGAGTGGACTAGAGAGACAATACCACCTTCCCAGACTTCTTGGTCACGCTACTTTTGATGCAGCCCAGGATATGATTGGTTTTCTGGACTGCAAACACACATTACTGAGTCATGTTGGTCTGCTCATCCACCAACACCCCAAAGTCTTTCTCTCTGTGGCTGCTCTTCAGCTGATTGTCTGCCCAGTGTCTGTATTTGTGCTTGAGATTGCCTCAGCACCTTGCATTTAGCCCTCTTGAGCTTCTTGAGTTTTCCACAGACCCACCTCTTAAGCATGTCCACGTCCCTCTGGATGGCAGCACTTCCCCTCCGGCATGTGGTCTGCACCACACAGCTTGGTCTCTTCAGCGAATTTGATGAGGATGCACTTGATCCCACTAGTTGTGTTGCCGACAAAGACGACGAGCAATTCAGGTCACTGTACTGACCCCTGAGGACACCACTCATCACTGCTCTCAATACTTGGGTATTGAGCTGTTGACCACAACCTTTTTGAGTGCAACCCTCCAATTTCTTATTCATTAAGTTGTCAAATCGTGTCTCGAGTTTAGAGGCAAGGTTGTTGTGCAGGACAGTATTTAACACTTAGCAGAAGTCCAGGTAGATGACATTAGTCACTCTTCCTTCATCCACCAACACTGTGGAAGGCCACCAGATTTGTCAGTCGTGATTTGCCCTTGGTTGTTGTCCGCTGTTGAAATGAAAATGATCCTCCACTGTTATCCAGAAAAGGCAGTATATTTTTCTTAAGCCATCACGGTAGATGTTGAAGAGACCTGGACATTATGGAATTCATTATGGTGTGATAAATTCATCATGCTTTGAGGGCCACGATTATTTTCCTGTATTAGGTCACCGGGCTACCTGCACGTTACCTCTACCTTTGCACTAAGTGGAAAGGCTTGTGTTACGGTCAAACCCAGCTGGCAATCAAGGCCCATGCAGCCACTTGCTCACTCCCACACCAGCAGGGTCAGGGAGAGAATTGGAAGGGTAAAAGCCAGAAAACTCATGGGTTGAGAGAAAGGCAGTTTTATAGGGAAAGCAAAACAAGGAATTAATTACTGTTACTGATGGGCAGGTAGGTGTTCAGCCTTCCCCAGGAGAGCAGGGCCCCATCACACGTAATGGTTACTTGGGAAGGCAAATTACATCACTCTCAATGTCCCCCAACCCCTCCTTCTTACCCCCGCCTTTACATCCTGAGCATGATGTCACAGGGTATGGAATACCCTTTTGGTCAGTTGGGGTCACCTGTCCTGGCTGCATCCCATCCCAACCTCCCATGTACCTCTAGTTTCCTCAACAACATGACGGTACAAAAAGCATAAAAGCCTTGGCCCTGTGCAAGCTTGCTTAACAGTAGCAAAACCATTGCTGTGCTGTATTATCAACCCCATGTTCAGCAGAAATCCAAAACAGAGCCCCGTACCAGCAGCCACGATGAAGAAAATTAACTCTACCCCAGCCAAACCTAGCACAGGGTGTAATGGAGGAAATAAAATTCACCAACTTGTTAGGGAAGTTGTAATTTAATAGCCAATGTCCTGGGAAGTTAGAGGAAGTCAGGTTTCTTTTTAACCAAGTCCTTTTCTTAGAGCAGGGACATTTGCTAAATATTCAGATCTTAACAATACAGAAAAACAGCAGGAAGATGCTGAGTTCCTGGAAAATTGGGCCAAATATGCAGTGCATTATTTGGAGCAGGGATATTTGGCCTCTGAAATGATACTGAAAATGTCTGAAGCATTTCTGATAGTGGTAGATTTTATTGTCGCAGATTACATGCTCTACAGAGTAAAAAAAAATCTTGGTTTAACTGTGATAAAAGATACTTGTGGAAATAAAAAACCTGAGAATGACAGCTGTTTCTGCTCTGAAAACTCCTTTAGCTGCAAAAAACAGCAAAGAACCTCCTGTGTACTGAATAGTCATAGTATAGATATGTAATTATATTTCAGTAAAACAAGGAGTAGTAAGCAACTCAGAAGAAGTTTATATGATTGATTCCTGTAAAAGGGAAGCTGTCTCTTGTGTACATAGGACAGGAATGGGTCTCCTGTACATCTAAAGCTCATAATCCTCTTTAATTATTCTGCTGGCTTTAAGAGCAAAATAACTTTGTGCTCTTTATCTAGAAATACTGGTTATCTTAACTAGTTCTTTGTATCTTTAGACTCTCTCTTGCGTAATCTATGCAAAGTGTATAATTTTTCACATGTAATAATTGCATTTTGGGGGTAGCTATATTAGATAAGTTTTTCTGGCCTTGGAATTGTTCTACCTTTTAAAGTCATCAGGCTTTAGAGATCAAGAGATCACTTGAACTAACTATTGTGCATTTCATTCTCTTGCTGTATGTTGCATGGATCCATGTGCTTGCATTGCATTCTGACCAGTATTAGTTTTAATTAGCTATATAGAGGATAAATGATTATGAAAATCACAACTATTTTTAGTTGCATGTTAACTCATCAAGGAAGAAAGGCTGGTGAAGTTAGGCATACTGAAGTAGGACTTTGCCTCTTAACAACATTAATTTCAGTTGATTTCCAGATTTTGGTAAAATTATTTACTTTAAACTGCAAGGAAATTTGCATAATGTTTCTGTACTGCCTCTTTTGTTCTGAAAGTTGTGACTAGTAATATAAGATCAAGTGTATAATCTGTCGAGTTTTATATACGGTAATGGAAAATAGTGTTTTCATATAAAGTACAAAGGCAACAGAACAGCTTAAGTAATACTTCAAATAATATTTAAAAAACATTTTCTCTTTTAGACTTTAGAAAGTTGCAATGTACGGACACAGGTGTGCTGTTGACTGACTAAAGCTTTTGAATACATAACTGAAAATGACGTATGACATGACTTATCAGATACCAGTTTTCTGACAAACATGTTTGATTCAGTACTTCACTGTGACGAGTGTTTGTGGACTAAGAGGTAAAATACCTTTGAAAGTAGAGTCACAGGCTGCCCAGGGAAGTATGAAAGAAATTACTGGATGTAGCACTTAGTGCTGTGGTCTGGTTGACAAACAAGATGGTGTTCCATCAAAGGACACTTAATTTTGGAGGTCTTTTCTGACCTGAATGATTCTATGGGTTTTTTTCATTATTAGCTGATGAACTGAGTGTTTGCTATAGCCCTTTTATTAATTTGGATGGCCTAATTAGTTATAAATCAGACATCCTTGGGTGAAAGGCAGAAAGGGATCATTGGTTCTAAGACTCCATAGTGAAACATCAGTCTACTAACAAAATGGTGAAAAGAGCAGTGTATTGCTGGTCAGAAAATGGTGTAAATTGAGGGATTAAAATGGCTTCCTTTTATTGCATTTTGAACTAGTAAGATGAGTGTATTTGGGGAGTGTTTCTAAGAAGGCATTTAAGAGTTTGTGGTACCTCTTATTTGCAGTTCCTTTTGACTGCTTGTGGTTGTCATTAGTACTTGTTACTCTGGATGTATGTTTCAAAAATCTTTAAAGAAAATGTATAATGAAACTTCAATCAAAACTTCTTAAGTTTCTTTATGATGATATACTTCGGAAAAACAGGGATTTTTTTTTCCTGCGGAAAAAAACTATTCTTGATTAAGTATGTCGAACTTTGTATCAAAGATATGAAATTGATGAGTATAAAGAGTATATCTTTGTTAAGCACATAGGTTTTTTTAAGTGGAAAAAATTAGTGAACTGCTAATGGATCACTTCAGTTCGAAAGGAGTAAGTACTGAACAATTCTTGTTTATGCCTACTTAACCAAAGACCCACTGCAACAGAGCTTCATAAATCCCCATGTTTTCAATCCAGCGTAGTGTGGGCTGGATAAGATTGCAACTGTAATCAGTAGTTTTACTTGTTGCCCTGTTGAAGACAACCACTGAGTCTTCTGGTTTGTGATGAGCAATATGCTTTATGCTAGTGGTTCTGATGTTGACTGAACTGAAATACAGAGTTTTTCAGAGCTAATGGCTATAAGTTTATTTGTGAAAAGTAGCCCTCAGTGAGAAACCAGAAACCACAGAGAAGTGTGTAATGTTAGTTTTGGTTGGTTTTGCAAACAACCTATGACAGAAAAAAAATGTTGTAGCAATCCCAAGATTATTGGTATGAGGAACTATGTAAAAAAAGTTGAGAAACTGATTGAACTGGTCATGGTCAAATGACTGTGACTTTTTCTGTGAAGCAGTGGTAGAATGACTTAAATGCAAGAAAGACCAAAGGCTGAAGTCAGGGAGAGGGATAAAGCAAGAGTGTAAGGCAGTGCTTGAGAGGTCTGGTATTTTAAAAGAAATGAGAGAGTTCTTGGTTTACTTTAGTTCAGTATTTCAGAGTGGCATATAGCTTTAGAAACTATGGAGTGACAAGTGGTTTTGAGAGGTAGAGGGACCCTGCCAGTCTAGAAGGGTGACCAGTGCATGGTAAGCGTGGGCAGCCTAGTTGGTGCTGCCGATGGCACAGACTTGTAAACCTGATACCCTCGATAGAAACATGTGAGTGTGCATGTGTGGTATCACTAGCCACTGCTGGTGTGTGCCTGTTAAGACTTGCCTCATCTCTTAAATGGTCATTATGCATGTACTTAAAATGTTGAGAAATGTGAGAAGAATAGAGCTCTAATGAACATGGAAATAATGAATTGTGCTTTTATAAAGAAAGCTATGCAATTAGAATGAAGCAAGTGTTAAGGGTTGCTCAACTTTGCCTTTAATAGCTGTTGAATTCTTATTAAATAGCAGTGCCTCACGGCAAGTTTAAAAATCCCACTAGGAAAGGTGCTAGTACTGATTTACATGATTTGGAGAAACAGAAAAAATTCCCTGAGTTCTGTAAGAATGAGTCTTTAAAAATGTAGTTTAGAGGCCTTAACTGATTTAACTTATCAAGCAGGGTCTATAGGCAAAGCTTTGCTGTTCATAGGGATTTGATGTCTGATGGTATTTTACTCAGATGTAATCTTTAGATAAGGTTCAGGTATTATAGATTGTTTTCAGGATGCAGTGTATTGTACACTGCTGCTTTGTTTTGTGGGGGTTTTTTTTGTATTCTTTAAGCAATTTTTTTATTGCTCTGAAATAAGTAATCTAAAATCAAAACATTGCTATCTTAGAGTTTCAACAGCTTGGGCAACAGCAGTTTCTGTTTCAGATCTAGTGTTTGATCGTGGGCTGTTTTTTATTTACAGTGTTCTTAGCACAGAGTGTGCTGAAATAAGATCAGGGGAAAACTGTCTCATAGTTTTAACATGCATGTTGTGAAGCAAGGTTCTTCATGTGTTATTTGATCAAAAACATGCTGTTGAGTTTCTACTTCCATTTAACAGCCCTTAACTTTCTTAAAAGGGTCCGAAGTCACGACTTTAGGTAATTTTTAGTGTACAGAGTGATTCTGATGTAACCCACATGTGAGGACTTAAAGAGCACCGTTGCCTGTCCAGGTCTCAGAAGGAGCTTGCCGTAAGATAAGCTTGCATAGCAGCAACTTTAGATAGCAGAAAAGGGAGGAAGTTGTGACAGAAAGATGCTAATTCTAGGCCTGGAGGAGGCAAAATCTGGTTAGTGCATCCTGGTTATTGCATCCAGACAAAGATTCCTACTGTAGCGGTGTGTGAAAGGAAGCAACTGCTCATACAGTTACCATTGGTCAAATAGATCTTTCCAAGTTAAGGGGGTGTGCTGCCATGGATACATGCAACTTGAACTGTATAGGTGGTAGCCCTGGAAAAATGACTTGGGGATGCCCACCACCAAGAATCCCAGGGTGAAGAAGGGCCCATGGGACATCACTGGATCCCTCTCTCTGTCTTCCTCCCCCTGCCTCTCCAGAGCTGTAGTCTGTCCCCTGGAGAAATAGAGTATGGGCCGATGGACTGATGAGTTTGCCTGAGAACCTTTTGTATGAAATCTTTTTTGTGTTTTGAATGAGAACTTTTTATGTTGAAGGTGCATGCCCTCAGTAACTGGATCAAGTATGTGTTCAGAAACCTTATCTTGCAAGTCCAAAAAAAGTGTCAAAAAGGGTTTTAGTAGATAAGTTATTATTAAAAGAATAAGGGGCATGTGGAATGGTAAATCCTAATAAAACTGAATGTTGTATCACCGTTCACAATGCACTGACATCAACTGAAGAAGCCCAAGGCAGAATTAAAGAAATAGCTACCAATCACTCCAAGCCCAAGACAGTCTTTTAGGAGTTAGCCCCAATTCCTGGGTAATGTCAGTACTTTGGTCCTTGGGACTCAGAGGGTAGGAGAAGTGGCTAATGAGACTTGGGTTGATGATTGCCATTGGATTTTCATTTTAAATGATTGGGATAGCTATTGTACACTATGACTGCTCATGTTATTGCTTCTGTCTGTTCTCCTACTATGGCTTCATATACATCACCCTTGTGACCAACCTGTGAGCTGAGGAGCAGAGCTCCTGGAGGATAGTATTTGAACCACGGGATGGTATAAGGACTTAACACAGATTCCTGTCTCAAACTGTCAAGGCCACAGATGGTACTTGCCTGTAAAGTAAGGCATCACAGTGGAAACTTGAGGTCATGGGCAGAAGGGAAGAATTTGCAACAGGAAGATGCTAATTCTAGGCCCAGCAGAGGTGAGATGTGGTTAGCATACCCTGGTTAATGCACTGGGACAAAAATGCCCGCTGTAGCAAAGTCTGTGGGAAGCAACTGCTCATATACATATCACCAGTCAAAGAAAGGTCACTCCAAGTTTGGGCAATACTCCTCTTGTTTTCTCTCTCACTCCCTCCCTTGTTAACAGTTAAGTCACATTTAATTCTTCATCCTTATTCTATGATCTTAATTTCACACTTGTCCTGTATTGGCTAGGACAGAGTTAATTTCATCGCAGTTGCCAGGAGGATGGAGCCTGGAGCTCCATCTGTGTGGACAAGGCCGGGTTATTTTATACTACCCACATCATCACTAAGGGCGTGGCTTTAAACTGGAGAAAAAGGGAACGTGATGCAGAACTGCTGTTAATTTGTTCTGATTTTCCAGGAGAGCAAAGCGGCCAACAGAGTAGCGTTGGGCAGTCCAGCTGGAGGGTTTGTACATGTTTGCTGGTTGGTTTTGTCTCAGGCCTGGGGGAGGAGCATGAGTGCAGACAAAATCAGAGAATGAACTGGGTTGGAAAAGACCTTTTGAGATCATCAAGTCCAACTTCTGACCTGACACCTCCTTATCAACGAAACCATGGCACAGAGTACCACATTCAGCCTTTTTATAAATATGTCCAGGGACAGTGACTCCACCACCTCCCTGGGCAGATGATTCCAATTCCCAGTCACTCTTTCTGTGAAGAATTTTTTTCTAACATCTAACCTAAACTTTCCTTGGTGCAGCTTAAGACTGTGTCCCTAATGCAGACCAGAAGACACCTATTTTTAGTTCCTTGAATCTCCCACAATGATGGGGGATATTACAAATGCATGTGCATACAAATATATGTAAGCATAAAGGTAATGTAGACACTAAAAAATATTTATTAAGCTTGGAGAAAGCAGCATCTTTTTATCATTTAGCCTGTAACACTTGTTTTTTGAAATTAGAACTAGCTGCATTCTAACAGGGGGACAGAGAATCCTATGCCCTCCTGACCTCTTCATTAGTACTTTTATTGCAATATAGAAGTGTGGTGAGGGAGTTCTGGAAATTAGTCTTGCAAGGTAGTTCTCTGATCCTATAAAGGTGTTAATTAAGTCTCTGAAATTAAAAAAGATAACTTAAGTTGGTTTAAAGTACTATTTATAGTACCAGCTCTAATGAAGTTTTTAATGCTGCCTTTACAAATAGCTCAAATATGCACTGTCAGATTTTATTTCAAATTACACCCATTGTAAATCTTAAATGCTGACTTGCATTAAGTGAGACAGGCTGCTTTAATGATAGGACATGAAGAAAATGTAATGGAAGTAAAGCACAGAAAAACGGTTCTGTAGCAGATACATTTTGCTAATTCAGAAGATAGAAGACAAGCCTGGATAGGAAACAATGGAAATTACACTTTTAAGATTTTTCTCTGGCTGTTCTTTCCATTCATCTTTATTTTTCATGTATGCAAGAAGTTTTGAATGCAGTATTCACAGGTTAGCATCTATATGCCATCTTGTAAGACTATATTAGTGTTTCAAGTTAATGAGATCGAACTGAAACAAAGTAAATCCACCTTTCACCTTGATCGCTGTTTCTAACTTTAAGAGAGCTATGGTAAGGACACTTACTAAAAGATGATAGGTTTAATGAAATTTTCTTGAACTGTTGCCTGAGATAGCAGCCTTCTGAAAGAGTAGTATCTTTTTTAAGGCTACTCATCTAATTCTGAACCTTTGGGATAATCCTTCAACGTAATTACTGATGATAGTTGTTGTTATACAGTAGTGTTACAAATATTTTTTTAGGATTTTTTTTAGTTATGTCAACTTTCCTGGTTTCACTCTTATCTTCGTAACTGTGGTGGTTTAACACCAGCTGGTAATTATACTCCAAATAAGCCATGTCTCTTTTCCCTGCCCTTCTAGTAAGAGAGGAAGGACAAAGGCAGATGCTGTGGGATGAGGTGACGATTACTGAAAGCAAATGGGAGTGGAATAAGAAACACACAGTAATAGCAGCAATGTTGATAACAAAAGTATGGAAAATGAGAAGGGTTTACACTCAAAAACAGATGTTCACCACGATGACTTTGCTTTGCTTGATCACCAGGATAAAAACAAGATGGCAGCTGTTCCTGCACTAAATGCCATGTGGTTTTTCCAGACAAAGACAAGGTGGTACGTGCTCCTCACAGCTGGCTCTCCCTGTCCCCAAGCCCAAGACAACAGAAAACAGTGTCAGACAAACCCTTGAAAGCAAGACCATCCATGTCATACTGTGCACCACTGCATCATTCTTGATGGCTGCTTCTTGAACCAGTGACACTACTTTTCACATCTCCACTCAGCTCCTCTGGACATTGCTGTGCTTGACACCCAGAGTCACAGTCTCCTGAGGGAATGTTTTTGCCATTTGTTTCCAGTCCTGCTCACTTCAGCTTTTGGTAGAGTCACCTGTTGGCATCCCTCTGTCATCCCTGAGATAGAGATGGATTCTGCCTTTACATGGCTTGATGGCATGAGGGTATGTGGTGTGTTGGTGCTAATTAAAGCCTAATATTCTTATGGGTCTAATGTGCCAGGCCATCAGATCCACATTCAGGTAGAGCTGATTATTCCTTTACCCCTCCTGTTTAGAGGCAGGGCATCTCTCAGTCTGGTCCTGATACTTGTTACTTCTTGAAAATACGACCTGGAGGTCCCTTCAGGAGGATCAGAAATAACATCAGCCTTTTTAGACTGCCTAAGGACTTGCCCAGGGAAAACTGGAGCATCATTTATTATCAAAGAGTTTCATGTGGTTATTTTTCCTCTCAACACAGGTGCTGCTAGAGCAGAGGTGAGTTTTCCATCCCACTTCCTCATGTATTCTTGGTGGTTGTGCAGGTAGAACGACAGATTACCTTGTGGTGTGTACCCTCTCTCTCTCTAGCTGGGGAGCACCTGCTGCGTAATGGCCAAAACTCTGATCTGTACTGGCAGGGCATGGGACATTTCCTCCTTAAACTTTTTTTTGGTGGTCTTCTTTAATTTTCCCATTAAATTGTTGTGAGTCCTTGGGCAGTTATTTCATAGGTGAGATGCAGTCCTGTATTGGGGTGGATATGGTTTCTTCACATAGCTGGAGTTTGGTAGCCAAATTGCTCACTTTTTTTCCTCCTTCCTTTTATGACTTCACTTCCATTGAGTTGGCCTGTGACACTGGCACGCTCTGTGGGAACTTCACCACATGTTTTGTGTACATTGGATGTCATCTGTATTTATAGGGGACTGCTCATTATTTCAATCCATACAGATTGTGTCTAGCACAACTAATTCTCTCAGGTACTGGATACTTTGCCTCCATTGGTGTTCCACTTGTGTTGGTGCACTAAAAGCTCATCTGTGCAAAGATACTTCTCCATCCCAGCATCAAGAAGCCAGGTCAGTAGGGCTTGCCAGGCTGGCAGCTGTAATCTTTTTGTGTATCTCAGAGCTCACCCATGGATAGGAATCAGGTGATTATGTCTGGCCCTGTCTCTTCCTTTGGTTTTGAGCATCTTGTTTCTTCTTCATCCCTCACCATGTGAATTGATTTGTTCTTGATTTTTTCTTCTGAGCAGGTGCAGCTGCTACTGGCATGTGTTGTTCGGGTTCGGCTGCAGTTTGAGCGGCCTTAGTGCCTGTTGCTCTCCTTTCCTCTCCTCTCTCTGAGACTTGTCAGAGACTTGTATAGTAACAAGCAGTGTCTGATAAACAGTAGCCACAGCCCAGCAAGTTGGATAACTTGGGCCTCTCTGCAGTTGTCACAGCATTTTTCTTTCAAATATTTTCTCAAGGTCCTATGTTTTTCAAGGGTGAACTTCCAAACCACTGGAGCAGCATACTACTTCAAAAGCTGGCTCATTTTCTTCTGCTATCCCATGCTACTCCTGACTGTTCAGCTCCAGGACAGTTCTCTGAACAACTTTCCTAGATGTCTCTGTTCAGACTCGAAATATTGTATAGACTTCACTTTTTCTAAATTTCACTTATTCAAGACTTCACTGAAGAAATTTGGCAGACCTTGCAGTTAAAATACACTTTCTTTAACATCCAAATAGAATTCAAGATTCTCAAAAATGGTTGTAGCAGGCCCAAAGGAGGAAAAAGGGGTGAAAGGCTGAGAATACTCGCTGTCCTCTGGCCCCCTTTAGGCTGGATACTGTTACGAATGAATCCTCAGAGGTAGCGGCCAAGGCCAGAACAGGTGAACAGCACTGAACACGCGTCCCAAATGACCTTCATTGCCATTGAGGTTCTCACGTCATAAAATGATACCACGCAGTACAGCAACAAGGCAATCCCAATCCTTCTCCCTACTCTGAAAAAACAGCATCATGGGGAGCATGTGTGGGAATACATACAGGGTTAAGTATCACACCTCCATGAATAGATAGAGCGGCTGTAACTCGGGAGTTCTGTACGTAATACACAGATTTTTAGATGAAAGTTATCTCTACCCTTTTGTGGCTCACAATGGGCACCAATGAATGTAGTGGTTTGACGCCAGCTACAAATTAAACTCTCCCCTTCTTCCTGACAAAGACACAGACTATGGGTTAAGATCACAATTTAGTGAAAGTGAACAGCACTGTAAGAAATGCACAGTGATAGCAGCAATGTTAATAACAGAAGTATACAAAAAGAGAAGGTGCATTATACACAAAAATAGGTGTTCATCACCTACATGTAGTTTTCTCTGGTAGCTGGGACAAAGACAAGATGGCAGGCACGCCCCACAGTTGGCTCTCCCTGTCCTGCAGGCCTGAGTCAATGGAAAACAATGACAAGCAAGATCATTCACATCGTGCCATGCCACTGCTTTGTTCCCCATGGCTGTTTTGCACCCCAGCACCGCTGCTTTTTGCCTTTTTCACTCTGTTAGGGCTCAGTTCCCAGCAACAGCCTGGCTTTTAACCACTCTGCTGGGCTCAGCAGTACTGGCCACCCTGAGCCACGCTCTCCCAAGGGACAGGGAAGGATGAGGGGAGCAGCAAGAGCAAAGTCCACTCAGCTGATTCCAGCAACCTCTCTGAGGAAGAGGTAAACAAACTGGTGTCATTTCTGCGGGCTACTCAACTTTTCTTTCCCCTGAGAAGAGGTGAGTACCCAAGGGCACCCCCACATGCCGTGCAGTGTTGATGTAGATGGCCCTGTTCAGAATAGCAATATAAGCCATGCCCGTGCAGTTCTGAGCTTCACCTCCTCCCTACAAGCACAAGAACTTACTAGTAAACTTTATTATATTGATTTTTGTTATGGTAAATGATTTGCCCGTTCGTTTATGCTGAAATATTTCAGTAATTAATTATAAATTGCAGTGTGCTGTCTCTTGAATTTTAGAGACACCTTGTCAACAAAAGACAGTGCGTGAATTTCAGATTCTTGTGGTGTTCTGCTCATCTGTAGTTTGATCACTGTGGCACTGCAAAGTGGAGTTAACTTGGAATTTTGTGAGTTTGTATCTGTCATGAGAGTGGTTTGTGTTGGAAGGGGCCTTTAAAGAACATCTAGTCTAACTACCCTGCCATGGGCAGGGATTTCTTTCCCTAGACTAAGTCAAAGCCCAGTACAGCCAATACCTGTGCAGCAGCCTATCTGTGTGTTTGTATGTATGCACACAGTGTTGCACACCAGAGCTGCTTGTTTCCATACAATTGTAGACAGCACCTCTCTGGGTACAGATAAAACTGCAGAGAACATCATACTGGAGAGGTAATTGTACTTGATCTGCAGTCTTTCAGTTCATAAACATGTTTCTAAAATGTGTTATTTCCATGGCTGTCAGCTGCAAATCCCTTTTATGTTGAGACTTCATGTACTGTAACTGTACTTCCTTCTCAGATACCAGATCTTATTACCTACACAAAATCCCAATATAGAATAAAAGAAGTTCCTAATAACTAATATGCTGGTCAAGCAGGTAAGATATTTCAAAAATTTGGAATTTGAGTTGCTGAGTTCTTGTACCACGGGGAAGTGTTTGGGATTTTTTTAATTAGGGAATGAAAAAAACCCCAACAGTAACAAACTAAAATAGGCATATTTTAATTCCCCCCATTATTTAGGTACTATCTTAACACTAAGATTGCCTTTGGGAAGGCATGTGCAAAAGGCTTGTATAGAATGATTCTTTCTGTTCATATAATAGGGATTAGGGAGTCTGAATAACAGGCTAACATGCTTCATCCAATTTGTTAGTGCTGGAAAAAACCATACTACTATTTCATCTGAAACATGTCCCAGTAGCTCTGAGCTGATAGATGGAAATCACAATTACTTACCAAGGAATTTAGTTGATGCATTTCAGTTTAGTAGGACTCCTTCCCCAGCGCCTTCTTGTGAAGTGCTGGTCCTCCCCTGAGCAGCTCGCAGGGGAAGTTCTCAGTGAGCTGCCTACAGAAAGTGTTTTAGATTGCGAAGTAAAAATGTTGATGCCCACCAGGTGGTGCCAGAAGGCCGGATCATTGGCGGCTCTGACGGCCCGAACAGACCTGAGGAGTTGTGAGCCTGCCACTTTCATCAGAAATTGTGTCATCTGAATACAAGCAACGCATGCTGTTATCTCTCCTCTCCTTCCGAACTTCTCTACCCCTAAAGTTTTTCCTCAGCAAATTCTTCCTTCTGTGTTCATAATAGTAAAATTTGAATATCCTGGTTAGGAGTAAGGCACTTAAAATTGTGAGCTTGGTGTCAGTATTAATTACCGCTGGTTTTGTGCAGCTAACATCCCTCTTCAGTGGATAGTAGAGCCATGAAGCTTTTACAAAAATGCTGTAAACAACATTGTGCCATGTGTTGTAGTGAAATGCAAGCAATTTTATGGAAATACAGACATGAATGTTAACTAAAATTTAAACTAGAGAATGATTTTGGGTGGTTACACTTACTTTCATGGAATTAAAAGCTCATTAACACATTTTAATGTTTGTAAACATCTAAGTTTATAGAGAGGGTTAAGATATTTCACAGTGAAAACTCAAATCAGTCCATATTGGGTTTTCCATCTTTTCCCTTTATACTGCAAAAAATATTTTTTCATAACTTTGTTTTTTTATGTCATGTCTTTCTGCCTATTTTGATAGCATGATTCCACTATTCTCAAACAGAACTGGTATGATTGACAATTTGTAATGCTAGTGTTTTTAATCTAACCCTTAATAGTCTCTGAAACACTCCTGAACAATTAGACTACTATTAGACAAAGTAGTCCTCTAATTTCCACATTTTTTCCTAAGTATGCTTTTGTGTAGAAAGGCTTGTAAAAACAGATGAGCAACACACCTGGGCTGGTGAGTAGCAGCTCACAAATCAAAACAGTGTCTGTCTTTCAAGTGATATCTGCACCTGCACTGATCGTGACCTGTGCTCTTGTGTGTTGAGGAAATGCGTATCTGACAAGCAGGCAGTGAGTGACACTTCTCTTCAGATAGTTACTGGCAGTCTGTAAAATCTGGTCTGAGTTGGTTTGGTTGTGTCACTTTGTATCCGAAAAACCTCTCCTTATGTTGGATTTACTGTATCTGCCACTATCAACAGAATGACTCTATAAAAAGTTGATTGTTTCATCGGTCATCTTACATACAGCCAAAGGAGGAGTATCTGCTCTTTCTTAACAGAACAGCTTATTGCAACTGAGTGCATCAGAAGTGTGTTTCGATTTTGTGTTTCCTACCTTTATGTGAATCATTATTGAGACTTGCAGTAAAAGTTCTTATTTTATGAGTTAATTTTCTTTTCTTGATGATTTTTCATGTTAGGAGATCAAGATGTTTGTGTGTTGGCATTAAGACTGATATTTTGTCATTTATCAAATTTGAGATCCCTAAGTTTTACAGGGTTTGGTGCGTTCTTAATAAAGTAAGACATACGTATTCTTAAAAATTCAAAATGTTCTTAAAGGGTATCAGTTTTCAGAAATCAGGTTTTAATCCTCTGTGAGAAATCAGGTTGTGATTCGTGTCAATCAAATAGCACTCACCTATGTATGTGTGTCTGCGGGCAGTGTGGACAGAGGCCATGAGATTATTATAAATAAAGAGTTTAAAAAAAAATCATCAGCCAAGTAAGACATGGAAGTGGGGTTTGACAAGGCAACTATACAACAGTAGGCTTTTAGGTAACAGTTTGTTTTAACAACAAAATTGTAATTGTTTGCAAGTAATTAACATAAGCTTTAAACTACCTTGTAGCAGAAGTTTCAGACTAAGCTTTGTACAAGTTACTTTTTTGAGTATGGAAGAATTTGTAATCGCTTGACAAGGGGAAGTAAGACCAGCATAAGCTGAGAGGCTCTACAAAGACATTTTGAAACACGATGACTTCGGGTTTTGTGATAACAGAGAGGGCCCTCATGCAGGCAGGTGTTGGGGCCCTGCCAGCTTTAAGTTGTGTAGTGACTGAGAGGAGGCTTGCAAAATGTGTGCTGACTAAAGAATATATATGCTTGCTTCAGGAAACTGTATAACCAAAAATAATGCTAATGGAAAAAGATACTTTAAAAAAGAATGGGAGGCTGGAGAGACAGCAGAAGACCATCTTGGACCACCTCCCCAACAGATCTTCAAAACCCACAACTGCTGATTATGAAGGAAGCAAGTAAAAAATAACTGAAAATTTGGGGAAGTGAAGTGCCCAGAATGGTATAAGAGGCCACCGCTTGAGAGCTGAATTTGTGCGTTGCTTGGGGCGGAGACCCCCGCGCACCCAGTGCTGTCGTTTGCTCACCCTTTTATCAAACAAACTTAAAAATTGGCTCTATTGCATGGTGTATTGGCAGGTCTAGCTTTTCATTTATAAGACCTCCTTGTTAGTATCTTTAGAACTGTCACTATATGAGTGAAATTGAAATTGAATTTGGAATGCTAGTGTTAGGGAAGCACCAGTTTCATTTTCAGTAAGGCTTTGAACTCGTAAGAGTTACTGGCGTAGTTTTTAGAAAATCAGTTTAAACAGCTGGATCTAAACAACTGAAGTTAAACAGTTTTAACTTCGGTAGCCTTGTGCCCATCCATGGGTTCAGAGAGCATAATTAAGCAATTTATCAAGTGCTCGCAAATGAATTGTGACTTTAAAAGGGTTAGGAATAAATTTTCTATCTCCAAAGCATAATTTCATGGGACATAGTAATGATTGGAGATGTTCTATTACAAAAAAACCTAACTAATAGAAAACCATATTTTTCGTGGTGTTTTAGTTATCGTTCTACACTTAATTGCAGAAGCAGTAAAATCAAAATATCTAGTCCTTTATATTTTTACTATGAATTGGAAATCTTGTGAGGGGGAAGTGTATATATAATACACGTTACAAAACAACTCCCTTGAATAACAGTTCAACAGCTTACTGTAGAAAGGTTTATTATTTCCTAAATATGAAGAACACATTTTGTGAATTTGTGAAGGTGGTGATGGTGATTTGGTTTATATTTTGGAGGGATATTTTCTTAGTTTTGTGGGGGGTTTTAGATCAGAAGATACAATAAGGTTACAGTAACTTCTCAACTAATAGTTTTTCTGGAGGAAAATGGTTGATATCTTGTATGTTTGTGCAGTAGCTGTGAGACTGAATATGGTAGTATATCACGGCAGTGCAACAAATTAAGAGTTGGTTTTTCATAATCTGTGATGCTTCTATATTAATGTGTTTTAATCCATAGGAGAATATGTCTGAGTTCAGTAGAAAAAATAATCCTTATGCTGTGTTTCCAGTAAAGTAGTTAAGCAAGCTAATTGCTTCCTATTAGAATATTGTTGAATATTGTTACCATGGTATCATTTGGCATTGTTGGATATACAGTGGTAGATTTCAGGATGAGATGGAATGTGGAAAAACTAGGAAATTTCTGTAATTTCTTAATTTCACAAATTCTCATGAATTCCAGACTGTGAATGTCTATAAGTTAGTTCTTTCTGAAAACTGGAGATTACTCCCTAGCAATATTTCCTAGGTGTATTTCTCTTTGTTGCTGTATTGCTCAAAGAAGTTAATGGATACAATGGATACAATGGATACAATTAAAGAAATGTCAAGTATTAGATGTAAATACATTTTTCTGTGTAACAGTTTTACCATACCTCAAAGTGTGTCACATGTATGTTCCCTTATTCAGTAAGGCTCAAGCTTGATATACATTTTATCCCTCGTCTGGATCACTAGTTAGGGGCATTCATATGGTTTTAAGCCCTGTATGAAAATTGACAACAGTTTCCAAAACTGAAGTAAAACTGGGAAGATAGTGCTCTACTCACAGATCAGACAGGTCCTGTCTCTCACAGATTAGGGATTTCTTAAGGAAACTATCTGATCTCACTTGCCTGGTTTGTGGGCAACACTGAAGTAGTGAATTCTTATGCATAAATGTTTTCTGGCCCAAAAATGTTACTCTGAAATAAATGAGCTTTGATTTTTTTTCACAAGATAAAAAATTTCTGTAATTAAATCCTGAAAAGTGTATTAATGTCCTCAGTTACCTCCCTTACCTAGAGGAACGTGATGAGTAAATGCTTTAGGAATTTGATGATCTTAAGTGGAGAGAGTTGCCAGAAATTTAAACAGATCTATGAATCATCAGATCTATGAACTATTGACCTACTCAGTAAATTGCTGGCATGAGCAATCATTGCAGTGAAATCAGTGCTTTTAAAGCCTCTTGTGTTGCATTTCTTTAACTGACTTCTTAAAATTTCTGTGAAGCAGAGTTACTGTGCTGTGTGAGTGGGAGCATGTTATTTCTAACCAATGGAAAGAGTTGATTGCTGCTTTAACCTGGTACAACGGTAGTACAGTTTCTTCTAAGTTAGCAGCCATACTTCCCTGTGTTAAGCTCAGTGGGTTTTAAGAAGCTTTCCTTTCTCCGTGTAATTGACTTAGTGATGTGGAACTTTACCATGACCAGGAGATAAAAGTAGCGGCTCTTGTATTTGTTTGGCCATGCATGTCCTGTGTACTGAAACTTTTCAGAATAACAGAATGTGAAGGAATATCCTATTGCATATGAAAACAAGCATTAAAGTGAGACTTAGTTAAGATAGAATGTTTTTATTTTAAAGTCAAGCTACTTATACTTTGCCTGTTTTGTTTTTCAGAGTACTGTAATTGAAAGTCCATCTTCTACATTAGAGGAAGGACAAGTTCTTGATTGAATGGTGGATTAATAAGTGGTTGTCTCATTCTAAAACATAAAAGAAGATATTCTGGAAGTTGGAAAGAACTGGATTTTCACCCTAGTCCAGCAGCTTTGCTGCTCACTTAAACACAGATGAATGAAGACCCCATTTGGAAAATCACCAGGTCAGCGGTCCAGAGCTGATGCAGGTGAGGTGTTTTTTCTGGATGGTTTTCTTTGGTTTTATTGGATAAAAAGCGTTGTTACTTTATTGACTTAAAGTATGCTAATGATTATCTGCAGATGTTAATGATTTTAGATGTCATCATTCCTGTTTTAAAGGAAAATTTATTCTAGAAGGTCACGGCTTGAAAAGACAAGCGTAAATTTAGCAGTACACGTACAACCTTCCTATTTTGCATTGTGTCAAAAGTTATAAATCAGTGACCTGTGTGGGGAAAGCAACATTTTTTTTATCACCAACCATTGTCAATTGTAGCTTTTATGAAATTCTCAGGAAACCAACTGACAAGTGTAATTGGGAAAGCTCAGTTAACTTTTAAAATACCTAAACAATAGGCCATTTGGGTACTTCCAAATGCTTATTTCATTCATTGAAAACTGAAACTGATACTGGAGAATTTCTCAGTAACACTTTGGAAACTTTAAAATACGTATTTCACTTGAGACTGTGTTAAGATTTGCTGTCACTTATTTGAAAGATGTACTGATTCCAAAAGCAACACAGTTAGCTTTTAAGTAACAGCTACAGGTTTCAAAGGAGAGATCCAGTGCAAAGTCTTGAACACTTGGTTCAGTGACCAAATAGAGGCAGTGATGAGAGGAGCTCCTCAGGCATCATTATTGGGAGCAGCATTGTTTAACATCTTTTTCAGTGGTGGGGGTGGTGGGATTGGATGCGCTCTCAGCGGGTTTTCTGATGACACCAAGCTGTGTGTTGCAGTTAGCATGCTGGAGGGAAGAGATGCCATCCAGAGGAACCTGGACAGGATTGAGAGGTGGGCCGTTGCATGCCTTGCGACGTTCCAACAAAGCCAGGTGCCAGGCACTTGCATCTGCATTGGGGCAGTTCCAAGCACAAAGACATCCTGGACAGACAATGGACTGGGGGCAGCCTCAACAAGAAGGATGCAGGGGTGTTGGCAAATGAGAAGCTCAAGGTGATCCATCAGGGTATACTCACAGCCCCAGTGGCCTCTCACATCTTTGGCTGCACCGAAAGCAACATTACCAGCAAGCAGGCTGAGAGGAGGTCTTACTGCCTCTCTAGTTCACTCCAGTGAGACACCACGTGGAGCACTGCATCCAGTTCTGGGGTCCTTGATGTAAGAGTGATGTGGACTAGTTGAAGTGAGTCCAGAGGAGAGCCGTGAAGATAATTTGAGGTGTGGAGCTCCTCTCCTACAAGAACAGGTTTCAAGAGCTGTGGTTGTTCAGCCTGGAGAGAGAAGGCTCCAGGGTGACCTAATTACGGCCTGCTGGTGCCTGCAGGAGTCTTAAAGCTGAAGAGGAGCTATTTACAAGCTCATGTAATGACAGGATAGGGGGAAATGGCTTTAAACTGAAAGAGAGTAGGTGCAGAGGATGGCCGAGTGACCAAATGGCTGGAGCTCCTCTCACAAGAAAAGGCTGAGAGTTGCGGTTGTTTAGCTGGGAGAGGAGGAGGCTCCAGGGAGTGCAACCTTTTCGTTTTTAAGTGGGACTTACAAGAAAGACAGAGAAAGGCTATTTCCCAAAGCCTTCAGTGACAGTACATGGGGTAGTTGTTTTCAACAGAGAGTACAGTTAGGAAATTTTTTATGATGAGTATGGTGAAACGCAGGAACAGGTTACCCAAATGTGACTCCTCAATTGGAAATTGTCTAAGGTTATGTTCAAAAGGTTATTAAACAATTTGATCTAGTTAAAAGTCCCTTCCCCTATCACAGAGCTGAACCAGGTAACCTTAAGAGGGTCTAAGAGTTTACCTAGCTGTAAAAGAAGAAAAGAGTTGTACTTAAAGAATTAACTCTTAGATTTGCTGAGCTTTACAATGTTATGATACAAATATCTTGTTTATTGCTTTCCATTTTTAAAGATGGTCTCCACTTGCCAAGAAACTTTATGAACAGCACATAGTATTCCAGAATAGTTACATTTTAAGTAGAAATAAGGATTTTAAGTCATGCTTATAAAATTGCTGTCATCTGGGATTGGATAATGAAAGCAGTAACATAGTCTTAATCAGGAGGAAAAATTAATAAAAGAAAAAAATACAGCAAAAGAGTGGAAATAGTCTATGTGTTTTGTATTCAATATGTTGGTCGTGTAAAATAATAAAAATTTCTGGATTCTAGGAGACTTTTGGATCACGTACAGGTTGCAAAAAGCAGTCTGGAGTTAGAGATAAACCAGTGGTAGTGTCAGGTATGCAGGTAGGGCAAAATTAATGCATTAACAAAACATTTTTCAACTATGATTTCATCCTGTTGTAGAGACTTACCAACCAGTGACACTACAGGTTGGTAGCATCTTTGACAAAGCTAATTTTCAGCTGTCCTGTCTGTTTGCTCAGGAAGGAAATGTGTTGTAAAGTAAGTGTAAAGGAGGAGGTACATGTGATTTGCAATATCTAGGCATTTGAAATCTCTCTCTCTCTGGGAAAAATACTTTGTACATAGTTTGAGAAACAAAGGATCGGATTGAAGGTAGAGAAAAGAAGGTAGGTGTTTAATTTTTACACAGCAGTAAAGTACATGGCTACAGACTCTAGGAGTTTGTCAAAGTATAGAGTTGCTTTCCATGATACAGTTTCTGTAAATCAGACAGATCGTCTTGGCAGTGTGCCTGCCTGTCTCTCTAGTCAGTGTATTGCTATCCCAAATATAGGAGAAATAGTCTTTTTTAAAAAAACTAATGTACAGCATAATTAATTGTAACATAAGATGTGATTACCCTGTGTTAGCACAATTGACCCTTTTAAATCTAATGATCATCTGTTTAATGCTGTATAAGTGAAAGGCATGGTCTTCTGGAGTCTTTCTTAGCAGTGTTCTCCCAGAGATACAGAATCCTACCAAATTGCATGATGGTCAGGAGCAATTGTAAAGCCTTTACTGGATAAAAACACAAAAGTACTCTCTTAGTAAAGAAAACTTGTAACACATACATGAGCATATAATTGTTGAGTCATATATGAGCATATGTAGTTTTTTCACCCATAAAAGCAAGTGTAAAAGTTTATAAACTAAGAGATCATGGATGTGAATTGCTTAGAATTGCAGTGAAATCTTTTCTGCAATTAGAATTTGGTTTATGTCTGTATTTCTGACCTACTTCAATTAAAAGATGACCCTTCTTCAAACTCTTTGAAGTTGAGGTTGAGCAATACTAGGTGTGAAGCAGCAGACTGAAGTGTTTCTTATTTCCCCGAAAGTAATTCTGAAATAGTCTCCAGATACAAAGTGGGATTACTGCTGTTCCCACAGATGATTCTGGAATACAACTTACAAAAAGCGTCTGGGTTTTGCTGCTTGTTGTAAACATAGGAGATATTCAGAGAAGTAAAATATGATTGCTGTGTTCTGAAGAACCTGTCTGATTTTCATGGGTTGCATGGAGGGTACAAACTTGTCACAATAGCAAAACATTGCCAGTAACTTTCTCACATCCTTCTTATTCTCCTGTAGCCCCAGCTGAAATGACATGAATATTTCCCTTGAAGCCAACATCCTGAAAGATTTTTTTATTTTTTAGTCTTGTCATACCCTTTTTCTTTCTCTTTTTCTGGAGTAAAGTAGAAATATTCAGGGACATGTTTTCTAGTTTTGCTGTTCAATTTTAAGGGTTTACTATAAGGAGCAGAATTAATGAGTCTCAGAAAACACAAGCATGACAGTATGACAAAATACCATCTGACAAGTGAGTGCTTAATTCTGTTGCTCTTGTCGGGAAGCTAGAGGTTGTGGTCACTTTCTATTACAAAAAATATGTTTCTGTGCTCTTAGTCATAAAAAAATAAAGTAGTTTGAAATGAAAGGGACCTTTTAAAAGTCATCTTGCCCAACTGCAATTAGTGGGGACATCTTCAACTAGATCAGGTTGCTTTGTGCCCCGTACAACCTGGACTTGGACACTTCCAGTGATGGGGCAACCACCACCTCTGGGCAATCTGTGCTAGTATTTCACCACATTCAGTTTAAAAAGTTTCTTTCTTATATCTAATCTTCTCCATTTTGAATTCATTACCCTGTGTCCTATCACAGCAGGTCCTGCTAAAAGGTCTGTCCCTGTCTTTCTTATAGGCCCCCTTCACACACTGGAAGGCTGAAATAAGGTCTTAGAGCTTTCTCTTCCCCAGGTCAAACAATCCTAACTCTCGCCTTTCTTCATGCGGGAGGTGCTCTGGCCCTCCAGTCATCTTCACAGCTTTCCTGTAACCTCATTCCAGCAGGTCTGTTCAGTGCTGGGACCCCAGAGCTGGATGCAGCTGGATTCCAGCTGGGGTCTCACCAGAGCAGAGCAGAGGGGCAGAATCCCCTCCCTCCCCTGCTGCCCACACTGCTTTGGATGCAGCCCAGGACAGGTTTGGCTTTCTGGGCTGGGAGTTCTCATGGCTGGGTCATGTCCAGCTGCTCCATTCTTATGGACCAAGAAAGATTCAGGAAGCAGATAATGCTGATTTTGATTTTCTTCCTAGAATATGTTAAACATAAGGATTCTGTGCTGTTCTGTCCCCATGTCTAGAGCTGCTGTAGAGGACAGAGACTCTTGTTGCAGTTTTTACAGTCGTGTAGCCAAAGCAGTTCAATAGTGTAACTTGATACATCCTTAAAAGGAGTTTACATCTCCTTGAGACCAATCTGAACTCAGTGCATATTAGGAGAGCAAACTGTGGTGAATCAGCATCTGGTTGGTAAAAGGGTGTGTTTAACTTAGGATCTTCTAATAATTCCTATTAAATATCCAAATGTTCTTACTTCATGTATTATTCAGGGAGCTCTCTTAAGATACTGCCTGACTTAAGATGATGAGTAGTACTTAGTTGTCTGTGTTGTCTTTGGCACAGACCTCATTACATCAGTGAACAAGTTGAATATTACCAAAAATTTGAAGATTCCAAAATGAGAAGTTAGCAAACAGCAAAATCCCATTCCCAGAGGTTGGCATAACTTTTCTGTACTTACTGCAAATGCTATAGTAAATCTTCCTACTATATCAGTCTAGTGTTTCTGTTCTTGGCTTTGGAAGATAAATGCTTCCTACCTCCCTTCTTACTCACAGGTTCCAGAGTCCTTGAGAGGCAGACAGAAATCAGATTCTTGTGCTGCACCATTCTGTTATTTTGTTGTGTTTTTACTTGAGCTACTTTAGCCAACATCTTACTTTTCTCTCATCAGCTGGAAATGTAAAATGTGAAGTACATATATTCATTTTCTGGTGATGAAGTTTCTCTGTTTTGTAAGAACACTTCTTGGATTTTAAGAAATTGCCTTTCTTTTAATAAAACACCACCATATTTTTAATGAAATGTGTTTTATAATATTATATGTTAGTAGAACACAGCCACCTCATATACAGAGAGGTAACTGAAATTATGCTTAGAAAGCTTTTTTACGAGTTGTAATAAAGTCCTGAAGTTTTCCAGGTTTCTAATCAAACTTCTTGTGGTGCTATTTTTGTTTTCCAGCTAAGTTTTTACAAATACTCGGTTTAATTATTTGGTTTTGTAACAGTCAAAAATTGCAAGTAGGATCTTTACTGCAGTAATTGACAGATAAGGCCTAATTTTTAAAAACTAGGAACATTTCAGATATCATTACTGTTGGAAATGCAGATTCCTGATGATCTGATGCAAGCTCGAATACACTAAATATAAGATTATTTTAATTATTAATTAATTATATTAATTCTGCTGTTTCTGTAACTTTGTGTATGCCTGCTTAAATGTTTCATACAAAAATGAAAATAGTAAAATACTTATGAAGACCTTGAAAGTTATTGGTATTGTCAGTGCTTGACTCCTGTGTGATTCTCTTCAATATATATATAATTCCAGATATGCTTGGAACATGCACATAGTGTAAATTTAGAAGAATTGATTTGTTTAGGCCTGTAGAGAAATTAAAGCATTTCTCTGTAAGTGTTAATTCAAGCATTCCTAATTAAAATTTTAGGCATGTTTGTACATAAACACGAGAAGTTAGTTACACATGGTTCAGTCCAACACTGTGACCAGATTGTTTTAGATATGACAAACAAGAAGCAAAAAATCCAAAACAGCCCAAAAATCCAAAACAAGCTACTATAAAGAAATTTTAACTCCATACCATTTTGTATATATATATTCCAAAGGCAGTACAGTGAGGAAGACAGAGAGAATCAGGATCAAGCCAGATGTCTTCTGGCTGTGTCACCATCAGCCATCACTTTAACAAGGGGCTATTTCAGTCAACCCTAGTAAATGATCCCTGTGCAGTTGGCCATTGGCTGTGATCTGAGGCCGCAGTTTTCATTCTGCAAACTCATTTTGATTTTTCTGTGCGTGCACATGACCTTTTTTATACAGTATTCTTTTGGAAGTGTTTTTCTGTCATTTTGTTCTTGCATATTTCCTCTGCTGAATTCTTCATGGCTGCTCATAAGTAGATTTCTAACAACCAGAAGAAGCCTGATTTCCCCTTTCCTCATTTCATCTTGTTAAAAGCTTTCCATTTTCTATATTAATCCCAGATTATCACTGTGTTGAGTGCAGTGTTCTTCTGTGAAAACTTTTTTATGTATTGTGTTAGGCACAGGTAGTGCTGGTCTGACTAACTCAGGATGATGTGTGTTGGCATCTCCTTTTATTAACTCAATGATGAAAGCTTAAAACAGCCTGTTGATTCACTACTGTTGCTTGTGATTCTCCATCACCAGTATTGCCCCTGTTGTGTTTAGTTCAACTTTCATTTTAATAGTTGCTGTTAGTCACTCCTTACGTTCATCACTGAGCTTTTGTGTTGGGTTTGCATGGCAGGGTACCAGGAGGGTGCAAGGGTGACTCCTGTGAGAAGCAGCTAGAAGCTTCTTTTGTGTCCAAGAGAGCCAATGCCAGCCATCTCCAAGATGGACCTGCCACTGGCCAAAGCTGAGCCCATCAGACTGTGGTAGTGCCATACTGTATGTAAGAACAGGGGGAGGATTCTGCACTACAGCAATTGCAGGAGAGAAGTGAAACCATGTGAGCACAGCAGCCCTGCAGCCACCAAGGTCAGTGCAGGAGAGGCAGGAGGTGCTCCAGGCACTGGAGGAGACGGGCCTGTGCAGACCCTGATGAAGATCACGGTGAAGCAGCTGTGCCCCTGCAGTGTGTGGAGGACCCTCTGCTGGGGCGGGTGGATGTGACTGAAGGAATCTGTGAGCCTGCAGGAACTCTGCACTGGAGCAGGTTTCCTGGCAGGACCTGTGGCCCTGTGAGAGAGGAACCCATGCTGGAGCAAGTATGCTGGCAGCACTTGTGACCCCTTTGGAGGGCCCACTGCAGAGCAGCCTGTTCCAGAGGAATGGCACACTGTAGAAGAGATCCATGCTGGAGCTGTTTCTGAAGAACTGTAGCCCCTGAGACAGATTCACACTGTCAAAATTTGGAGGACTGTCTCCTGTGAGAGACAAGGTGCAGTGGGGAAGGAGTGAGAGGAGTCCTTCGCCTGAGGAGGGAGAACTAACTCTAATGCTGAGGAGAAAGGAAGAAGCAGCAGGGACAGCATGTGATGAACTGACTGCACCTTCATTCCCTGTCACGTTGTGCTACCTGGGAGAGGAGGTAGAAAAAAATGAGAGCTAAGTTAGGCCCAGGAAGAAGAGAGAGCTGGGAGCAAGGTATTTTTAAAATTTGGCTTTAATTTCTCATTATCTTACTCTGACTTGCTTGGTAATAGATTAATATTCCCTGAGTCAAGCCTGGTTTGCCTGTGATGGCGGTTGGTGAGTGATGCCTCTCTGTCCCTCTTTTGACCCAGGAACCTTTGGCTGTGCTTTACTCTCCCTTGTCCAGTTGAGAGAAGAGGTGGTGGATACCTGGCATCCAGCCAAGGTCAGCCCACCACAACTTCTTGTGCACATAGCCAGTGTCTACCTCTCCAGAGCCTTTTCCCATTTTAGAAGGTCACTGATCAGTCATAACATGAAGTGTTTGGATTCTTTACATTTTGACATCCAATATGAAAGCTTTCATATAAGTTTTTACATTAATTTTCAGTAATTTCAACATCTTCTATGTTGTAGGTCATGCAGGAGTGTCTGCCAGCATGATGAAGAAAAGAACATCCCACAAGTAAGTTATTATGTCTACTAAAGAATAGCTCTCAGTAACTGGAAGTACTGGTCTAGAAATATGTCTGCATTGTCCCACTCACTTGGTTCTTGAAAATCGTGGAATAATACTCAGTGTGTGTAGAGTCAGACTTTTAATTCTTTCAGGGGGATAGTAGGAAAGAAAGCCCCACAGATAAAATTTTAAACGTTGTTTTGACTGTTAACATTATATTTCATTAATACAATTTTGAAATTCTGTCTGGAATCTGTAGAGAATGGTTTTCAAGCCTGAACTCAGCTACGTCTACTGTAGGATGTCTGTTTTCTGGCACAGAGTTTATGTAGTCACCAGGTTAAAAAAATCTGCAAATCATGCTTACTAAGAACCCAGTTGGGAAGGAATCTGAGATATATCTAATCATGTACGTACTATAACTGTAGTGTTGGAAAAGATTTTTCGTTTTTTAAAATTAAAGAATAAACTGAAATATTTCTGTAAAGAAGCTGCTATTAGTATGTGAAGGAAGGATACCTGCTTTTGCTACACTTTCATGGCATGTATTTTTCCATCTTCAACATTTTAAATGGTAGCGGCTGAGCACTGGTGAGTACCTATATGAAAGTAGAGGTAACCTTCTGGATACAATTGGTCCTAGTGTCATGCAGCGAGATACCATATCTGGCTATATCTGGTGAGAGAAATCTAAGCTGGGTAAGTGGGAAACTTAAAATGTTACTAGCTCTTTGTAAGTGTAAAGTCATGTAGTATGTATCAATCACAAGCAATTTGTTTGGCAGGCCTATTTTCCGCAGTTAATCACTGTTAACAGTGTTAACTGTTTCCCAGAGACAACACCTGATGTTAAACTACTCTGATGCCTTCCACCAGCTCATCATTATCCATTCTTGTCTATCTTCATAGAAGGCAAAGAGAAACATTTATTTGTCTAGGGGCAGGTAGAGTTGGTTAAAATTTAATTTCTCTTGTTCTTTTTCAACCGCTCAGAGAAAGGAGTGTATGATGGGAAGACTAACAGAGGTGGGTTGCCTTTTGTACTTGAGGGTGGCTAGATTTGTCTTATTGTTGTGTTAATATACACTTATTTAAATAACTAAATAGGCTGTGAATTTCTTAGCATAAAGGCTTTTGTGGGACATAAGAAGTTTTGTTCCTAAGTGACATAATTTTGAAGTATTTAACTTAAGCATCCAGCTTAGTTTTATGTTAATTTAGCCTAGTTCAATTGTTTATTATTTAGTTAAGGGGTTTTTTTTTACCAAGCCAAGATGACTTCTTGTGTGCTGCTTACTGACTTGTCTGAGAATGAAGTAGAGCAGTAGAATATTGTTTATATTTATAATTTACCAAAAATGACTAGGGTAGGAATATGCTGATACTACTCTGAGCCAATAAGATAGACCATGAGTTAGTAATGTGTACTTTGTCACTGATTTAGCTATTTATTAAGTTACCTCCTCATTTAAGGAAAAAGAAAAAGAAGCCTACTGGCACTCAAAGGCCATTGAAATTTTAAAGGTTTGTTTTCAGAAGGTTTGTGGCAGAGGAAGGAACAAGGCATGACTCAGCAATTGAGGTTGTGATAGAATGAGCAGTGTGGATGAGCCTTCAGATGGTAGTTAACTGTTGAGCCTTTTGGAGATGATTCCCATGGTCATAGGACAGTTCTTCCAAGTGCTCTGTCTGTGGGTAGTGGTGATCTCTGCCAATATGAAGCTGACCTCACTGGCATCAGATCAATCAGTAAACTCACAGACATCATTCTTTCCACCCTTAGACTATAAGGATAGTGCAAGATCTAGCACATACATGAAACAATTCTTTCTACATAGGCTCTCCAGATTTCTTGTAGTCAGCAGTTCAGAGACTTTGAGGTGTAGGTTATAATTTAACTACAACTGAACTTAAACATTTTGAAATTTTTATACCACTTTAAGGTAACATACTCTTGGCTTCTGCAGCATCTAGAGCTGAAATTCACAACTGAATGATTTTTTTTTTTTTTACTTTTGAAGGAGTACAGAATGTACTTTAAAACTTGTCTTAATTAATGTGCCTCATAATCTGAATATTGTGAAAAGTAGTTAATAACAGTTCTCTGATCACCATTCTGTTATTAGTCATATACATTAATAAGATCACGGTTGTATTAAGTTTTGTATCTTCTTTTCAATAACTTTTATGGTTTGTACCATACTGACTACTGCTGCTGTACTGCTTCTGTAGTGTTTTATACTTTTCATTCCAGTTTTTCACAGTTGTGCATGTTCTGCATATCTGAGAGATGTGGTTTTCTTTCATTCTTCTGGTTTTGGTTTGTTCTTTTATTCCTTGTGTTTTTCTGAGATTACATGATCAGGATAAAAACAATCAACAACCAAACCTAAATGAGTAACTTTATAGGTTACTGGTCATTGCCATTCCTGTTTTTCTAAATGCTAGTTTGTGTTTTAAGCACAAATCTTTGGTAATGGCTGATTTTTCTGTTACCAGTCCTCTGCAGTTCTGCAATGTGTTGGTTTCCCAGGTAGCAGTTGCCAAATTAAAGTTTGTGCAAGGACCCTATAAGCACAACTTTAACATCTGGGCAGATTGCCTTCTGGCTGTGTAGTCTTTAGAATGTTTGCAAAGTATCTGGTTCTGATAATGAAACTTTATCGCATTAGGTTTTACTTATCAGCTTACAGCCTACAAGATAAAGAAGAGGATCAGAAGCTTTTGGGAATCGAAGGGCCATTTACAATGAGGATGTGTCTGATGTGTCAAGAATTATTTTCAGGACGTGTTATTTTTCATTTTTCCTGGCCTCATGTCTTACATGTCTAATTGTTTTCAAATATTCCAGAGCAAATGTATGTGGAAATTTTAAGGATTATTTTAATGAAAGAGAAGGAAAAATTGTGTTGGACCTTCTGGTTAGAGCATCATAGAAGGTTATTTGTGTTATTTGATTTTATTACAAAAATGCTACACTGTTGAGGAGAGGAGAGTTTGTTACTTGGTTGTATTACATGGAAGTACATTCATAACTTACTTATTAATAGAAACTTTGGCTTGCTTTCTTACCATATTCAGATGCAAGACATAGATATTCCTTGGTAATATACTACTTCAAATATCTAATTGCTTGTAGTATGAACCACTTCAAACGAGAAATGAGCAGCTGTTCAGTAATACAACCTTCAAACAAAAATTTGAACTGCAAGTGCATCTAGACGGTATTTGACTTGTAATTAAGTTCCTAATGCTATTTGCTGTATGAGGCATTTTAAATGTAGTTACCTGTTTGAACTCAGTTATGTTGTCTTCTTCCATCTTTTTTTAGAATGATTGTAAAACTTTTTGCCTTATTGTTCCAAATCAAATATTAAAGTGGATTATGCTTTGTAGGCAGAAAGTAAAGTTGACTGGGAGATTGAATATCAATAGCATTATAATCTTTTTCAAAGATTAAATGATAAGCAACATATACTGCTTAAACTAGACAAAGCAATGTCAGTTTAAACTTCTTTTATTTCTAGTCGGATTTATTCCCTTCAGAATGAAACAATGTTCCATTAGCACTAATTAAAGGAATTGAATACAGAACAAACTCAATTTTATTGTGCTGGGAACCAGATCTCTGATCTTCATTTGGAAGAGTAAGCTATTACTGACACTTAATAAAATTAGAAACACTTACATATACTGGAGCAGAACAAGAATTTGATAATGCATTCTGGTTTTTGCATAAAATTAAAACCAGCTTTGTGGGAGAGTCTCTTTGCAGGAATTCCAACCTGTTCCAGATATCTGTGCTATCAAAGTTAGGAATGCAAAAATGCTTTGAAAACCTCAAATGGTAACAAAAGTGAAATTTGAAAACACCCTTGCTAAGATCTTCATGGTGAATTAAAATCTGGAGGTGGGACAAGTACTGAAGTTAATTGTGTATCTTGTTTTCAGTAGTTATGATTACAGTTACGATACAGCATTAAACATTCCAGTATCATATTGTGAGTGTATTAGTCTGAAATACTGCTTCCAAGATTTCAGTGGTGTGATTGTTATCTGTATTTTTTGGATTATATAGGGACTTCTGTGAGAGCATTCATCATACCTGGAGACCTTTTTCTTTGATCACTATCTCTAATCTAAGGAAGAATATTGCCTTCTGCAACTGATCATCATTTAGATGTTACTTTTAAGCTGTTGTGTGTATATATTACTGCCATTGAAATGATGTGTGCTATAAGTAGTAGCCCAAAAATTTATTTTACAACTCATTGACATCCAGGGGCATTTTGTATATTGTCATAATGTCCCTTAGTTTCTTCCATTTGTGTTCAAAATTGTCCATATGTGTTTTTAATAGCTGGATAAAACAAAACTTGTATAACATTTTCAGTGATTTGGAATTGTCAAATAGCTTACATTACAGTTCATCAGAATAGCAACTGTTACTTACCAGAAGGAATTTCCATGCCAATTCCATGAAAATACCAGAAGGACAAAAAAGTTACTTGATCTCTTTTCCACATAAAGGAGTAGCCCTTCTATGGCCATTTACATTACAAGCAATTTTTCATTTTTCATACTAAATACAAAGTGTTGTTGCTGTCATGTGTCTTTAAAACTACTTGGAGTCAAAATTACCTGTAAATGAAGGAGCCTAAATTTTCTTTAGGTGAAAACAGGTCTGTTTTGGGGGAAAAGAAGCATTTTGAAAGAATTTCAGTCAGCCACATAATGCTTGCACTGAGTTCTTCCTCCTGGGAAGGAGTTGTTTACTGTTCTGCAGAGAACAACAGGGTTAAAGTTGTAATTAATTAAAGTTGTAATACTGCTAGCTAACCTTGTGCTTTGAGATTTGATCAGGTGAGTTTCACTTTTGACATTCAGTGTAGCAAAGGATAGAATAGTTACTTCAGCGTAAGCAAACTAGATTTAGAATTTACTGCTAGGAGACTGACCTTACACAGCACATCAAAAACATGTCACTACTTTTAAGTATGTTTTTCTTTTTTCCAATAAAGCGTGATAAGCTTTATGCCCCAATTAGAATAAGATATGCTAAGCTATAAAATACATTGTCATGTAAAAGTATACAGCTGTTTTCTGAAGTAGGATTTTATATATGTATGTACTTCTTTAATATTAATGTTTGTATCTGTGTACAGAAAACATAGAAACAATGTGGGACCAAGCAAACCTATTTCTCAGCCACGAAGAAATATTGTAGGATGCAGGATACAGCACGGATGGAAAGAAGGGAGTGGACCTGTAACACAATGGAAGGGCACAGTTCTTGATCAAGTTCCTGTAAATCCCTCGCTCTATCTCATAAAGTATGATGGATTTGATTGTGTGTATGGACTAGAACTTCACAAAGATGAAAGAGTTTCCGCCCTTGAAGTTCTTCCGGACAGAGTTGGTAAGTGTTTGAGGTTTTCCTCCTAAATGAATATACATACTGGCTGATGTTTATCACTAAATATTTTCCACTAATTCGTCCAGACTTCCCCCAAGATAAGCTGTGACCACTTAAATGTTACTGGTCAATTTCATTTTTGTCTCATGGCAGGTAATCTAAATGCTTTAATTTTTTTTTCTATTCCACAATGTTTTGATGATGCTGGTGAGTGCAGTTGCTGTCTTCTGTCTTTAGGTAGTATGCAGTACATTCTACATACATACATACATACAGTATTAATGTAAAAACTACTAGATTAACATTGATATTTCTGTTAGAATTTCAACTCTAAGCCATCTAGACTGTGTTGTCTATTTTGTGTGTCTAACAGTAGTAAGATTAAATTTTTTCTTGTACTACCGCCTTGTACTTGCAATAATGGCATGGCAGGAAGACATTTTTTAAGTGAAGTAACCTGATTAGTAATAGTGCATTTTGTTTTCCAGAATTAGCAATGGATTGTTAAACTGCAGGTTTTTCAATCTACCAAGTTCATTATTTACTCAAGTAAACACTAATTTGTAAATAGAAAAAGGTGTTGGTTCTTCTAATTGCAAAGGAATTGGAAGCAGTCTGTAGGGTGGCGTTAGGAGGAACCAAACCCCAAAGTTCAGTTTATAACATCATAGAACTGCTCTGAGATAGGCCTTTTGTTTGTGCCTCTCTCTGTCTAGTGTCTAGTTAAAGTTCAGAGTCTTTGCTGCTTGATTGATCTCTCATTAATTTGCATTATGATTTTTTAATCACAGGGAGTACAATAATTCTTTATTATTTTAACAGCGTTCTGAAGGTCTCAGTTCTGCAGCACTAAACTCTGGAATGACACTGTTTTGTGTATGAATTTACTACCTGCCAATCAGATTTGTGCATTGATCAGCATAAAGATCATTTTTTTGCAAAGATACATATTTATGCTTTTGAATGAATTTCTGAAATGCTGTCATTTCAGCTTCGTCTCGAATTAGTGATGCCCACCTGGCAGACACAATGATTGGTAAAGCTGTGGAACATATGTTTGAGACAGAGGATGGCTCAAAAGATGAGTGGAGGGGGATGGTTTTGGCTCGAGCTCCTATTATGAACACGTGGTTTTATATTACCTACGAGAAAGATCCCGTCTTGTACATGTACCAGCTCTTAGACGATTATAAAGAAGGTGACCTTCGCATTATGCCTGATTCAAGTAAGTAAGCCAGTTACTGCTTTCTTCTGGCAGCTTTTTGTGTTAAACATTTGGCTGTGGCTTTATTTATGGACAAGAGAGGTGACAAACAAGCATCCTATTTGTTATTCCATTTAATGTGGATTTTTTTTTTTTTTCAAGTATCACAGCTAACGTGGTAGTACAACAAAGAACATCTGTGTTTAACTGCTGAAATATTTAACTTTTCTTAGCAATGACCAATGCAAGGATATACTTTTTCATAATTATTCTGCTGAAAATATGTGTGTACTACTGTGGAAGACTAGGTTTTGTTTTTTTAGTGGAAACTGGCAAACTAGAAGTCTTCCGCTGCTGTTTTCTTGTAAGAGTATCACGTCTTTTGGAGTTGGCTCTTGATTTGTGTTTCTGAAGCAGTTCTTGTGGGAATGAGTATTATGGATCAAAATATAGTAAGAACACTATAGTAAGAACAGTTTCACTAAGCTATGTGTCCTCAGTGTGAAAAACTTCTTGAGTAGCTGTTCGTGAGAAAGAAGTACTTATTTTTTGAAGATTGATTTTTCTCTCACATTTTGTAACATACTAGTAAGAAAAAGATTTCCTCTTAGTATTTTTCCTGTCATTTTGAATGGGAAGTCATCTTCGTAAGGACTCCTATTAATTTGGAAGGATTTCCACAGAATCATTATTGTTCTAGAGATTTAGATAGTCAGTACCATGTAAAAAAAAAGAGATTATAACAAATACATTGGGGTTGCTTTTCCTGTGTAACAAAACCCTTTCTGACAGAAGCCATCTGGGATTTAAAGAAAACACATTGTAACTAATACATATGCAAAACACTATAATCAACCGCTACAGTTATTCAATTAGTAATTTGTTGAGTTTGAGATCGTCTTCTTTCAGATGCACCACTTGTAATGATCTGCTGGCAGAATAAAAAAGTGGCACTTATTTGCATAACCTGTGTGTTAATGAAGCAAAATCTCTAATGCTATTAAAGAATAAACCACAGACATTAATGGGAAAAAAGTCACATTCTTCTTCTTAAAGAAATAAAGGAAGCTTTTTCAGACTTAAATGTTAAAATAACTTGTCCTTTGTATTAACCACCAAAATGGCCTAGGAACGTGTTCTAAATCTGCTTTGCTTTCTTCCACATTGAGGGTAAGGAAAGTTTATATGCTTTCTTGCTGTTTTAATTGCTTTTAGTGCACTTTACCCTCTGTGCTCACAAAAAGATTATTGCTAACTGGTTATCTATACACTTTCAAGTATTTGCTTCCTTACCTGAATGTGAATGATTCCAGATACTTTGAATCATGTCCTTGAGTCAACAATTGGATGTTAGTATTTTGGATTTTTCAAATCAGATTTAAGAGTATCTTCAAATACTTCTGTAAATTTGGTGGAACTTGCCATAATATTATAAATAAAATTTCTAGGGTATGTCCTCTTTCCAAATACAGGTTCTGTGAGGACACCAAATAATAGATAATTTGTTTTAACCTTTTTTCTTTTTTGTAAGGGGAAAATGTGTTGCTGGATCTGATACTAAAACTTTGTCTATACTTCTAAGTGAAAATGCAGGAGTTGAACTTGTGTCTCTGAACTTGCCAAGAAAGACTTCACATATAAAAGTGATACTAAGAGGATAATAAATAGGTGTGACTATGCATTTATAGAGGAACTGAAACACAAAAAATAAACTTCGATTTGCAGAAGAATTTTTAAGTGTCGATCCAAGCCAGTCTGTTTATCCCCTGTTGGGTTTTTTTCCCACCTTTGAGAGTTCTTTCACAGCTCGCAAAACTGAAAATAAAATGGGTAGAATCTGTAAGGGATTCTTAATGCAAACTTGTAACAAAATTACTAATTTAAGAGCTTATGATTTCCAAAATAAAAGCCACTTCAGATACTGCAATTGCTTTAGAAAATTTTTCAGTAGAATACAAACTACAAGTTTATCTGAACTAGGAATCAAAGAAGAGGAGCTGGGAAAGCAGATGTGGTTAGGTTCCAGTTCTCCATACAGTACTTTTTACCCTTTATCATGTTTGTTCTGTGATTGGCTTGTAGGAAAATAGTACAATCAAACCTTACCAAAAGTAGTATTCAAATATGGAGTCAAAAGCCTCTTTTAATAAGGAGTTTACACCTAATACCATTTCAGAAGAGATGTTTTTGTTGCAGTTGAATGCACACATTGAACCTTTGAATAATGTATGTGGGAAGAGGGAAGTTAGGCTACCTTTCTGCTAAGGAGGTCCTTAGCAGAAGGCATTGGCCTTTTTCTGGTCATGGCTTAAATTCAGTTATCTACAGCCTTTTTCTGCCACTTGTGCATACACCTTCCTGTCAAAGATTTACTTCTCTTATCAATCAAAGTGCTATTTTTGACTTAATAAAACTGAAGACAGCATTGCTTGAAAATCTTTTCTGCAATTACTTTCTACAAGCATGGAAATCGTTAGGTGCTTGTCTGAATGAAATTAATTAATCTGTTTGCAACTTTGGTTTTGTATGCATTTTAAAGAAGACACTGCAGTTGTCTTCCATAGTGCAAAATTTTATTAACGTCTATTAAAGCATACTTGGTTTATGTTACAGATGATTCACCTCCTGCAGAACGGGAACCAGGTGAAGTTGTGGACAGCCTGGTAGGCAAACAAGTGGAATATGCCAAAGAAGATGGCTCGAAAAGGACTGGCATGGTCATTCATCAAGTTGAAGCCAAACCATCTGTCTATTTCATCAAGTTTGATGATGATTTCCATATTTATGTCTATGATTTGGTGAAGACATCCTAGACGTCATCATGAACTTTTGCCAAATTTCTGGAACTATTAAATGTAAAATTTGTAGACACAAAGACTTGACTGCTTTCCAGTTTAACGAAAGCTTAAATGTCCCTGCGAACCCACAATCTCTGCCAGCAAAACTGTTTTGTTCTGAGTAATACAAACATGACACATTTTGTGTAAGAGAACTCCTTTTCTTGAAGGAAGTCAGTATGTTTGGGCAGGAGGGAGTTAAAAGCAAAGAACAGCTGCAAATTCAAGCTGTGTAAAGTTGATCTAGTATTGTAATCATTAATCTAAATTTTTTCATAGATTTTGACTTTTTCTTCAATCTTGCACTCACTTGTTCAACTGCCACATGCAAGTGTAGTTTGATATTTTGATACGCCTTCTTTTGTAACATTAAATTTAATTTCTTGGATACTGGCAGTCCTTGTTTTCAGGGTTGGGACAGAGGTGACCTTTCTGAAGGGTTTAAATAGTTTGTGCAGTGTCAAGGAGTGCCTAACCCAAGTAATATCAATCTGCTGTGTTTCTACACTTTATTTCAAATTTAGCTTTTTAAGATCTTGCAGTGTGTGGAAATGCTTGTGCATTTTTTACTAGTCACAGGGCAGTAGGATACCAAGTGTTTGGACACACCTTTCAGTGAAAAGGCTTTAAATATAAAATTACATTTAATCTGTATAACCACTTAATTAGAATATGCAGGTTAATGGCCCATATTTACAAGTTGTAGGAACCAGTAAAATACATGCAACAAGGCTGCCTTCAATCCTAAATGTTGTACTTCTTTCTTTGTTATACACACTTCTTAGCAAAACCCAAGTGCTTGGTGCCACAACTTTAACAGTATATATGCTACTTCAGAAGACTTTAGACTACGCATTGGCATCAGTAGTCTCATTTAATATCAAAACCTAGCAACCTGAATGTTTGTGTGTGGACTTAGAAGCCTAACAGTAGTTAACATTTTACATGGTAAATACAATCTCATGCCAGGGGAGTGGGAGGGAGTGTCCTTGTACAGTGAAGATGTAACTTTAGAGAAGAAGCATTTGTTGCCTTCTGCTGCATTCTGTTGCATTCCTATGTGTTGGTTTGTTTTTAATCATTTTGGTCCAAGAAGGCATGTTCCCAGTTTATTCTTTTTCCGGCTTTTCCACATAAGGAGCGTCTGGACAAATCTGCAGTTTAAACCTGTTATTGCCTTTTGTGGTGTACATTGTACTTGCTTTGAGGTATGCTGTTAACATGAACTTCATTCTATGAACACTAGAGTTCTGCATGCCAGTGGTGTACTATCTAATGGAAGCTATAGGCAGTCTCAGTGGTTCAGTCATCTGCATTAGATTGTGGATGTAAATAGCAGCCCACAACTGCAAAATCTTTTCATGGTTATAATCTTGCAAGATAGTTGTAAATGAAAATTAGGGTTTCTTAAGTGTGGCAGCTTTTAAAAATAACAACAATCCAGCACAGCAGCAAGGTTGTCATGTTACAATAAGGCAGAGCTCTGCGAGTTTCAAAGAACTGCTTCACGGAAGTACAGAATGTGAAGACAGTTAACACTGTTGATGGTAGGAACAAATACCCTGATATCCAACCGTGTGCCATTTGTGGAATATTGCAGGAGAGGTGCTGTTGATCAGAGGACAGAGGTGCAGATGACCTCTGTTGTGGGTATTCTCGATATTGAAGACTCAGTGGTTTAAGCCCCTTTCTGTCCATTTTTTTGCCTGATTTAATATTTTAGCCTTAAGGCTTGTGCCTCATTATGCTGTTGAATGGTAATAAATACTCTTCGTATAAATATGATACCTTAATTTTTTGTCCATTACTACTATATTGCATTTTGTCCAGTATTTCATCATGGGCAACCAAAGGCAGGCTATTGTCTTTCAGTGAATAGCTTCTCGATGCAGTCCTTATGCAGTAAGTACCTGAGTCGTAAATGTTTCTTGTGTTTGAACAAAGTGAGCAGATTTGCAACACAGTGTTTTCATCCTGCAGATCTGTTGTGTTTTCTATTGACTCTTAAGAGTCCTGCATGTAAATCTCAAAGCTGAGCCTGGCTCCATGAGCCCAAGTCAATATTGTGGCACAGGAATGAGTGAGTGTATTAATTACACACGAGATACATTAATAACCCTAGTACACTGAACTTGGGGCTATATATCTGAGGAATAAGAGGTTTGTTTTAAAATATCTGAGGTTGAGGTCTACTGGAACACTTAGCATTAGGCTTGCATTTGTGGGTTTTCTGCAAGCCTGTTGAATACACTATGTATTCTGACAATTAGAGTATAATCTATAAACTGTAAATTTCACAGCTGTTTTTCGATGTCCCCATTGTCTGTTGTGTGGGTAGTTTCTTTTTTTTTTTTCTCGTTTTTT
>VZDJ01001196.1:0-18656 GCA_008694505.1 Cyanoderma ruficeps | reverse complement strand
CGCCATTCCAGGTGGGTTTTGGTTTTTTTGGGAATTTTTGGGATATCCTGGCCGTGGTGGTGCAGCCCCGGCGGGAGCTGGAAGAGCCCGGCCGCCATTCCAGGTGGGTTTTTGGGGTTTTTTTTGGGAATTTTTGGGATTTGGCAGATGTGTCCAGGCCGTCATCCTGGCTGTGCTGGAAGAGCCTGGCCGCCGTTCCAGGTGGGTTTTTTGGGGGTTTTTTTGGGAATTTTTGGAATGTGGCAGATGCATCCAGGCCACCATTCCTGGTGGGTTTTTGGGGGTTTTTTTTGGGAATTTTTGGGATATCCTGGCCGTGGTGGCGCAGCTCCGCCGGGAGCTGGAGGAGCCCGGACGCCATTCCAGGTGGGTTTGGGTTTTTGGGAATTTTTGGGATATTCTGGTTGTGATGGAGCAGTTCCGCCGGGAGCTGGAAGAGCCCGGCCACCATGCCAGGTGGGTTTGGGGTTTTTTTGGGAATTTTTGGGATATCCTGGCTGTGATGGCACAGCTCCGGTGGGAGCTGGAAGAGCCCGGCCACCATTCCAGGTGGGTTTTTGGGGGTTTTTTTGGGAATTTTTGGGATTTGGCGGATGCGTCCAGGTTGCCATTCCAGGTGGGTTTTGGGGTTTTTTTGGGAATTTTTGGGATTTGGTGGATGTGTGCAGGTCGCCATTCCAGGTGGGTTTTGGGTTTTTTTGGGAATTTTTGGAATTTGGTGGATGCGTGCAGGCCGTCATCCTGGCCATGCTGGAAGAGCCCGGCCGCCATTCCAGGTGGGTTTGGGGTTTTTTTTGGGAATTTTTGGGATTTGGCGGATGTGTCCTGGTCGTCATCCTGGCCGTGGTGGCGCAGCTCCGCCGGGAGCTGGAAGAGCCCGGACGCCATTTGAGGTGGGGTTTTTTTTGGGGAATTTTTGGGATTTGATGGATGCGTGCAGGGCACTATTCCAGGTGGGTTGTTTTTTTTTTTTTGGGAATTTTTGGGATTTGGCGGATGCGTGCAGGCCATCATCCTGGCCGTGGTGACGCAGCTCCGGCGGGAGCTGGAAGAGCCCGGCCGCCATTCCAGGTGGGGTTTCTTTTGGGAATTTTTGGGGACGGTCACAACCTTCCTTCATCCAGTTTGTTTGATTTGATGAATAAGATTTAACGGTTCTTTTCATCGTTTTGTTTTTTTCCCCAGCGGGAGCCGCCTGCGCGTCCTGGACGTGACGGGCGTTCCGGACGATCCGGCCGGGAGAGCTCCGGACGGGATGAGCGTGTGGTCGGGCACGGTGGCTTTGGCCAAGGCTTGCGTGGAGGTGTCCAAACACCAGCGGGAATTCCAGCGGCGCGGATCCAAGCGGCACAAAGGCCGCTCCGGCGCCGCCACGGCCTCGGCGCCCCCCGGGCCCCCCGCGGGCGTGGACGTCCACGCCGACCTGTTCGTCAACGGGACGTCCTACGGGATCCTGCGCGACGCGCTCCAGACCGCCGCCGCCGGCCCGCTGCGCCTCAAGTGCCGCGAGTTCCAGGCGGAGAAGCTCTCCCTGGCCGGCATCGTCAGCCTGCTGGAATCCATGGATCCCTCCTGCGTCCGGAGGGTGGATTTGAGATTCCGGAATTTGGGGCTGACGGGGCTGTCGGTGATCCTGCCGCACCTGTCGCGCTTCCCGGAGCTGCGCAGCCTCAAGCTGCAGTACAGCAACGTGGACGTGCGGCGCCCGACGCCGGAATCGGCCATCGGGATCCGGTGCCTGGCCGGACAGCTGGGAATGCTGCCCAGCCTGCGGGAGCTCAACCTGGGATCCTCCCGCCTCTCCGGGAACCTGCGCCAGATCCTCTGGTGAGTTCCCTCCCCGCCGCCGGGATTCCCGGGGCTTGGGATCCCTGGGGAGCTTGGGGGGGTTTTTCCAGCCTGAGTCATCCATGGATTCCCTGATTTCATTGTCCCAATGTTCCCGAGGTTCCGTTATCCCGATAGTTCATGGGTCAGTGATTCCACTTTTCGGTAATTCTGTGATCCCGTAGTTTCACAGTTTGGTGATTCCCAAAAGCTGAACTTGACAATCTTGAAGGATTTTTCCAAGCTTTGTTGTCCTGTGATTCCAGGTTTTCATTATCCCATCATCCCATGAATCTGTTATCCCGATATCTCACACCTCAACGATTCCGTCGTCCAGAAATTCCTGATCCCGTAATTCCTCAGTTCCAGGATTCCCAAAGGTTGGGCTCGATGGTCTTGAGGGTCTTTTCCAGCCTGAATCATCCATGGATTCCCTGATTTCATTATCCCGACGTTCCCATGATCCCGTTATCCCAATAGTTCATGGCTCAATGAATACATTTCTCCATAAGTCTGTGATCCTGGAATTCCATGATTCCCAAAGGCTGAACTTGACAGTCTTGAAGGATTTTTCCAACCTTTGTGGTCCCGTGATTCCAGGTTTTCATTATCCCATCATCCCATGAATCCATAATCCCAATATTTTACGACTCAACGATTCCGTCGTCCAGAAATTCCTGATCCCGTAATTCCTCAGTTCCAGGATTCCCAAAGGTTGGGCTCGATGGTCTTGAGGCTCTTTTCCAGCCTGAATCATCCATGGATTCCCTGATTTCATCGTCCCAATGTTCCCGTGGTTCCGTTATCCCAGTAGTTCGTGGCTCGGGGATTCCACTTTTCCATAAGTCCATGATCCCACAATTCCTTGATTCCATGATTCCCAAAGGCTGAACTTGACAATCTTGAAGGATTTTTCCAGCCTTTGTGGTCCTGTGATTCCAGGTTTTCATTATTCCATCATCCCATGAATCCGTTATCCTGGTATCTTACGACTCAACATTTCAACGATTCCATCGTCCAGAAATTCCTGATCCCGTAATTCCTCAGTTCCAGGATTCCCAAAGGTTGGGCTCGATGGTCTTGAGGCTCTTTTCCAGCCTGAATGATCCATGGATTCCCTGATTTCATTGTCCCAATGTTCCCGTGGTTCCGTTATCCCGATAGTTCATGGCTCAATGATTCCATTTTTCCATAATTTCATGATCCCACATTTTCACGATTTGAGGATTCCCAAAGGCTGAACTTGACGATCTTGAAGGATTTTTCCAGCCTTTGTGGTCCCGTGATTCCAGGTTTTCATTATCCCATCATCCCATGAATCCATTATCCCGATATCTTACACCACAACGAGTCCGTCGTCCAGAAATTCCTGATCCCGTCATTCCTCAGATCCAGGATTCCCAAAGGTTGGGCTCGATGGTCTTGAGGGTCTTTTCCAGCCTGAATGATCCATGGATTCCCTGATTTTGTTATCCCAATGTTCCCATGATCCTGGTGTCCCAATAATTCACGGCTCAGTGATTCCATTTCTCCATAATTCCATGGTCCTGGAATTCCATGATTCCAGGATTCCCAAAGGCTGAACTTGGCAATCTTGAAGGTCTTTTCCAACCTTAGTGACCCCGTGATTCCAGGTTTTCATTATCCCAATATTCCATGACTCCATGATCCCATAATTCCCTGATTCCAGGATTCCCAGAGGTTGGGCTTGAGGATCTCGAAGCCTTTCCAACTTCAATGGCTCCACGACCCTGAAACTCCGTGATCCCATCATTCCATGACTCCCTGATCCCGGAATCCCATCATTCCATGATCCCAATATCCCATGATCTCATCATTCCTTGACTCCGTGATCCCGGAATTCCAATATCCCATGATCCCATCATTCCATGACTCCCTGATCCCGGAATCCCAATATCCCATGATCCCATCACTCCATGATCCCATCATTCCATGACTCCCTGATCCCGGAATCCCAATATCCCATGATCCCATCACTCCATGACTCCCTGGTCCCGGAATCCCAATATCCCATGATCCCATCATTCCATGATCCCATCATTCCATGACTCCATGATCCCAGAATCCCAATATCCCATGATCCCATCATTCCATGATCCCATCATTCCATGACTCCATGATTCCAGAATCCCAATATCCCATGATCCCATCGTTCCATGATCCCATCATTCCATAACTCTGTGATCCCAAGACCCCACAATTCCACAATTCCCTGGCTTCACGATCCCGCAATTCCAGAATTCTCCAGGGCAAAACTTGATGGTCTCGGAGACCTTTCCCAACCTGAGTCTTTCCATAATTCCATGATTCCGTGACCCCGTCGTTCCAAAATCCCAGGATTCTCAGGGATCCAACTTGATGGTCTTTCCCAACCTCAGTCATTCCATAATTTCCTGATTTGATTCCACGATTCCGTGATTCCTCGATCCCATAATTCCATGATTCTCAAAGCTGGAACTCTGCATTCTCGGAGACCTTTCCCAACATCAGCCGTTCCATGATTCCATGATTCTGTGACCCCATCGTTCCAAAATCCCGGGATTCTCAGGGGTCCAACTTGATGGTCTTGGAGACCTTTCTCAACCTCAGCCATTCCATGATTCCATAACTCCATCATTCCAAAATCCCGGGATTCTCAGGGGTCCAACTTGATGGTCTTGGAGACCTTTCCCAACCTGAGGAATTCCATGATTCCACAACTCCGTAATTCCAACCCCCAGGATTCTCAGGGGTCAAACTTGATGGTCTTGGAGATCTCCCCCAACCTGAGGAACTCCATGATTCCATAACCCCATCATTTCAAAATCCCAGAATTTTCAGGGATTGAATTTGATGTCCTTGGAGACCTTTCCCAACCTCAGCCATTCCATAACTCCGTGACCCCGTCATCTCCTGGATCCATCATTCCATAACTCCGTGATCCAATGATCCTCAAATGTCAAACCTGATGTTCTTGGAGACCTTTCCCGACCTGAGGAACTCCATGATTCCATAACTCCGTCATTCCAAAATCCCAGGATTGAATTTGATGGTCTCGGAGACCTTTCCCAACATCAGCCATTCCATAATTCCGTAACTCCATGCCCCCATCGCTCCAAAATCCCAGGATTTTCAGGGTTCAAACTTCATGTTCTTGGAGACCTTTCCCAACCTGAGGAACTCCATGATTCCATAACCCCATCATTCCAAAATCCCAGGATTCTCAGGGGTTGAATTTGATGGTCCTGGAGACCTTTCCCAACTTCAGCCATTCCATAACTCCGTGAGCCCGTCATCTCCTGGATCCATCATTCCATGACTCCGTGATCCAGTGATCCTCAAATGTCAAACTTCATGTTCTTGGAGACCTTTCCCGACCTCAGCTGTTCCATAACTCCGTGATCTCATAACTTCAGAATCCCGGGATTCTCAGGGATCCAACTTGATGGTTTTGGAGACCTTTTCCAACCTGAGGAACTCCATGATTCCATGACCCCATCGGTCCAAAATCCCAGGATTCTCAGGGGTCCAACTTGATGTCCTTGGAGACCTTTCCCAACCTCAGCCATTCCATAACTCCGTGAGCCCGTCATCTCCTGGATCCATCATTCCATGACTCCGTGATCCAGTGATCCTCAAATGTCAAACTTGTTGTTCTTGGAGACCTTTCCCAACCTCACCTCTTCCAGAACTCCGTGACCCCATCGCTCCAAAATCCCGGGATTTTCACGGTTCAAACTTGATGTTCTTGGAGAACTTTCCCAACCTGAGGAACTCCATGATTCCATAACTCCGTAATTCCAAAATCCCAGGATTGAATTTGATGGTCTCGGAGACCTTTCCCAACATCAGCCATTCCATAATTCCGTAACTCCATGACCCCATCGCTCCAAAATCCCAGGATTTTCAGGGTTCAAACTTCATGTTCTTGGAGATCTCCCCCAACCTGAGGAACTCCATGATTCCATAACCCCATCGTTCCAAAATCTCAGGATTCTCAGGGGTTGAATTTGGTGGTCTTGGAGACCTTTCCCAACCTCAGCCATTCCATAACTCCGTGACCCCGTAATCTCCTGGATCCATCATTCCATAACTCCGTGATCCAGTGATCCTGAAATGTCAAACTTGATGTTCTTGCAGACCTTTCCCAACTTCACCTCTTCCAGAACTCCGTGACCCCATCGCTCCAAAATCCTGGGATTCTCAGGGCTCAAACTTGATGGTCTTGGAGAACTTTCCCAACCTGAGGAACTTCATCATTCCATAACTCTGTAATTCCAAAATCCCGGGATTTTCAGAGATTCAATTTGATGGTCTCAGAGACCTTTCCCAACCTGAGTCATTCCATAACTCCATGATTCCATGACCCCATCGTTCCAAAATCCCGGGATTCTCAGGGGTCCAACTTGATGTCCTTGGAGACCTTTCCCAACCTCAGCCATTCCATAATTCCACAGTTTGATTCCACAATTCCATGATTCCTCGATCCCGTAATTCCATGACCCGAATTTCTCAAACGCGACGTTCTTGGAGACCTTTCCCAACCTGAGGAACTCCATGATTCCATGACCCCATCATTCCAAAATCCCGGGATTCTCAGGGCTCCAACCCGATGCCCTCGGAGCTCTTTCCCGCCCTCCCCGCCCCCCCCGTCCCCCATTCCCGGGATCCAATCCCGTCTCTCCCTCCCGACGTTCCCGACTGCCCCGAGCCCTCCCTGGGGGCCTCACCTCTCCCCTCCTCCGTCCCCGCAGCGACCTGCAGGCTCCCTTGGAAGGCTTGGAGCTGGCCTTCGGCTCCCTGCTCCCCGCCCACCTGGCCTGCCCAAATTCCCAAATCCCGGCCCAAATCTCTCCCAAATTCACAAATCCCAATACAAATCCCTCCAAAATTCCTCCCAAATCCCTCCCAAATTCCCCAATCCTTCTTCCTAAATTCCCAAATACCTCCCAAATCCTTCATCCCAAATCACTCCCGAATTCCCAAATCCTTCATCCCAAATCTCTCCCAAATCCTTCTCCCTAAATTCCTCCCAAATTCCCAAATCCCGACCCCAAATCCTTCCCAAATTCTTAAAACCTTCATTCCAAATCCCTCCCAAATCTGTCATCCCAAATCCCTCCTAAATTCCCAAATCTTTCATCTCAAATTCCTCCCAAATTCCCAAATCCCGACCCCAAATCCTTCATCCAAAATTGGCTCCCAAATTCCCAAATCCCTCCCAAATTCCCAAATCCCTCCCAAATTCCCAAATCCTTCATCCTAAATCCCTCCTAAATTCCCAAACCTTTCATCTCAAATCCCTCCCAAATTCCCAAATCCTGACCCCAAATCCTTCTTCCGAAATCCTGCTCAAATTCCCAAACCCTGACCCCAAATTCTTCCCAAATTCCCAAATCCTGACCCCAAATCCTTCCTAAATTCCCAAACCTTTCATCCCAAGTCCTTCCCAANGGCGCCGCCACGGCCTCGGCGCCCCCCGGGCCCCCCGCGGGCGTGGACGTCCACGCCGACCTGTTCGTCAACGGGACGTCCTACGGGATCCTGCGCGACGCGCTCCAGACCGCCGCCGCCGGCCCGCTGCGCCTCAAGTGCCGCGAGCTCCAGGCCGAGGAGCTCTCGGCGTCCGGAATCGTCGACCTGCTGGAATCCGTGGATCCCTCCCGCCTCAGGAGGGTGGATCTGAGGTTTAACAATCTGGGGCTGACGGGGCTGTCGGTGATCCTGCCGCACCTGTCGCGCTTCCCGGAGCTGCGCAGCCTCAAGCTGCAGTACAGCAACGTGGACGTGCGGCGCCCGACGCCGGAATCGGCCGTCGGGATCCGGTGCCTGGCCGGGCAGCTGGGAATGCTGCCCAGCCTGCGGGAGCTCAACCTGGGATCCTCCCGCCTCTCCGGGAACCTGCGCCAGATCCTCTGGTGAGTTCCCTCCCCGCCGCCGGGATTCCCGGGGCTTGGGATCCCTGGGGATCCTGGGGGGGTTTTCCAGCCCGAGCGGTGCCGCGGCTCCGGGATTTCGTTATCCCGATGTTCCCGCGGTTCCGGTATCCCAGTAGTTCGTGGCTCAGGGATCCAATGATCCTCAAATGTCAAACCTGATGTTCTTGGAGACCTTTCCCGACCTGAGGAGTTCCATGATTCCATAACTCCGTCATTCCAAAATCCCAGGATTCTCAGGGCTCAAATTTGTTGTACTTGGAGATCTTCCCCAACCTGTGGAACTCCATGATTCCATAACTCCATGATTCCAAAATCCCAGGATTCTCAGGGATCCAGCTTGATAGTTTTGGAGACCTTTCCCAACCTCAGCCATTCCATCATTCCATAACTTCATAATTCCAAAATCCCGGGATTCTCAGGGATCCAACTTGATGTTCTTGGAAACCTTTCCCAACCTCAGCCATTCCATCATTCCATAACTTCGTAATTCCAAAATCCCAGGATTCTTGGGGTCCAACTTGATGGTCTTCCCCAACCTCAGCCATTCCATAATTCCCTGATTTGATTCCACAATTTCTTGATTCCTCGATCCCATAATTCCATGATTTTCAACGCTTGAACTCTGCATTCTCGGAGACCTTTCCCAACATCAGCCATTCCGCCATAATTCCATAACTCCGTGACCCCAGCATTCCAGAATCCCAGGATTCTCAGGGATCCAACTTGATGTTCTTGTAGACCTTTCCTGACCTGAGGAACTCCATCATTCCATAACTCTGTAATTCCAAAATCCCGGGATTGAATTTGATGGTCTCGTAGACCTTTCCCAACCTCAGCCATTCCATAATTCTGTAACTCTATGACCCCATCGCTCCAAAATCCCAGGATTCTCAGGGATTGAATTTGATGGTCTTGGAGACCTTTCCCAACCTCAGCCATTCCATAACTCCATCATTCCAAAATCCCGGGATTGAATTTGATGGTCTCAGAGACCTTTCCCAACATCAGCCGTTCCATAATTCTGTAACTCTATGACCCCATTGCTTCAAAATCCCGGGATTCTCACGGGTCCAACTTGATGTTCCTGTAGAACTTTCCCAACCTGAGGAACTCCATGATTCCATGACCCCATCATTCCAAAATCCCGGGATTCTCAGGGGTCAAACCCGATGCCCTCGGAGCTCTTTCCCGCCCTCCCCGCACCCCCGTCCCCCATTCCCGGGATCCAATCCCGTCTCTCCCTCCCGACGTTCCCGACTGCCCCGAGCCCTCCCTGGGGGCCTCACCTCTCCCCTCCTCCGTCCCCGCAGCGACCTGCAGGCTCCGATGGAAAGCCTGGAACGGGCCTCCTGCTCCCTGCTCCCCGCCCACCTGGCCTGCCCAAATTCCCAAATCCTGACCCCAAATCCTTCCCAAATTCCCAAATCCCGACCCCAAATCCTTCCCAAATTCTTAAAACCTTCATCCCGAATCCCTCCCAAATCTGTCATCCCCAATCCCTCCTAAATTCCCAAATCTTTCATCTCAAATTCCTTCCAAATTCCCAAATCCCGACCCCAAATCACTCCCAAATTCCCAAATCCTGACCCGAAATCTCTCCCAATTTTCAAACCCTGACCCCAAATCCCTCCCAAATCCCTTAATCCTCCCAAATCCCTCATCCCGAATCCCTCCTAACCCCTCCTCCGTCCCCGCAGCGACCTGCAGGCTCCGTTGGAGAGCTTGGAACTGGCCTTCTGCTCCCTGGTCCCCGCCGACCTGGCCTGCCCAAATTCCCAAATCCCGACCCCAGATCCTTCATCCAAAATTGGCTCCCAAATTTCCAAATCCTGACCCCAAATCACTCCCAAATTCCCAAATCCTTCCTCCAAATCCCTCCCAAATTCCCAAATCCCGACCCCAAATCCTTCCCAAATTCCCAAATCCCGATCCCAAATCCCTCCCAAATCCCTTAATCCTCCCGAATCCCTCCCAACCCCTTCTGTGTCCCCGCAGCGACCTGCAGGCTCCGCTGGAGAGCCTGGAGCTGGCCTTCTGCTCCCTGGTCCCCGCCGACCTGGCCTGCCCAAATTCCCAAATCCCGGCCCCAAATCCTTCCCAAATTCCCAAATCCCGGCCCCAAATCCTTCATCCAAAATTGGCTCCCAAATTCCCAAATCCATCTTCCCACATCCCTCCCAAATTCCCAAATCTTTCATCTCAAATTCCTCCCAAATCCCGACCCCAAATCACTCCCAAATTCCCAAATCCTTCTTCCGAAATCCCTCACAAATTCCCAAATCCTGACCCCAAATCTCTCCCAAATCCCTTAATCCTCCCGAATCCCTCATCCCTCCCAACTCCCTCTGTGTCCCCGCAGCGACCTGCAGGCTCCGCTGGAGAGCCTGGAGCTGGCCTTCTGCTCCCTGGTCCCCGCCGACCTGGCCTTCCTCTCCCAAAGCTTCCACGCCCCGGCCCTCAAGAGGTTGGACCTGAGCGGCCACGACTTCTCCCAAGGGCTCCTGGAGCCGCTGCGGCTGCTCCTGGAGGAAACCTCGGCCTCGCTGCTGCACCTGGATCTCATGGAATGCCGCATGGCCGACTCCCACCTGGACGCGCTGCTGCCCACGCTGCGCCGCTGCCGCCGCCTGCGCTTCCTGGGACTCTACGGCAACTCCCTGTCCACGGCCGCGCTCAAGGAGCTGCTCCGCAAAACCCTGGAGCTGCCGGATCTGCGCCTGGTGGTTTATCCCTTCCCGGCGGATTGTTACGAGGCGGCGGATTCCCGGTGGGGTTTGGAGGAGGACGTGGACGGGGAAAGGTTGGCGGAGGCGGAGGAGGAGTTTTCCCGGATTTTGGAGAGTTCCCAAAGGAGGGATTTGGTGTGGACGTGCGATCCCTACGGACACGGAGCCGGGGATTATTTCTGCTTGTGACTGGGGGGGAAACGCGGAGATGGGAAAATCTTTGAGATGGGAAATTCTGGGAGATGGGAAAAGCTGGGAAAAGTTGGGAGATGGGAAAAGCTGAGAGATGGGAAAAAGTCAGAGCTGGGAAAATCTCGGAGATGAGAAAATCTCGCAGATGGGAAAATCTCGGAGCCGGGACAAAGTGGGAGCCAGTAAAAAGTCGGAGCTGGGAAAATCTGGGAGATGGGAAAATCTGGGAGATGGAAAAAGCTGGGAGATGGAAAAAGCTGGGAGATGGGAAAATCTGGGAGATGGGAAAAGCTGGGAAAAGCTGGGGGATGGGAAAATCTTGGAGATGGAAAAAGTCAGAGCTGGGAAAATCTTGGAGATGGGAAAATCTCGAGGATGGGAAAATCTCGGAGCCGGAAAAAAGTGGGAGCTGGGCAAAGCTCCCGGAGCTGCCCCGGGAACGCTCGGAGCTGCCGGATCTCCGCACGGGGGTTGATCCCTTCCCGGCGGATCGTCGCCCGGCGGGGTCCGGGTGGGATTCGGGGCAGGACGTGGACGGGGAAAGGTTGGCGGAGGCGGAGGAGGAGTTTTCCCGGATTTTGGAGAGTTCCCGGCGGAGGAACGACCTCGTCTGGACTCGCGATCCCTACGGACACGGAGCCGGGGATTATTTCTGCTTGTGACTGAGGAATAAACTCGGAGATGGGAAAAGCTGGGAAAAGCTCAGAGCTGGGAAGAGCTCGGAGCTGGGAAAAGCTGGGAGATGCGAAAATCTTGGAAATGCAAAAATGTTGGAGATGGGAAAAGCTGGGAGATGGGAAAAGCTGGGAGATGGGAAAATCTGGGAGATGGGAACATCTTGGAGATGGAAAAATCTGGGAGATGGGAAAATCTGGGAGATGGGAAAATCTCGAAGATGGGAAAATCTCGAAGATGGGAAAAGCTGGAAGCCAGGAAAAAGTCAGAGATGGAAAAAGCTTGGAGATGGAAAAAGCTTGGAGATGGGAAAAGCTGGGAAAATCTGGGAAAAGCTGGGAAAATCTCGGAGATGGGAAAATCTCGGAGATGGGAAAATCTGGGAAAAGCTGGGAAAAGATGGGAGATGGGAAAAGATGGGAGATGGGAAAATCTAGAAGATGGGAAAATCTGGGAGATGGGAAAAGCTGGGAAAATCTCGGAGCTGGGAACATCTTGGAGATGGGAAAAGCTGGGAGCTGGGAAAAGCTGGGAAAAGATGGGAAAAGCTGGGAGATGGGAAAAGCTGGGAGATTGGAAAAGCTGGGAGATGGGAAAAGCTGGGAGATTGGAAAATCTTGGAGATGGGAAAATCTTGGAGATGGAAAAATCTCGGAAATGGGAAAAGATGGGAGATGGGAAAAGCTGGGAGATGAAAAAATCTGGGAGATGGGAAAAGCTGGGAAAAGCTGGGAGATGGGAAAATCTCGGAGCTGGGAAAAGCTTGGATCTGGGAATATCTCAGAGCTGGGCAAAGCTGGGAAAAGCTCAGAGCCGGGAAAACCTGGGAAAAGCTCGGAGCTGGGAAAAACTCGGAGCTGGGAAAAGCTGGGAGCCGGGAATATCTGGGATGTGGGAATATCTCAGACCTGGGAAAATCTCGGATTCTCCATCCTGGAAAATCTCCGCCTCATCCTTCCCCTAAATCCAAGGAATTTTTGCCTCATCCTGGTGTTTTTTCCCGTTATTTCGGCGCTTTTCCGCCTTTTCCTGCCTCCTCCGGAGGTTTTCCATCTTCATTCCGGGATTTTCCCTCCCCATCCCGATGTTTTCTCCCTCATCCCGAGGTTTTCTCCCTCATCCCGAGGTTTTCTCCCTCATCCCGAGGTTTTCTCCCTCATCCCGAGGTTTTCTCCCTCATCCCGAGGTTTTTCCGCCTCGTTTTGGGGTTTTCCCGCCCCAATCCCGACGTTTTTTCCCCCTTTTCATCCCACTGGTTTCCCCAGAACGTCCAGAGGGGGAAAAAAACTCCTGGAATTCCCGGGGGATATTTATTATTTTGTTAATTGTTAATTGATTGTTAATAAATTAAAAGTTTCGAAGATGCCGCCACCGAAATTCCATCTGAATTCCATCGAAATCGCTCCCAAATTCCCAAATCCTGCCCAAATTCCCAAATCTTTCATCCCAAATCCTTCATCCAAAATTGGCTCCCAAATTCCCAAATCCTGACCCCAAATCCCTCCCAAATCCCTGAATCCTTCATCCCAAATCCCTCCCAAATCCTTCATCCCAAATCCCTCCCAAATCCTTCATCCCAAATCGCTCCAAAATTCCCAAATCCTGACCCCAAATTCCGACCCCAAATCACTCCCAAATTCCCAAATCCTTCATCCCAATTCCTGACCCTAAATCCCTCCCAAATTTGAAAATCCCGACACATATCCCTCCCAAATTCCCCAATCCCAAATCCCTCCCAAATTCCCAAATCCCTCCCAAATTCCCAACTCCTGACCCCAAATCCCTCCCAAATTCCCAAATCCCTCCCAAATTCCCAACTCCTGACCCCAGATCCCTCCCAAATTCCCAAATCTTTCAACCCAAATTCCTCCCAAATTCCCACATCCTGACCCCAAATCTCTCCCAAATTCGCAAATCCCGACACAAATCCCTCCCAATTCCCAAATCCTTCTTCCTAAATTCCCAAATCCCAACCCCAAATTGCTTCCAAATTCTCAAATCCTTCCTCCCAAATTCCCAAATCCTTCATCCAAAATTGGCTCCCAAATTCCCAAATCCCGACCCCAAATCTTTCCCAAAGCCTGACCCCAAATGACTCCGAAATTCCCAAATCCCGAACCCAAATCGCGCCCAAATTCCCAAATCCTGACCCCAAATTCCTCCCAAATTCCCAAATCCTTCATCCCAAACCCTCCCAAACTCCTCCCAAATTCCCAAATTCTGACCCCAAATCCCTCCCAAATTCCTTAATCCTTCTTCCAAAATCCCTCCCAAATCCTGACCCCAAATTCCCAAATCCTTCCCCCCAAATTCCTCCCAAACTGCCAAATCCTTCATCCCAAATCCTTCCCCAATTCCCAAATCCCGACCCCAAATCCCGACCCCAAATTCCTCCCAAATTCCCAAATCCTTCATCCCAAATTCTTCCCAAATTCCCAAATCCTTCATCCAAACTTGGCTCCCAAATTCCCAAATCCCGACCCCAAATCTTTCCCAAATCCCGACCCCAAATCGCTCCCAAATTCCCAAACCCTTCATCCCAAATCCTTCCCCAATTCCCAAATCCAGACCCCAGATCCCTCCCAAATTCCCAAATTCTTCCTCCCAAATTCCTCCAAAATCTCTCCCAAATTCCCAAATTCTTCATCCAAAATTCCCAAATGCCTCCCAAATCCTGACCCCAAATCCTTCCCAAATTCCCAAATCCTTCCCCCCAAATTCCGACCCCAAATTCCCAAATCCCGACTCCAAATCCTTCCCAAATTCCCAAATCCTGACCCCAAATCCTTCCCAAATTTCCAAAACTCTCCTAAATTCCCAAATCCTGAACCCAAATCCCTCCCAAATTCCCAAATCCTTCCCAAATTCTTCCCAAATTCCCAAACCCTTCATCCCAAATTGGCTCCCAAATTCCCATATCCCGACCCCAAATTCCCAAATCCTTCATCCCAAATCCCGACCTCAGAAGGAAGAACCAACAGAGCGACTTCCACACTTTTTTGGGGGGAGAATTTCATGGGAAAACCACAAAAATTTCACGTGAAAACCGCAGGAATTTCATGTGAAAACTGCAGGAATTCATTGGGAAAACCAGGAAAATTTCAAAGGAAAACCACGAAAAATTTCATGGGAAAAACCCAAAAATTTCATGGAAAAACTGAAGGAATTTAATGGGAAAGCCATGAAAATTTCACGGGAAAACCACAAAAATTTCACGGGAAATCCATGAAAATTTCACGGGAAAAACCCAAAAAATTCACGGGAAAACTGCAGGAATTTATTGGGAAAACCACGAAAACTTCATGGAAAAAATTGTGGGAATTTCATGGGAAAACCACAAAAATTTCATGGGAAAAACCCAAAAATTTCATGGGAAAATCATGAAAATTTCACGGGAAAACTGCAGGAATTTATTGGGAAAACCACAAAAATTTATTGGGAAAAACTGGCGAAATTTAATGGGAAAACCATGAGAATTTCACGGGAAAACCACAAAAATTTCACAGGAAAACTGCAGGAATTTATTGGGAAAACCACAAAAATTTTCGAGACGCTCTGAACCTTTGAATCTTCGAAGAATTTTTCCGGAACCCTTGAGCTCATTCCGGTTGGGATTTGATTGGCTCCGCCTCCAATCCCGNTTTTGGGCCTCATCCCCTCAGATTTTTACAGAATTTTGGTTTTCCCTTCATCCTGGTGTTTTCCCACCTCATTTTCATATTTTTTTGTCCCATCCCAGTGTTTTTCCACCTCATTTTGGTGCTTTTCCACCTCATTTTTGTGGGGTTTTACCTCATCCCAGAATTTTCCTCTCAACCTGATGTTTTTCCCCCTCTTTTTGGTGTTTTTCTCCTCATTTCGTTATTTTTCCACCAAATTTTTGGTGTTTTGGGCCTCATCCCCTCAGATTTTTACAGAATTTTGGTATTTTTCTCCTCATCCTCGGTTTTTGCACCTCATTTTCAATTTTTCATATTTTTTTGTCCCATCCCAGTGTTTTTCCTCCTGAATTTTGTGTTTTTCCACCTCATTTCAGAGGAGTTTTCCCTTATCCAAATATTTCCCTCCTCACCCTGATGTTTTCCCGCCTCATTTTGGTGTTTTTCTCCTCATTTCGTTGTTTTTCCACCAAATTTTCGGTATTTTGGGCCTCATCCCCTCAGATTTTTACAGAATTTTGGTTTTCCCTTCATCCTGGTGTTTTCCCACCTCATTTTCATATTTTTTTGTCCCATCCCAGTGTTTTTCCACCTCATTTTGGTGCTTTTCCACCTCATTTTTGTGGGGTTTTACCTCATCCCAGAATTTTCCTCTCAACCTGATGTTTTTCCCCCTCTTTTTGGTGTTTTTCTCCTCATTTCGTTATTTTTCCACCAAATTTTTGGTGTTTTGGGCCTCATCCCCTCAGATTTTTACAGAATTTTGGTATTTTTCTCCTCATCCTCGGTTTTTGCACCTCATTTTCAATTTTTCATATTTTTTTGTCCCATCCCAGTGTTTTTCCTCCTGAATTTTGTGTTTTTCCACCTCATTTCAGAGGAGTTTTCCCTTATCCAAATATTTCCCTCCTCACCCTGATGTTCTCCCACCTCATTTTGGTGTTTTTCTCCTCATTTCGTTGTTTTTCCACCAAATTTTCGGTATTTTGGGCCTCATCCCCTCAGATTTTTACAGAATTTTGTATTTTTCTCCTCATCCTGATATTTCCCATCTCATTTTCAATTTTTTTTGCCCCATCCCAGTGTTTTCCCACCTCATTTTGGTGCTTTTCCACCTCATTTTTGTGGGGTTTTACCTCATTTCCCAATTTTTCCCTCATCCCGATGTTTTTTCCCCTCATCCCGGTGGTTTTCCACCTAATTTTGGGGGTTGGGGCCTTATTCCATTGGGGTTTTGCCTCATTTTGGTATTTTTCCATCCCATTTCCCTCTTTTCCTGCTCATTTTGGTCTTTTCCTGCTCATTTTGGTGTTTTTTTCCCTCATTTTGGTGGTTTTTCCCTTCATCCCAATATTTTCCCACCTCATTTTATAGATTTTTTCCCTCATTTAACAATTTTTCCTGATAATTTTCCCCTCATCCCGATATTTTCCTGCCTCGTTTCCCAGTTTTTCCCTCATCCCGGTGGTTTTCCACCCAATTTTGGGGGTTTGGGGCCTTATTCCATTGGGGTTTTGCCTCATTTTGATATTTTTTCATCCCATTTCCCTCTTTTTCAGCTCATTTTGGTGGTTTTCCCCCTAATTTTGATGGTTTTCCCCTCATCCCAATATTTCCCCGCCTCATTTTGTTGGTTTTTTCCCCTCATTTAACAATTTTTCCTGATACTTTTGCCCTCACCCCGCTATTTTTCCACCTCATCCCGATATTTTCCTGCCTCGTTTCCCAATTTTCCCCCTCATCCCGGTGTTTTTCCCCCTCATCCCGGTGTTTTTTCCCCTCATCCCGCTACTTTTCCCCTCATCCCGCTATTTCTCCACCCTCATCCCGGTGTTTTTTCCCCTCATCCCGGTGTTTTTTCCCCTCATCCCGCTACTTTTCCCCTCATCCCTCTATTCCCCCACCCCATCCCAGCTGCTTTTCTACCTCGTCCCGGCGGCTTTTCCCTCATCCCGAGAATTTTCCGCCTCATTTTCCAACTTCTTTTCCCTCATCCCGACGCTTTTCCCGGCGAGACCCTGAGGGGCGCCCTGAGGGAAAATGGCGGGAAGCGGCGGGGGGCGATCTATGGGGGTTCCATGAGGGCCCGCAGCCCCAGGAGAGGCCTATAGGGGATTTCTATGGGGCCGCTGAGGCTCTATAGGGCTCCGATCCCCTATAGAGAAGCTCTGGGGGGTTTTTAGAGGAGTCTGAGCGATTCTATAGGGGCTGGAGATCCCCCATAGCGGCGGAACCCCCTTCGGCCGTTCCGCTTCCCCGCCGGAACCTTTTGACCGCCGCACCATTCGCGGTGCCGCTCCCAATCCGCTCCCCCAGGCGGCCGCTTCCGGGAGGCGCCGGTGGCGGTCGGCGGCGGTCGCGATCGCCTGTCGCGACAGGGAGGCGGCGCGGCCGTGTCGGGGCCGGTCGTGGCTTGTCGCGATGAGGGCGGGGGCGGTGCTGCGGCTCTGCTCGCGCCCGGAGCTGCTGTACCGGCAGGGCCAGCGGCCCGAGCCCGGAATCCGAGAGTACTTCTATTACATCAACGACCACGGGCAGGTGAGGGCGGAGCCACAGGGGATCTATAGGGGATCCGTAAGGGATCTACAGGGGATCTGTAGGGGATCTACAAGAGGGGGATCTGTAGGGGATCTATAGGAGATCTATAAGGGATCTGTAGGGGATCTGTAGTCGATCTATAAGGGATCTATAAGTGATCTAAAAGGAATCTGTAGGGGATCTATAAGCGATCTATAAGAGATCTACAGGGCATCTACAAGGGATCTGTGGGATCTATAAGGGATTTATAGGGAATCTATAAGGGATCTATAAGGGATTTATAGGGGATCTGTAGGGGATCTATAAGGGATTTATAGGGAATCTATACACGATCTATAAGGGATCTACAGGGAATATATACGAGATCTACAGGGCATCTATAAGGGATCTGTAAGATCTATAGGAGATCTATAAGGGAACTGTAGGGATCTATGAGGGATCTGTAGGGGATCTATATGGGGATCTATAGGGGATCTAGAAGGGATCTGTAGAGGATCTATTGGGGTCTATGGAGATCTATAAGGGATCTATGGGGGCCTATATGGGATCTAGTGGGGGATCTATAAAGTGTCTATAAGAGATCTGTAGGGGATCTGTAAGTGATCTATAAGGGATCTACAGGGAATACGTAAGAGATCTACAGGGCATCTGTAAGGGATCTGTAAGATCTGTAGGGGATCTGTAAGGGATTTATAGGGGATCTATAAGGGATTTACAGGGGATCTGTAGGGGATCTGTAAGTGATCTATAAGGGATCTACAGGGAATATGTAAGAGATCTACAGGGCATCTGTAAGGGATCTGTGGGATCTATAAGGGATCTATTAATTTCAAATTTATCCCAAATTAATCCCAAATTAATCCCAAATCAACCCCTAATTAACCCCTAATTAACCCCAAATTAACCCCTAATTAACCCCCAATTAACCCCAAATTAATCCCAAATTAATCCCAAACTAATCCCAAATTAAATACAAATTAACCCCCAATTAACCCCAAATTAACCCCTAATTAACCCCAAATCAACCCCCAATTAACCCCAAATTAATCCCAATTTAACCCCCAAATCAACCCCAAATCAACCCCTAATTAACCCCCAAT
>VZDJ01001193.1:0-11677 GCA_008694505.1 Cyanoderma ruficeps | reverse complement strand
TTGGGTGTGTTGAGGAGGCGTGGTCTAAAGGGGAGGAGCTAAAATAACCAGGCGGGGCTTAAGGGGGACTTGAAGGCGGGGCTTAAATGAGGTTGTGGAAGAAGAAGGGTTAAAAGGGGAGGGGAAGGGGTGGGGCAGAGTGGGTGTGGCTTAAATAGGTGGGGGACTTGAGGGTGGGGCTAAAAGGGGCGGGGTTGTGGGAGGGGAGGGGCTAACGGGGAGGGATTTAAAGGGGAGGGGCTTAAGGGGGTAAGTTTGGGTGGGGCAGGGGGAGGGGCTTAATGGTGTGAGGCCAAGTGGGCGTGGCTTAAAGGGGAGGGGCTCAGGGAGGTGTAGAGGTGGAAGTCAAATGGGCGGAGCTTAAGGGGGTGCAGTTAAGATGTGGGCGTGGTCACATGAGGGGCGTGGCCTCATGTAGCAGAAGCCGGCCTGGAATGGGTGTGGTCATACCACCCTTGGCCACGCCCCCTCCCCTTTTCTGCCAGGAAAGGCGCCCTACTGGCCACCAACGGCCTGGCGGTGGTGGGCGGGGCCCTGATGGGCGGGGCCAAGCTGGGCCCCACCTACATCCTCATCATCATTGGCCGCTTCATCGTCGGCGCCTACTCAGGTACCGCCCTCACCTGGGGGCGTGGCCTGGCCCTGTGGGGGCGTGGTCAGGCTTAATGAGGGGCACGGGTGTTCTCTGTAGGGGCGTGGCCTGTGTCTATGGGGGCGTGGCTTGGCTTTTCTGAGGGGCTCTTCCTGGCTTGGATCTGAGGGGCGTGGCCTGTCTCTGAGGGGGCGTGACCTGACTCTGTGGGGGTGTGGCCTATCCCTACAATGGGCGTGCCCTGGTTCTGATTGGCACGGCCTCTCTGGTGGGCGTGGCCTGGCTTTTGGGGGGGCGTGGCTCGGATTTGTGAGGCCGTGGCATGCGATGGGCGTGTCCTGTCTCTCTGATGGGCGTGTCCTGTCTCTGAGGGGGCGTGACCAGTGTCTGTGGTGGGCGTGTACTGTCTCTGTGGGTGGCGTCTCTGCTCACCGCGTGGGCGTGTCCTGTCTCGGTGGGCGTGTCCCGCACTGACCCCGCCCCCCGCAGGGCTGGTGTCAGTGCTGGTGCCGCTCTACGTGGGGGAGGTGGCGCCGCTGCGGCTCCGGGGGGCGCTGGGGACCCTCCACCAGCTCGGGATCGTCCTCGGCATCCTGGGGGCGCAGGTGGGCGTGGCCTACGGCCGTGGGCGTGGCTCGATGGGTGGGCGTGGTGCGATGTGTGGGTGTGGCTCCAGGGGCGTTGCTTGAGTGGGTGGGGGTCGTGGTGGGCGTGGCTTGATGGGGAGGGGTCATTGGGGGGGTCCCGGGAGGGTTTTGGGAGGCTCTGGGGTGAATTTGGGGCTCCCAAATTTGGGGCATAAAGGGGCGGGGCCATGGAAAGGGAGGGGTTAAATAGATGTTGAGGGAGTGGCTTGATGGGCGTGGCTTAAACGGGCGGGGTTATGGGAGGGGCTTAACGAGAAGAAGAGGGTGGGGTTTAATGGGGTGGGGCAGAGTGGGCGTGGCTTCAGGAGGGGGGCACTTCAGCGCGCGGCATCCCCAACCCTTCCCCTCTCGATATAACCCAAAACCCCGCGGGATATCGCGCGATATCGCGCGATATCGCCGCCTATCGCGACCTATCGCAGGTTCTGGGCCTCCGCGCGCTGCTGGGGACGGCGGGGGCGTGGCCGGCGCTGTTCGGGGCGGGGCTTCTGCCGGCGGCGCTGCAGCTGCTGCTGCTGCCGCTGTGCCCGGAGAGCCCGCGGTTCCTGCTGGCCCGGGGGCAGCGCGGCCGCGCCCGCAGAGGTGAGCGCCGAGCCTTCAGCCTCGCGGGGTCTTCCTCAAGGCCTCCGGGGTCTGCTCCCTCCGACCCTTCCGTCCCCGTCCTCCGCTGTCCCGGTTCTTCCTCCTCTTCCTCCGTCCCTTCCATCCTCATCCTCATTCTCCTCCTCTTCCTCCATCCCTTCCATCCTCCTCTTCCTCCCCTTCGTCCTCCTCTTCCTCCGTCCCTTCCATCCTCCTCACCTTCATCTTCCTCGTCCGTCCCTTTCCTTTTCCTCTCCCTCTGTCCCCAATCTTCTCCTCCTCTTCCTCAATCCACGTTCTTCCTCCTCACCTTCATCCTCCTTCTCCGTCCCCTTCACCCTCCTCTTCCTCTGTCCCGGGTTTTCCTCCTCCCCACCTTCATCTTCCTCCTCTGTCCTGTCTGTGCTGCTCTTCCTTGGTCCCGATTCTTCCTCCTCTTCCTCCATCCCTTCCTCCTCCTCCTCCTCCTCTTCCTCCTCTCCTTCATCCTCCTCTTCCTCTGTCCTGGGTTTTCCTCCTTCCCCCCCTTGATCTTCCTCCCCTTCATCCTCCTCCCTTCTTCATCCTCTTCCTCGCCCGTCCCAATTCTTTCTCCTCTTCCTCCTCTTCATCTCCTCTTCCCCCCCTTCATCTTCCTCCTCCTCTCCTTCATCCTCCTCTTCCTCTGTCCCGATTCTTCCTCCACCTCTTCCTCTACCCTGTTCTTCTTCCTCACCTTCATCTTCCTCTTCCTGCTCCTCTTCCTCCCTCCCGAAAATTCCTCCTCCTCATCTTCCTTGCCTTCATCTTCCTCCTCTTCCTCCATCCCCATCCTCCTCCTCCTCCTCCTCCATCCCTTCCTTCTTCCTCACCTTCATCCTCTCCCTCTCCCCCCACCCAGGCCTGTCCCGATTGGCCGGGCCGGCGGCGGAGGCGGGGCTTGCGGCGCTGGAGGCGGAGCTTGGCCGAGGCCCCGCCCCCAGGGTGGGGTTTCTGGAGCTGCTGCGGAGCCGCCGGTACCGGCAGCCGCTGATCGTCACCCTGGGGCTGCAGCTGGCCCAGCAATTCTCGGGGATAAACGCGGTAAAAACACACCCAAAAATATGGGAAAATGGGCGTGGCTTATGGGAAATGGGCGGGGCCACAATGGTCACCCTGGGGCTGCAGCTGGCCCAGCAATTCTCGGGGATAAACGCGGGAAAAACGGGAAAAAACACCCAAAAATGTGAAAAGGGGGCGGGGGTTATGAGGAATGGGCGTGGCAGTGGGCGGGGCCATGATTGGAACCCTGGGGCTGCAGCTCTGGGGGATAAATGTGTTAAAAATGGGAAAAATGCGTTCAAAAAAGTGAAAAATGGGCAGCAAATGGTGAGAAAGGGGCGTGGTTTGTGCCGGAAGGGGCGGGGTTTAAGGGAAATGGGTGTGGCAGTGGGTGGAGCCATGCACGTCAGCTCAGGTGTGCACATTTTGGGGTTAAACGAAGTAAAAACGGGAAAATCCGACCCAAAATAGGGGAAAAGGGCGGGAAGTGACGGAAAAGGGGCGTGGTTTGTGCAGGAAAGGGCGTGGTTTTGGGAGGGGCTTAAAGGTGATGAGTATTGTGGGTGTGGTCAAAGCCTGAGGAATGGGATTGGGTGCGCTTGGGGGCGGGGCTCCCTAGAGGTGTGATTGCAGGGGCGTGGCTTAAGAGGGTGTATCCTTCTGCTGACCACGCCCCCTTTCCATCCCAGATCTTCTACTACTCGACATCCATCTTTGAGGGGGCGGGGCTTCAGGACCCGGCCGTCGGCACCATCGGCACGGGCGTGGTCAACGTGGCCGCCACCGCCCTGTCGGTGAGCCACGCCCCCGGCCACGCCCATTGCACACACCTGGGGATGGGGGGGTGGGGTAACTCCTGGTGGGCGTGGTCTCCCTGGGGTGTGGCCATGGTGGGTGGGTCTCTTGGGTGGGCGTTGTCCCAGTGGGTGTGGTCTCATGGTGGGTGTGGTTCCATTGGTGGGTGTGGTCCTGAAGGGGCAGGGTCTCATTTTGATTGGGTGTGGCCCTGATGGGTGGAGTCTCATGGGTGGGCACGGTCCTGAAAGGGGCGTGGTCTCATGGTGGGTGTGGCCTTAGAGAGTCGGATCGTGTGGGTGGGCACATCCCTGGTGGGCGTGGTCTCATTTTGGGTGGGTCCCATTTGGGGGAGGTCTCGCCGGTGGGCGTGGCTCCTTTGTGGGCGTGTCCGTGTGTAAGCCCCACCCCCTCAGGTGGTGCTGGTGGAGCGGGCGGGGCGCCGCCTCCTGCAGCTGCTGGGGCTGCTGGGAATGATGGGATGCGCCGGGACCCTCGGCCTGGCCCTCAAGGTGAGCGGGGGGACCCCAAAATCCACCTGGACACCCCAAAAACCCCACACGGAACCCCAAAATCTGCCTGGACACCCCAAAAACCCCACACGGCACCTCCAAAGTTCCCCTGAACCCCAAAAACCCAACCCTGAAACTCCAACATTTACCTGGACACCCCAAAAACCCCAACCCTGAACCCCCAAAACTCACCTGAACTCCCATTTCCAACCCAAAAATCCCCAAATTTCTCTCATTTCCCCTCCAAAGCCAATCAAATTTCCCCATCCCCAAACCCCCAAATCTACTCCCCAAAAACCCCAAATTTCCCCATTTCCCACCCAAAATCCCCAAATTTCCCCCATTTCCCCCTCTGAAAACCCCACATTTCCCTCATTCCCACCCCCAAAAATCCCAAAAAATTCCTCAAAAAATCCCCAAAAAATCCCAAAAAAACCGCCAAAAAATCCCCAAAAAATCCCAAAAAATCCCCAAAAAATCCCCAAAAAATCCCCCACAATCGCGATTTTCTCCCCGTTTTTCGGCCCTGACTGTGTTTTGGGGGTCCCCAGCTGGGGGGTCCGGTGTGGGGCGCGGTGGCTCTGGCCTCGGCGCTGGCCTTTGTGGGGTTTTTCGCCGTGGGGCCGGGCCCCCTGCCCTGGTTCGTCGGGGCCGAACTTTTCCCGCCCGGACCCCGCGGGGCCGCCCTGGGCTTGGCCGGACTCGTCAACTGGGCCAGTAACACGGTGGTGGCCATGGCCTTCCCTCCCCTGCAGGTAAACCGGGGGAAATTCGGAGGGTTTTTGGGAAAATTTGGGGTTTTTGGGGATTTTTTGGGGGTTTTTTGGGGTTTTTTGGGGGGTTTTTGAGGGGTTTTTAGGCGGTTTTAAGGGGCGGGTTTGGGGATTGAAGGAGGAGTTTGGTGCGTGGCCATGGCCTTTCCTCCCCTGCAAGTAAACTGGAGAAAATTTGGGGTTTTTTGAGTAAAATTCGGGGATTTTTGGGAAAATCTGGGAATTTTGGGGTTTCTTTGGAGGTTTTGAGGGGTTTTTAGGTGGTTTTAAGGGGCGGGTTTGGGGATTTAAGGAAGATTTTGGGGAGTGGCCGTGGCCTTTCCTCCCTAAAAAACTGTTAAAAAAATTTCATATTTCAAAAAATTGAAGAAACGTAAAAAAAAAAAAGGTTTTTTTAAAATTTTTTTTAGATTTAAGAAACTCCCCAAAACTCCCCCCAAAAAAATCCAAATTTTAATTTATTTTGTTTTTCCCTCCCCCAGGACGCTTTGGGCCCTTTGGTTTTCCTCCTTTTCGGGGGGCTCCTGGGGGGCTTCGCCCTCTTCACTTTCCTGCTGCTCCCCGAAACTCGAGGCCGCCCCTTCCCCACCGAGGGGGACCCCCAAAATCCGCCCCCCCCGAGCCTGCTCAGCCCCCCCGAGAAGGACACCGAGCTCCAGTGCTTGGCCACCCACGAGGAGCCCTAAAAATTCAACTTTTTTTGGGGTGTTTTTTGATTTTTTGGTGGTTTTTGGGGTTTTTTTTTTTTTTTTTGCCTCCTTTATTGGTTGAAGGGGGGAGGATTTTGGGGATTTTTTGTTTCGGGGGGGGAAGTTGTAAATAAAGGTGAGGACAAAGAGTTGAGTGTCAAAATTTGGGGGATTTTGGGGGTGGAGGAGGAGGGGAAAAAAGGGAGGGGGATTGCCCCAAAATTTTGGGGAGAGAAGACACAAAAATGGGGGGGATTTAACTCCCAAAACTGGGAAATTTAACCCTCAAAATTGAAGCCCCAAAATTGGGAAATTTAACACCGAAGTTGGGAAATCTAACTCCCAAAATTGAGAACTTTAACCCCCAAAATTGGGGCGTTTAACCTCAAAATTGGGGAATTTAACCCCAAAATTATGGGAAGGGGCAGATTTTGGGGTGGGGGGGGTCCCAAAATTTAAACGCTGGTCTTGCCCCGTTAAACACAGGCCACGCCCCTCCGGCGAGGCCACGCCTGTATCTCACCCGATTGGTGGATCTGCGCCAGAGCCGCCTCTGATTGGTCGAGAGACTCGTGTGGGGAGGAGGGGCGCCACGTGACCGCAGGCGCAGCAGTGAAATCTCCTGGCGCAGCGTTTGCATAAATTTGCATGGATCGTGTTGCTGGCCATGAGGCGATCAGCGTCATTAACCTCATTTGCATAATGAGCCGTTGCCATGGCAATAACGCCCCCCCCCCCAAGGGGCTTGAGGTGAGGCCGGGCCTCTCTCCGCGTGCTCCAAACCTCGCGAGAACTCATCGGCGGCGCCGCATCCCTTAGCGAAATCTCGCGAGAACACCCGGCTACGGTAGGCCCCGCACGCCAGAACGCTCGCGAGACCGCGCCGACCGCGCCGCGCTGATGAAGCGCGGCAAATCTCGCGAGAGCTCGCGGGGCGGAGCGGAGTCGCCCGCCGGGGGTGGAGGGAGGCGCGGCGCGCACGCGCAGACCCCGCCGCTCTCCACCCCTCCTCGCTCTGCGCACGCGCAGCTCGCTCGGCGGCGCGGCCCCGCCCTCCCCCACGCGCTCTGCGCACGCGCGGTCGCCCTCACCTCCCCCGCCCGCCCTCTCCGCGCATGCCCAGCGCCGCTCCCCCCCCGCCCCGGGGCGGGCGCGCATGCGCGGTGAGCGCGGGGGGGGGTTGCGGCAGCTCCAGCGCGGCGGCGGTTCGGGGTTCGGGGCTCGCGGGCTCGGGGGTGAGTTCGGGGCCGCGCACCGGGACGGGCTCGGGGACGGCGGGCGAGGCTTCGGGGGGAAGGGGAAGGGAGAGAGGTCGGGATGGCCGCCGAGGGTTTTGGCGGGGCGGTTTTTTTTTCCTTCCCCCCCCCTCAGGTTGGGCCTAGGCCGCACCGCCCCCCCCACCGGCCCCGCCCGGGGAGCGCGTGGCGGCGGCGGGAGAGAGAAAACCCCAAAAATTAAAAAAAGATTGAGGGGACCCCCTCCTCCCCCTCAGCCCATGTGAGGGATTTGGCGACCCTCAAAAACTCCGCGCGAGGAATCGGGGAAACTCTCACACGTGTAGAGAAATTTGGGGGAATCTTGAAACTCCGTGTTGTAAATTTGGGGATCCCCCCCCCACCACGCCGTGTAAGGAATGGGGGGACCCCCCGACCCCCGATAAGGAAATTTGGGATCCTCAAAACTCCGTATAAGGAATGGGGAGACCCTCGAAACTCTGTATGGAGAGTTGGGGGGAAACCCCCCCCCAGTCATGCCAAATAAGGAATTGGGGGACCCTCAAAACTCCATATAAGGAATTGGGGGACCCCCCCACTCCATAAAAGGATATGGGGGGGACCCTCAGAATTCCATATAAGGAACTGGGGATCCCCCTGACTCCATATATGGAATTGGGGGGACCTTCAAAAATACCATGTAAGGAATTTGGGGACCCCCCCATCTGTCCTTATAAGGAATTTGGGGACCCCCCATCTCTCCTTATAAGGAATTTGGGGGGCCCCCAACTCCGTATGAGGAATTTGGGGGGGACTCAGGAAGGGATTCCCTTCCCCATAGAAAGTTTGTGGGGATCCCCCCCCCCAAAAAACCCCAAAACCCCAAATTTCCCCTCCTGGGACCCCCTGGGATTCCCTTGAACCTCCCACTCCCCTCTGGGAACCCCCCGAATTCCTCCTGGGTCCCCCAAAATCCTCCTGGAACCCCCAAAAAACCCTCAAAATCCCATCCTAGGACCCCCAAAATCCTCTCCTGGGACCCCCAAAATCATCCTGGGTCCCCCAGAATCCCCCTGGAACCCCCAAAATCCCATCCTGGGACTCCCAAAATCCGCCTGGACCCCCAAAACTCTCCTGGGACCTCCCCCAATTCATTTCAGGGGTCCCCAACACCATTTTTGGGGGTCCCCAAGCCCATTTTTGGGGGTCCTGCCCCTTTTTGGGGGCTTCCCCCGACCCTTTTTGGGGTTCCCTATTTTTGGGGTTCCCTTTTCCCATTTTTGGGGGCTCCCCCGAGCTGTTTTTAACTTTCCCCATCTCCTCCTAACTCCAGAATTTTGGGGTCTCCGCCCAATTTTGGGGGTTCCCATCCCCCGACCCCCACATTTTGGGGTTCCCAACCCCTTTTTTGAGCTTCCCCTTCCCCTTTTACCCCAATTTTTGGGGGTCCCCCGACCCCCCAAATTTTTTGGGGTTCTTCCTGACCCTCCAAATTTTGGGTTCCCTGTCCTCTGACCCCTCAAATTTCGGGGTTTTCACCCCATTTTTGGGCTCTTCACCACCTTCAAATCCCCTTTTTTAGTGTCTCCTTCCCCCTTTACCCCAAATTTTTGCCTTCCCCAACCCTCCCCAGCCCCCAAACTTTTTGGGGTTCTCCCTCTCCACCCAAATTTTTAGTTCCTCTTCCTCTGCTCCCCCAAATTTTGGGCTTCTCACCCCATTTTTAGGGGTTCCAGCTCCTTTTTGGGGTCTCCACCACCTTCAAATCCTGTTTTTTGGTGTCCCCAAACCTCAAATCTCCCAATTTTTGGGGTCCCTCGATCCTCCCCAAACCCCAAGTTTTTTTCGGTTCTCCCTGATCCCCCAAATTTTGGGTTCCTTGTTGCTCTGACCTCCCAAATTTTGAGTTTCCCGTCTTCTGACCCCCATTTTTGGGGTTCCCCAACCCCATTTTTGGGGTCTCCACCACCTTCAAATCCCCTTTTTTTAGTGCCTTCTTCCCTCTTTACCCCCAATTTTCACCTTCCCCGACCCCCAAATTTTTCGGGGTTCTCCCTCACCCTCCAAATTTTTTGGGGTTCTCCCTCACCCCCTAAATTTTCACTTCCTGACCCCCTTTTTTAACCTTTCCCCCCCGTTTTTAGTGTCACCACCACCTTCAAATCCCCTTTTTTAGTGTCTCCTTCTCCCTTTAACCCTGAATTTTCACCTTCCCTGACCCCCAGATTTTTTGGGGTTCTCCCTCACCCTCTAAATTTTTTGGGGTTCTCCCTCAGCCCCCAAATTTTCACTTCCTGACCCCCTTTTTTAACTTTTCCCCCCATTTTTAGTGTCACCACCACCTTCAAATCCCCTTTTTTTAGTGTCTTTTTCCCTCTTTACCCCCAATTTTTTCCTTCCCTGACCTTCCCCGACTCCCAAATTTTTTGGGGGTTCTCCCTCACCCTCCAAATTTTTTGGGGTTCTCCCTCACCCCCTAAATTTTCACTTTTTGACCCCTTTTTTAACCTTTCCCCTATTTTTAGTGTCACCACCACCTTCAACCCCCTTTCCTTCCCCTCCCCACCCCCCAAACCTCCCGTTCTCCAACCCCCCCACCCCCCGAATTTTTCAGGCCGTTCCCCCGACCCCTTGAACTCCTTCCCAGCGAGTTTTTTTTGGGAATTGTGCCCCTCAGAGAGGCGATGGCCGACGACCTGGACTTCGAGACGGGGGACGCGGGGGCCTCGGCCACGTTCCCCATGCAGTGCTCGGCGCTGCGCAAGAACGGCTTCGTGGTGCTCAAGGGCCGCCCCTGCAAGATCGTGGAGATGAGCACCTCCAAAACCGGCAAGCACGGCCACGCCAAGGTGGGCAAAACCTCGGCAAGGGGCTGGGAGTCCTGGTGGGATCCCAAAATTCCGGGTGGGGACGGTGAAATCCCCGTGGAAATGAGAAAATCCCGACCGGAGTTGGGTCTGAGAGCTCCTCGGAGGGTTTTTTGGGGTTTGTTCCTTTAAAAACCGGCGTAAAACCCCCAGAAATTGGGAATTTGGGAATGCCAAGGTGGGCAAAAGTATGGCAGGGGCCCGAAATTCCTGGTGGGATCCCGAAATTCCGGGTGGGGACGGTGAAATCCCCGTGGAAATGTGAAAATCCAAACTGGAATTGGGTCTGAGAGCTCCTCGAAGGGTTCTTTGGGGGTTGTTCCTTTAAAAACCAGCGTAAAACCTCCAGAAATTGGGAATTTGGGAATGCCAAGGTAGGGAAAACCACGGGAAGGGGCTGGGAGTCCTGGTGGGATCCCAAAATTCCAGGTGGGAACGGTGAAATCCCCGTGGAAATGTGAAAATCCAGACCGGAGCTGGGTCCGAGGGTTTCTTAACGGGTTTTCTGGGGTTTGTTCCCATTAAAAACTGGCCTAAAGCCCCCAGAAATTGGGAATTCGGGAATGCCAAGGTAGAGAAAATCACCAGAGGGGGGTTGGAATTCCTGGTGGGATCCCGAAATTCCGGGTGGGGACGGTGAAATCCCCGTGGAAACGTGAAAATCCAGACCCGAGTTGGCTCCGGGAGCTTCTCGGAGCGTTTTTGGGGTTCGTTTCCCTAAAAAATGCCCCAGACGTTCCGAAAACGGGAAATTGGGGAATGTCCCGTGGCCACAATTCCTGGGGGGTCCCAAAAATCCGGGATTGAATCCCGAAATTGCGGTGAAAACCCCAAAATCCCGTCCTGAGGCAGCCCCGAGTGCTTGGGGCCGTTCCCAGTGCTCCCAGTATGGCTCTGACCCCGTTCCCAGTGCTCCCAGTATGGCTCTGAGCCCGTTCCCAGTGCTCCCAGTATGGATCTGACCTTTTTCCCAGCGTTCCCAGTGCTCCCAGTATGGATTTTAGCTCGATCCCAGTGCTCCCAGTATGGCTCTGACCCTGTTCCCAGTGCTCCCAGTCCCCTCCCAGTGTTCCCAGTCCATCCCAGTGCTCCCAGTTCCCCTCCCAGTAACCCTCCCAGTATAAGCCAGCCTCTCCCAGTCCCCTCCCAGTCCCTCCCAGTGCTCCCAGTTCCCCTCCCAGTCCGTCCCAGTAACCCCAGTTCCCCTGCAGGTGCACCTGGTGGGCATCGACATCTTCACGGGCAAGAAGTACGAGGACATCTGTCCGTCCACCCACAACATGGACGTGCCCAACATCAAACGCAACGACTTCCAGGTGAGACACACCTGGGCACAGCTGTACGCATTTGTAACACACTTGGGGCGGGTGACACACCTGAGACAGGTAACACACCTGTGACATATCTGTGACACACCTGGGACAGGTGACACACCTGTGACATATCTGTGACACACCTGGGACAGGTGACACACCCGTGACACATCTGTGACACACCTGTATCTCACCTGTGCAGCTGATCAGAATCCAGGACGGGTACCTGCGTGTGTTAGAGGTTACCTGTGAGGGTCTCACCTGTGTGTCTCACCTGTCCATACCTGTCTCACCTGTCCATACCTGTCTTTCGTGTCTCACCTGTGCAGCTGATCAGGGTCCAGGACGGGTACCCGTGTGTGTTATGGGTTACCTGTGAGGGTCTCACCTGTCTCCCCTGTCTCACGTGCAGCTGATGGGGATCCAGGACGGGTACCTGTGTGTGTTAGGGGTTACCTGTGAGGGTCTCACCTGTCTCACCTGTGCACACCTGTGTGTTTTACCTGCAGCTGATCGGGATCCAGGACGGGTACCTGTCGCTGCTCCAGGACAGTGGGGAGGTGCGGGAGGACCTGAGGCTGCCCGAGGGGGAGCTGGGCCGGGAGATCGAGCAGAAATACGACTGCGGGGAGGAGATCCTGGTACTGGGACGGACTGGGGGGGACTGGGGGGG
>VZDJ01001173.1:1574100-1592701 GCA_008694505.1 Cyanoderma ruficeps | reverse complement strand
GCACGGGGACAGCGGGGGGACAGCACGGGGACAGCGGGGGGACGGCACGGGGACAACGGGGGGACGGCACGGGGACAACGGGGGGACGGCACGGGGACACTGCAGGGACACCATGGGGACTGTGGGGACACCACAGAGACACTGCAGGAACTGTAGGGACACCATGGAGACACCATAGGAACTGTGGGGACACTGCAGGGACACCACAGGAACTGTGGGGACACCACAGAGACACTGCAGGAACTGTGGGGACACTGCAGGAACCATAGGGACACTGCAGTTACACCATGGGGACACCACAAGAGCTGCAGGGACACTGCAGGGACACCAAGGAACTGTGGGGACACTGCAGGGACACCATGGGGCCACTGCAGGGACACCACAGGGACTGTGGGGACACCACAGAGACACTGCAGGACCCATAGGGACACTACAGGGACACCATGGGGACACCATAGGAACTGTGGGGACACTGCAGGGACACCACAGGGACTGTGGGGACACCACAAAGACACTGCAGGGACACTGCAGGACCCATAGGGACACTGCAATTACACCATGTGGACACTGCAGGGACACCATGGGGACACCACAGGAACCATGGGGACACCACAGGAACCGTGGGGACACTGCAGTGACACCACAGCACCCACAGAGACACCGTGGGGACACCACAGGAACCGTGGGGACACTGCAGTGACACCACAGTACCCACAGGGAGCCCCAACACCCTGTGGCTCTGTCCTGCCCGTGTCACCCCGCTCTGGCCTCGCCTGATAACAATCTCAGGACACTTGGAGCAATCTGGAGTAAGAGCAGCTTTCTCCAGGTTTAACAGCTTAATTAACCCATAATTACCGGCCAGCTCCCATCTGGAGAAGTGAAGAGGCCTCAGTTTAGATAAGAACCGTCAGGATTTAGATAAGAACCCATAACCTTTGGGAAGAGCAGGATTGATTGCTTGTGGCGTGGAGCTGCAGCGGGGATTTTGTGTGTGGGGCTGGAAGAGCCTTTCCCTGGTTTAAGGAGAAGCTTTTCCCTGATCAAAGAGGAGCCTTGCCCTGGTTTTAGGAAGAGCCTTTCCCCCAGTTTAAGGAGAAGCTTTTCTCCTGTTTAAGGAGAAGACTTTCCCAGTTTAAGGAAGAGCTTTTCCCTGGGTTAAGAGGAACCTTTCCCCAGTTTAAGGAGGAGCTTATCCCCAGTTTAAGGAAGAGCTCTTCACCCGTTTAAGGAAGAGCTTTTCCCCAGTTTAATGAGGAGTTTTTCCCCAGTTTAAGGAGCCGAGCCCTCACCCTGTGAGCTCTGGCTGAGCCTGGCGGAGGAGCGGGTGACGCGGGCGGATCTCCGGGAGGTGCCATCGCTCTCGGAGCTGTCCGTGTGCTCGGGATCCGTGGAGAAATCCGAGTCCTCCGTCCCGTCCGAGCTGCTGCCCGCGTTCCTCTGCAACGGCACGTGTCGAAATATTGTACCTCCGTTGTTAAAAACCCCACAAAAATGGGGTGAATGTTTCATATACTCCATGTCCCCCCAGCCGCTCCAGCTGGAGGGTGACCTGTGTGGTTTATCCCAAGTCAGAGACTCCTTTTCCCCCCTCCCGCTTCTTTCTGTGTCTCCTGCTCTGCCAGTGAGGAGTTTCCAAAAAAGAAACCGGGACAGGTGATTCCGACTGGCCAAAGGAATATTCCCCACCACACAGTTTCGTTCCCAGTATATAAACTGGAGGAATTATTGGGAATTATTCCAAAGTGAGAGGAGCAATCTGCATCTTGGAAGGGAGTCTGGCACCTCCCAGCAACTGCTATATTTTCTCCTTCACTTTCCTATTATCATGGTTATTTAACACTATTACAGCATTTTACTTAATTTCTCATCGTTAAACTAGCCACACTTCAAAACTTTATTTTTGTTTCCCCCTAATCAAGGCTTGTACTAAACTCCCAGGTGCGGTTTAACGGTAACACCGTGAGGGGACACCGGGGGTCTGGGGGGTGGTGGCAGGTGCCGGTCGGGGCTGAGGGGCGGCTGCGGGACCGCCGTGCGAGCAGCGCTGTGAGGGGGCGGCGATGGCGGCGGCCGTGAGGGGAACGGGGGTGGGGGGACGGCCGCCATGAGGGGAGGGGGGGGGCGGCCTCGCGCCGGTGGCGGGAGCGCGGCCCCCGCGCCGCTTTGTTTTGCACCCAGCGGAGCCGCGCCGCCCTCAGCCAATCACAGCGCGCCTAGGCGGAGCCCAAAGGGAGGCCCACCAATGGCAGCTCGACGAGCAAAAAGGCGGACCCCACCGCGCGTGATTGACGGCAAACAGCGGCCAATTAGAGAGAGGCTTGCTCCCACGGCAACGCTATCGGAGGGGGGGAGCGCGGCGCGATGGGGGAAGGCAGGAACGAGGCTCGCACCGGGAGGTGACCGTTGGGGGCGAGGATAGACAGCAGCAGCGCCCAATCAGCAGCCAGCCTGGCATGGAGAGCCGTCCAGTAGGCGACAGGCTTTCCAAGCGCGTGGCCAATCGGAAACGGCAAGGGGCGAGCCCCGCTGCCGGCGCGGGGGAAGGGAAACGGGAGCCGTTGGTGTGATTAGTGACAGGCGGAGTAGCCAATCAGCGCGCGGCCTGCCCGTACTCGAGCCAATCAGAGAGCGCAGGGGGGCGGGCACTGGGGGGCTCAAGGCCGCTATTTTCCCCCCAGTTTTGGAGCCTAGAGAGGGAGCGGAGGGGCTGGGGAAGGGTAGAAAGCGGCGCCCCGAGCTCGTCGATCTCCCCGCTGGCCGCCTCCCCCGTTTCCCGGCCGTGCTCACCTTCCTGCGCTGCATCCTGGGCGGGGGCAGCGAGGTTGCCTGGTCTCCGGCGCTTGCGGCCCGCGAAGCGGCGGTGGCCGCCGCGGTGTTGGCGCTGGCGGACTCCGTGGTGACAGCCGTGTCCCCCGCCCTGCGGCACGTCTGCTCCGGCGGCGCCAGCCCCGCTCCCGCCGCCGCCAGCCGCCGTTCCCTGCTCGGTCCCTCACGCTTCCGCCGGGACGCGGCCCACACCCCCGTCACGTGATCGCGCACCATCTTGGAGCCGGGCAGGCGCCGCCGGCAGTGAAGCCGCGCGCCGCCATCTTTGATTCGGGCAGCGAGCCCCGGGCGGGGAGCGGCTGTGGTGGCCGCCATCTTTGATAAGGGCATGAGGCCGGCGCGCCCGGTACTGAGGCCGCCGTGTTGAGTGCGGGTAGGGCCGAGCTGAGGCGGCGGTGGTACCGCGCAGCGCTGGGGCAAAGGAGCTTCCAGAGCTCCCTCGTGGTGCGAAGTGTTGAGAATTCCAGCACGGGTAGTTCTCCCTCGGAGCCTGCGGAAAGCAGTGCCCTGGAGGCGGGATGTGACAGCCAGGAAGCAGCCTGGGGATGGTGAATCGAATTGGAATTCCCGTAACGATGAGAGGAAGTGTGAAGGACAAAGTGCCCTGGAGGGGGTTCGTCCTTCCTTGGCCAAAGTGCTTTCCTGACCCGCTGCTCCCCGGCCCCGCCGAGCTCGGGAACCTACTAGAGGCGCTGCTTAGAGCAGCAGGAGAGACTGAACTAGGCCTTAGGAAGGGCAGAACCGGTCCCACTAGACCCGGCACTGCCGCCCCACCGGCTCCGAGCCGGGTCCGGGCCGGCGGAAAAACCCCCGCAAAGTCCCTCCCGGGGTCACCGGGCGCGGGCGGATTCTCTGTGCCAAAGCCACCAATCACAGCCCGTCCCTGTGCCCCCCCCCCATTACAGCCAATCACCGCCCTCCACATCTGGGGGCACCTCTGCCCGCGCCGCGCATCTCGAAGGCCCCCAAGTCTGGGGTGCCGCTTGTACCGCCTGCACCGCCCCGCGCCCCGCCCGCCCCATCGCGGCCCCACCGCGGCCAGCGCAGCCCCGGGGACGGTTCGGAGATCGCGGCACGGAGCCCCCGCCCGGCTCCGCGCTGTCCCCAGCGCTTCTCGCCCGCTTTTTCCCCCCGCGGCGGGTCCGGCAGCGCGTTGGGCGGCGCAGGGCGGTGCGGGCGCGTCGGGGCCGATGAGGCCGCCCGGGGCGCCGCGGGATGTGGCGCTGGAGGTGCCGCCCGCGCTGAGCGGCCCCGCCGCCACCATGGGAGCGAGCGCGGCCCCGGGGCTGCCCGAGCGCCTCCGCCTGCCCGTCTGCTTCCTCGGCGTGTTCGCCTGCTACTTCTACTACGGCATCCTGCAGGAGAGCATGTGAGGGGACACCGCGCCGGGGACACCGGCATCGAGCGGGGAGCGGGGCTGGGGGGACGCGGGACGGGGACACGGGGACACGGGGCGGGGGTTTGGGGCTCGGGGTGACCCGGGATGGGGACAGGAGGACACGGGGCGGGGAGGGAGGCACGGGACAGGAGGGGCTGGGAATAACGGGGCTGGCGGGACACGGGACGGGGACACCGGGGAGGGACACGGGACGGGGACACCGGGGAGGGACACGGGCCCGGGGCGACAGCCGGGGCTGGGGGCTCTGGAGAGGAGGGACAGGGGCAGACCGGACAGCCGGACCCGGCCGGGCTGCGCCGCTCCTTCTCCGTGCCCTGGGTTCTGTCCCCGGTGCTGTTCTGCTCTTTGACCGGCGTCCCCGTGCCCGTCCCACTGTGTCCCCGGTGTCCCCGGTCCTGTCCCGCTCTGTACCCCGTGCCCGTCCTGGTGTCACCGGTCCTGTCCCTCTCTGTCCCCTGTGTCTGTGGTGCCTGTCCCTCCCTGTTCCCGGCGCCTGTCCTGCTGTGTGCCCGGTCCTGTCCCCCTGTGTCCCCGGTGTCACCGGTGCCCGGTGTCCCGCTCTGTCCCCAGTATCACCGCTGCCCGTCCCCGTGTCCCCGGTGTCACCGGTGCCCGGTGTCCTGTCCCCCTGTGTCCCCGGTGTCACCGGTGCCCGGTGTCCCGTTCTGTCCCCGGTGTCACCGGTCCCCTGTCCTGCTCTGTCCCCGGTGTCCCCGGTGCCCTGTCTCCGGTGTCCCCGGTGTCATCAGTGTCCCCGGTGTCCCCGGTGTCCCCGGTGCCCTGTCCCCGGTGTCCCTCTCTGTCCCCAGTGTCCCCGGTGCCCTGTCCCCGGTGTCACTGATGTCCCCGGTGTCCCGCAGCACCCGCGGCCGTTACGGGGAGGGCCCGCAGCAGGAGAAGTTCCGTTTCGCGCTGACCCTGGTGTTCATCCAGTGCGTCATCAACGCCGCCTTCGCCAAGCTCCGTGAGTCCGGGGGGGTCCCGGGGAGCGCGGGCGGGCCCGGGGCCGTCCCGAGCCGTGGCTGTCACTGTCACTGTCCCCGTCCCTGTGCCCGCAGTGATCCGGGTGACGGAGGCGGCGCGGCCGGACCGCACGCGGGGCTGGCTGTACGCCGCCTGCTCCCTGTCCTACCTGGGCGCCATGGTGTCCAGCAACTCCGCCCTGCAGTTCGTCAGCTACCCCACACAGGTGACACCGGGGACACGCCGGGGACACGGGGGGGGGACACCGGCTGGGGGGACAGTGGCTGTGACAGTAACTGTGACACTGAGGGGACATGGGGGACACTGGCTGTGACACTGAGGGGACACTGGGGGGACACCAGCTGTGACACTGAGGGGGCACCAGGGGGACACTGGCTGTGACATTGGTGGGACACTGAGGGGACACTGAGGGTACACCAGGGGACACTGGCTGTGACACTGAGGGGACACCGACCCTGCCTGTCCTTGTCCCCGGGGTCCCTCTGGTGTCACTGTCACTGCAGGGGGTGCGGGGAGGGGCCGAGCTCAGACAAGGGACGGAAATCCCCCAGGAATGGGTTTGGGAATTTGTTAATTAATTGTTAATTGGGGGGAATCGGGGGGTCCCGTCTGGGGCTGAACTCCCACTGCCGAGTCCCAGTCTGGGGACATTTGGGGTCTTGTTTTGGGACGGGGGAATCACTGACACTCCTCTTCCCTCCCCAGGTGCTGGGCAAGTCCTGTAAACCCATCCCAGGTGAGGGAATCCCCTGGTTTTTATGGGATTCTGTGGGTTTCCAGCAGCCCCTCACTGTCAGAGCCACCCCAGGGAGGCTTTGGGGTCAGTTTGGGATGTTCTTTCTCCCCAGCCGTGGTTTGGGAATGACTTTGTGGGGATTTAATTCCCGTGGGTGGGTTTAGGGGCAGTTTTTGACCTCCCCTCTCCGCAGTGATGCTGCTGGGGGTGACCCTGCTGAAGAAGAGGTACCCCCCAGCCAAGTACCTGTGCGTGCTGCTGATCGTGGCAGGGGTGGCCCTGTTCCTCTACAAGCCCAAAAAAGGGACAGGGGACACCGAGCACGTCTTTGGCTACGGGGAGCTGCTGCTGGTGAGTGTGGGGACCCCACGGGGACCCCACGGGGGTGGGAGCACTCCTGGGAGGAGCCCTGGGTGTAACTCAGGTGGGGTTTGTTGCTGGGAGCAATCCTGGGGTTCAGGTGGGGTTTACACCTGGGATAAAGCCTGGGGGCTCAGCTGGGATTTACACCTGACCTGGGGTAAATTCCAGGGGTTCAGGTGGGATTTACACCTGACCTGGGGTAAATTCCAGGGCTTCAGGTGGGATTTACACCTGGGAGGAATCCTGGGGGCTCAGATGGGATTTGCTCCTCACCTGGGATAAATCCTGTGCCCCTCTCTGTCCCCTGTCTGTGTGTCTGTCCCCTGTCTGTCCCTTGTCTGTCCCTTGTCTGTCTGTCTGTGTGTCCCCCTCTGTCTGTCTGTGTCTGTCCCCTGTCTGTCCCTTGTCTGTCTGTCTGTGTGTCCCCCTCTGTCTGTCTGTGTCTGTCCCCTGTTTGTCTGTCCTTTGTCTGTCCCTTGTCCGTCTGTCTGTCCCCTGTCTGTCTGCCACCTGTCTGTCTGTGTGTGTCACCTGTCTCTGTCTGTCCCCTGTCTGTGTGTGTGTGTGTCCCCGTCTGTCTGTCTGTCCCCTCTCTGTCCGTCTGTCTGTCTGTGTGTCCATCTGTCTGTGTGTCTGTCTGTCTGTGTGTCCCTCTGTCCGTCCCCTCTCTGTCTGTCCGTCTGTCTGTGTGTCCATCTGTCTGTCCCCTCTCTGTCTGTCTGTCTGTGTGTCTGTCTTTGTGTCCATCTGTCTGTGTGTCTGTCTGTCCGTCCCCTGTGTGTCCCTCTGTCCGTCCCCAGCTGCTGTCGCTGACCCTGGACGGGCTGACGGGCGTGTCCCAGGACCACATGAGGGCTCATTACCAGACGGGCTCCAACCACATGATGCTCAACGTCAACCTGTGCTCCACGCTCTTCCTGGGGGCAGGTGAGCGGCCGGGCGTGGCCCCAGCCATGCCCGCAGCCCTCCGGGGTTGGGGGATTTTGGGGCTTTTTGTTCCTTTCTCTGCTCCTGCCACCCCCCGCATCTCCCAGACCTCCAAAATCCAGAGCCCAGCAGGGTGGGAGCTGCCCCTGCCCCACGTGGAGTGGGTTTGGTTTGAATTTTGGGGTTTTTTTTTGGTTTATGTGGTGGGTTTATGTTCGTTGAGTTTCGTTTGCTGACTGGGGAGATTAGGATTTTGGGGAGAAGAAGGTGAAATGGGTTTTTTTTTNTGGGGTTTTTTTTTTTGGTTTATGTGGTGGGTTTATGTTCATTGAGTTTTGTTTGCCGACTGGGGAGATTAGGATTTTGGGGAGAAAAAGGTGAAATGGGTTTAACTTGAAAGTAGACGGATAGTTAAGAAAGGAAAGGAGAAAGGAAAGGAAAGGAGGAAATGAAACTTTTTTAAAAATAAAAATATTCCTGCATGCAATTGGCTATTCTGGTTGTCAGTTTAAAGGAAATCACCAAGTGCACTTCACTCTCTGTGTTAACCCAACACAGAGAAGGCCCTGCAGGAGCTTCCAGGTGCCTTTTCCAGCCCAACCCATCCCAGGAACTGGCAGCAATTCCTGATTGACCGTTCTGTTGGACTTTGATCCCAGCTAATGATCTTCCTTTCATTAATTAACCCGGAGGGGCCATTACCTCTCCTGCTGCTGTTCCCTCCTGCTGTCTGTGGGGTTTTTGGGGGGATCCTGCTGACCCCGGGGGTGTTTCGCAGGGATCCTGTTCACGGGGGAGCTCTGGGAGTTCCTGAGTTTCACGGAGCGTTATCCCAGCATCATCTCCAACATCCTCCTCTTCGGCCTCACCAGCGCCCTGGGCCAGGTGGGTGCCCTGGGAGGGTCCCAGGGGCTCAGGGGTGGGATTTTGGCCAGGGATGAGATTCCCTGGGCCAGGTGGGTGCCCTGGGGTGGTCCCAAGGGCTCAGGGGTGGGATTTTGGCCAGGGATGGGTGTCCTGGGGTGGTCCCAAGGGCTCAGGGGTGGGATTTTGGCCTGGAGGTGGGTGCCCTGGGCCAGGTGGGTGCCCTGGGACGGTCCCAAGGGCTCAGGGGTGGGATTTTGGCCGGGATTCCCTGGGCCAGGTGGGTGTTCCAACTGGTGAGAAACTTTAATAGCAATACGAAAACAAATGAGAAGGCTGAAAATGAGGGTGACACTGACAATGACACTGAGGGGTCTGCGCTGCCTCCCGGCAGAGCTTCATCTTCATGACCGTGGTGTATTTCGGGCCCCTGACGTGCTCCATCATCACCACCACGCGCAAGTTCTTCACCATCCTGGCCTCGGTGGTGCTCTTTGCCAACCCCATCAGCCCCCTGCAGTGGGTGGGCACCGTGCTGGTGTTCCTGGGTGAGTGTCAGGGGGGAATCCGCGGGGGGTATAGTGACAGACCTTTTACTATATATGTATATAGAGTATATATTTCATATATGTGCTATGTATATGTAGTGTGTTTGTATGTGTATAGTGACATAGTGTATATATATAGTGTGTATATATACANTATACTATATATAGTGCATGTATATATAGTATATATGTTACACATATGTATGTGCTAGATATATATTTGTATTTATATAATATATATAATGTGTATATGTATTTTTATATATATTTATATAGTGTGTCTAGTGTATCTATATACTATATATAATGTGTGTATATATAGTATATATGTAATATATGCGTGTACACTATATATTTACAATATATAGTGTGTATATCTAGCGTATATATATACACTATATATTGTGTGTATGTATAGTATGTGTGTATATATAGTGTATATATATAGTGTTTATGTCTAGTATATATGTAATATATGTGTATATACTCTATATAGCGTGTCTATCTAGTGTATCTGTATACTATATATTGTGTATATATATACAGTAAATGTGTATATATAGTACATATAGTGTGTATATATGTATATACTACATATACTATATATAGTGTGTGTATATAGTGTCTATATATACGATATATATTGTCTGTATATATGTAGTATGTGTGTATATATAGTATATATACTCTCTATATGGTGTGTCTATCTAGTATACATACACCAGATATATTGTCTATGTATACAGTATGTGTGTACATATATAATATATGTCTGCAGTGTATGTATATATATATAAATAGTGGGGTTTTGTTGGCAGCTTTCTTAAGCTGCAGATGGGTTACGGATGTTTGGGGCGTTCCTTTAGAGATCAGTCATTTCCAAGGTAATTTTTATTTTACTGAGCAGAGATTTTTTTGTTTGACTTTTTCACTGGGTGAAAGTCCGCTGGGTGTATTAGTAACCCAGCTCGTTCCGTGGGTAAATTTGGGGATACTCAGCTGGTTTTTCCCAAAATTGCCGTTTTCCTGCTGGTGTGGAAAACCCAAACCTGGTGTTTTTTGTCCTCCCAGGCCTCGGACTCGATGCCAAATTCGGGAAGGGAGTGAAGAAGACGTCGCATTGAATTGGAACGAACTTTTAATTTATTGTCTTGTACCTCAGAATCTGGTGTGGAACTGGACTCAGGACGGGGAATCGGAAGGAAACCGTGTGGAGTTTATTTTTGGGTTCGGGTTTTTTTTAATTCTGGATCGTCTCTAAAATGTAATCCTTTAGTTTGAGGTATAATTCAGCTCTTTTTCTTTGTGTGTGTGTGTAATCAGAGCTGCCCTCTGGAGCGGAGCAGCAGCAGCAGATCCTTGCCTTAACAGGAGAACACGAATCCTTCCTATCTTTATTAAAGAAAAAACAGGACAATGGCCACTTCTCCAGGATTTTCTGTGGGGTTCTGGCTGATTTGGGGGGGCCCCTGCAAGGAGGGAGAGGAGTGATCCCACTCCTTCGGGGTGATCCCGGGGTTGGAGGCACCCCCCTATGATTGTGGGGTTTTTCCAGACGGTGGGAACAGCCCTTGGGATTTTCTCCCACTGGGATGTGTCAGCAGGGAAATCCTGGATGTGTCCCAGCCCTGTCTGGGCTCCCGGGAAATGAGAATTCCCCAAATTTGGGGCTGAACCCCCTGGATGTCCTGGGGCAGCTCCTCTCCCATCCCATGGGATCCCCCAGGAGGAATCCCCGGAGCAGCTCGGACATTTCCCCTGGACAGGAGCAGCTCTCTGGGGCTCCTGACCCCTCCTGTGGAGCCTTTGGGGTGACCCTGCCTGGATCCAGCTGTTCCTGGGAATAAACCCCAAAGGAACCGGGGTGGGATTCCAGGGATTTCCATCCTCTGCTCTCTTTTTTCTTCTCCAAGGCACTTTGGGAGAGGGGAAGGTTCTGTTCCCAGGGTTTGGGGCTTTGCTCCTTTTCCCCATCCCGAGGCACGGCTGGGATTGGGGAGGAAAGATCAGGAAACTCCTCCTGTCCCCAAGGAAAGGCCAGGGATTTTCATTCCAGCGGTTTTGATTCCTGTGCCGAGGCCTGTTGGGTTTATTCCCAGCGGGAAGTGACCAAGGGAGCCCCATCCAGGCCTGCCCCGGGCTTGGAGCAGCCTGGGATCCTGGGAGGTGTCCCAGGATGGGATTTAAGGTCCCTTCCAGCCCCAAATAGTCCATGATTCCCAGTGTAAGCACGCCTGGAGGCAGCTCAGAATTCCCAAGGGACAATTCCCAGTGCCCAGGGTGTCTCCACAGCTCTCTGCCTCAACCCCAGCTTGGCCCAGACCTTCTCCAGTTCATGGGATGCAATTCCAGGTAAACCCAAGATTCTGGGGGGGTTTTATTCAGCCCTGGCAGCTCCCTGTGCCTGTGCAGCTTTGGGATAAAGGAGGGCTTTCCCAACAGGAATTTTTTGGGGTGGGAGTAAGGCTCTGGAATGTTCCGGGGCTGGCCTGGCCGGGCTGGACATTCCCGCAGGGAATTCCCGGGGCTGTCCCCGGGGCAGGAGCGGGGTTTGTGCCTCGGGCGGGTGCGGATCGCCGGGGCCGAGCCGAGCAGCTCCAAAGCCATCCCGCTTTTCCTCCCTCCCGGTTTTTGTTGCCTTCAGATCCCGATTTCAGCCTCAGTTACCGGCAGGGGGAACTCTGCTTTCAGCCACCCCCGACAAACGCCGGGAGGAACCCAACAGAAAGCGGCTCCCGTGCGATCCCTGTGTCTCTGCAGCCAAACCCAGCCGCACATCCCGGGTGGTTTTTTTCCCTTTTATTTTCATAGTGTTTAATCCTTCCCGGCCACCAGCAGAGCCTCCGGGAGCCGGGTTTGGAGCTGAAATCCTCCCAGGCAGCTCGTGGAAAAAAACATTCCCGCTGGGATTCTCCCGGGAAGCTCTGCCAGGTTTGGGGGGATCGGACCCGACCCCACAGCTGCTCCTGGAGGGTGAGGTTGGATGGAGGAGCCGAGCCCCGGCACCCGCAGGGAGGAATTTGGCAGCTCCTCTGGCTCTCCTTTCATCTCCCAGCTCCTCCTGCAGCTCCAGCGGCAGATGGTCCAGGAAAAAAACCAAAAAAACAACAAAAAACCCCCCAAATGTTTGGAGAAGGGAGGTGGAGGGGACTGGATTTTTGGATATTTCGTAGGGATGGAGATAATCCTGTGAGTGGTCACACGGGAGAGTGAAGGTGCATAAGGAATTGTTGTTATTCCCTTGGAATCTTGGTGTTTCTCGAGGATGTTTCGGGGGCAGCAAGGAAAGGCTTCCAGGCTGGTGAACGATTTGATGATTTAATGATCTGATGAATTAACGATTTGCTTTCCCTGCAGGTTTGCTTTAATTGTCCCCGCATCAAATCAAATATTGGGATTTTTCCCTTCATAAAATCCCTGCTGGGAGCCCCCAGGAGGGGCCTGGAGGCCGCCCTGGGGCAGGAGCAGAGGCCTCTCCCCACAGGCCAGCAGAAAACTCTGCTCCAAACATCCCCAAAACCTGAACATCCCAAGGCACTAAACCCCTCATTTGTTAATTTGTTTTTGTTGTGAAAACAGAACCCTGGAACGGTTGGTGTTGGGAGGGAGCCGGGCTGGAGGCCGTGCTCCCAGGAGGACCAGCTCCTGTTTGTGGGGGAAAAACTGGCTTGAAATAAATTTGGGGGACTCGAGGACGACGCTTTGGGGCCCCCCCTCAACCCTGCAGGTGCCGAGGTTTGGGGAGAGAGAAACAATTCCGCAGCAGGGTCGGGTTTTAATGAGTGTGGGATCAAAAGCAGCCTGGAAAACAAGAGCAGCCTCATCAGGAGCCGCTGCTAACGAGCACCAAAGCCCCGCTCAGGGCTGGGGGAGCTGCCGGCTCACCGCTGTCGGTTTAAAGGCTGAGTTCCTCCTCTCCTCCAAAACCAGCTTTGATGAGTCTCCAAATCCAGGTAAAAATAGCAACCCAGCAGATTCCCTGCAATTAAAACCTCCAGGGCAGGGTTTGTTTGAGGCGGTGTTTGTTTTCTCCCAAACAAAAGCGGGTTTTTAATCACGGAGGCGAGGGCCCAGCGAAGGTTTCTTCTGGAGGTTCAGGGAAGGAGATGTGGGTGGGAAATGTGCAGGGCAGGGAGCTCTGAGTGGTGTGAGGGGGGACTGGCTGTCCCACCAGAGCTGTCACCTCCTGAGAGGAATTCCCTCGTGGAATTAATTCTCTCATGGAATTAATTCTCTCAGGGCAGAGCCGGGCCCTGGGGGTTTGCACTGAATACCAGGCAGCGCTGCACTGTCGTGGTTTGGGATCTGGGTGCCTCCGTCACAGAATTCCAGAGGGGCTTTGGGCTGGAAGGACCTCAAAGCTCACCCAGATCCATCCAGGGGCAGCTCCCAGCTCCATCCGGCCTGGCCTGGGACATCTCCAGGGATCTTCTCTGGGAATGCCATCCCAGCCCCTGCCCACCCTCACAGGGAAGGAAAATCCACCTGAAGGAGAATCCTGTGACCCTCTGGATTCCTGCCTTGAACCTGAACTTCCCAACTCTTCTCTATAGGAAACACATTGATATTCGATTTATTTCTGTAAGAGGCACCGACATTTTAATTATACACATAAATAAGCTGCTTAACCTTTCTGTGCTTCGGGAGCTGTTGAGGGTGGGGATATTTCCCTTCCCCTGCTGCCCCACTCTCAGTAATCCCCAGGGGAGGGAAGCCGGGCTCAGCCTCTCTGCTGAGAATCCCACCCGGAGGAGCGGGGCCGCGGCATCCAGGCTCTCCATCGCCCTTTCCCCGCAGGATGCTCAGCATCCCCAGGCTCAGGAATTCCAGGATCCAGCAGCTCCGCCCGCCCTCGGCCCCCGTGCGAGCACCGAGCGTCCCCCGGGGCGCGCTGAGGTGACAGAGCCGCGGCTGCTGTGACAGAAAACTCTCCAGAGAGGCTGGGCTGGGCTGAGGAGATCTGCCAGGGGTGGAAACACCGGGAGAGAACAGGTTTTTAATCGGCTGTATCTAAAAAATGACCACAGAACAACCAAACCGCTGTGATATCCGCATTATTTATGGATTGGAATTTAAGGCGGACCGAGCATCTCTCCCAAACGTAGCAACGATTCCGCGGCGATCTGTGGCGCTCCTGGCGCTCTCCAGATGGGGAATGGGCTCCACAGGTGCCCCTGGCACGGGCAGAGGGGAGCAGCACCTTGAGCGCTGCACAAATTAAAGCCTCATTAAGCCTCCCCCCCGAGTGATTGAGCCGCGCTTTGTTAGGCGGGGGTTTGTTTGGGTTCGTGGCAGAGCTGGCAAATCCAGGAAATAATGAAATAACCGCGTTTTCATCCTCTCCTGATAGCGGAGTTTAATTAGTGCTGCATTTTCAATAACTCTGATCCCGACGTGCCGCAGATCCTTCCTGGATAACGGGATAATGATTGGAATCCTGTCCTGCAGCCCCTCGCTGGAGGCAGGGCTGCTCCATTTAATCACGGCGGAGAAACGCTGGCAGCTCTCCGCAGCTCAGCCTCTCCCTAATTACATTTCTGGAGTTTTAGTAAATTGAAAGGGAAAACGCAGGAACAAAATAATTAAACCCGAAGAGGAAGCGAATATTAAAGAGCGGCAGCTAGTTAAAATTCTCGCACGCTCTCCCCTCTCGGAGCCGTCGGTTTAATCAGCCTCCCGTGGAAATCAAACGGAGAGAGAGGTGACACCTCCAAACCTGCGGGTATGGCAGCATTCCGCGTCCCTTGTCGAAGGGAAACGCCACCTGCCTGGTGCCAGCCAGGTGGGAATTGTCCCTAGGGCTGGGAATTGAGAGCTCTCACTTCACACACACCCCCAAATCCCCATCCCAATAGCCAAGGTTCAAGCGCCTGGAATTGTTTATTTGTCACAGAACTGTCTCCCAGACGCCAAGAAGCAACAATTCTCTCCTCCCAGCAACCCAGGGGGACAGAGCTGAGCTTAAATAACTTCTGCAAAGGGAGGAGAGGTGAAATTCCACCTCCGTTCCCACAGGTGCCCAATTTAATTTTCCACTTCCTGGGAACGAGAGAATTTTGATCAGGAGAGCCTGAGAAAGAACTTGACTTCCCCACTGCAGAGTGACACTTGGCCAGTGCCGGATTAAAAGAGAATTTCTGTTTGTTCTGGTTACAGAGAGGCTGCCGGGGAGGAGGAGGGGGGATTTCTTTGTTGTCTGTAAAACTGGTGCTGTAATTTTCTCTGCTACTTCAGCTCTGAGGGGACAAGCACATCACTAAAAACCCCACAGCCTAGGTGGGAACGTAAAATGGGAATGGAAAGGGGATGAAAAGCCGTTTCCAGGAGAAACGTGTGGCCAGCGTAGGAATGCAAACAACAGCCCTGCACCTCACAGAGCCATTTCTTCATCAGGGCAGCATCACCTGCTGCTCTGTCACCACGGACAGCACTCGGGGACATGAAGGAATGCAGCAGGATCCAAGGATTGCTCAGAACTTGGAGGAAACATCTGCCAGGAAAACCTGGGGTGCTGAGGGGAACATTCCCAAATAATCCAGGAGCCAGCCGTGGATGGATGTGGCAGCCCCTGGCCAGGAGCAGCATTTCTCACCTGGGAGAAGGAGACAGGAGACAAAAAGTATTTTGTATTTCCCATTTCAATAAGTGTGGCTGTGCTATGAAACGTAGGCAATTTGGTTTTTGGGGTGCTTTGTGTGTAATGGAATTAATTCACCTCAGGCTGGAAGCGGCAGGAGGGGAAGGCTGGCTCTAGATAAGCTTCTCTACAAACAGTCAGGTAATTAAGGACTGGTAACAATGACATTTTTTTTCACTGGTTACAAACCACTACAAAGTAGCATAGAAAAGCCACACCAACCAATTCCTTTTCTGAAAATTAATAAAAAACTTTGTATCAGCATGGCTGCGGAGGAACTTTGACAAGCCACACACGAGCCTGGGCCAAGAAGAAAGCAAGGCCTGACTCGATAACGCCGAAAAACAGGGGTGGAGTCTTATTTTTCATTACGTTCTTGGAGGATTTTGGTAACATTTCCTCACAGAGCTGTGAGGGGAAACAGCATCCGCTGTTCCCTCGGGCAGCCAGGCCTTCATGGAGCCGTGAGGGAAGGGGAGATGGCACCCACCATTCCCTCAGACCAGTGTCCCCTCATGGAGCCACGAGGAGAGATGGCGCTCTCCATTCCCTCAGGCCAGTGTCCCCTCATGGAGCTGTGAGGGAATGGGGTGATGGCTTCCACTATTCCCTCAGCCAGGTGTTCCCCTCATGGAACCGTGAGGGAATGGAGTGATGGCTCCCACCATTCCCTCAGCCAGGTGTCCCCTCATGGAACCATCAGGAAAAAAGCAATGGTTCCCACCATTCCCTTGGACAGCCAGTCTCTCACAGAGTCGTGAGGGAAGGGGAGATGGCAGCCGCCATTCCTTCAGGCAGGTGTCCCCTCACAGAGCCGTGAGGAAAAGGGCGATGGCACACCCGAACACCTCCCTAGCCACGGGAGGGAAGGTGCTACCCCCTGCGAGGCCGTGCAGGGCAGGGCTCTGTGGCAGACATGGGCAGCGAGAGCCCCGGCGGTGGAACGGCGCTGCGACAGCAGCAGCCCGGTGCCGAACGAGGACAGCGGGGACAGCGAGGGACACGGCGCGGACGAGAACTGATCAGCAGGGCGGCAGGAGGGGCAGGGCCGCTAGGGCACGCCTGTCACAAAGTGATGTGTTTGTGAAAGCGCAGGAGGGACGCGAGCTGCCACAAAGTGAGGTGCTGAGGCGAACGCATGCGCAGCAGCCGGCCCGGCCGCGCGTGCTCGCGGCGGGGGGAAGAGGTCTCGCGCTACGGGCGCGCGGTTATAAAGGGCGGTGGGCGTGGCCGGCGGCGCCGGCCCCCCCGGTGCGCGTGCGCGGCCGCGGGGGGAGCGCTGGGCAGCGCCATATCCCGGCCCCCCCCACCCGCCCAGCCACCCCGGCACCGCGCGCATGCGCGCTGAGCTGCTGCGGGCACCTGCGCAATAGTGATCCCCCTGCTCGCGTTTGGCGGAGACCGGCCCGGGAGGACATGCTGCCAAATAGTGATCCCTAGCTGCTGGTGGTCTCCTAAGGGGGCTGCGGGGTCCGGGGGCCGTCCCCACACACCGCACCTGCCCGGGCAGCGCTCCCCGCCTCCCTCCGGCCTCCCAGCAGCGCCGCACCGCCGGCGGGGCCGCTCCTCGGGCCGCGAGGTGAGAGCCGGGGGGGGGAAGGAGTTGGNGGGGTGGGGGGGGGGGGAAGACAGCGAGGAAAAGTTGGGGAAAAACCTGGAGCGGGGATTCCTGGAGCTCGCCAGGCTGCGGGAGCGGGGCTGTGCGGTGCCTGGAGCCCGGTGAGGGAACACGAGTGGCAGGAAGGGAAGCGGGCCGGAGTGGGAGCGCTGGGATGAGGAGCAGCACCCGGCGCTGAGGGGTGACAGGTTGTGGCCTGGCCGGGACCTTGAGCACATCCCCGAGGCAGGAGGGAACTTGTGCTCGGTGGGAATCAGAGCTCCGGATCGCTGCCGCTGCTCCCGGGGCGAGTGTCGGGCCTGTGGTGCTGTTTGGAGGAAATGGTGCATCATCCTGCAGTGTGGAAAGGGAAATAATTCCTTTTCCCGGGGAGCTGGGGCCGTCCTGGAGCGCTGCTGGTGCCGCTGCCGAGCATCGTCCGCATTCCCGGTGTTCCAAAGGGAAAAGCGCCCGGAGTGGGAGATGGAATGGTCTGGGTCTGACAGGAGTTCTTGGAGGGGCAGGAAGATCTCAGGTGTGATGAGCTCTGGTGTCAGCTCTCTCTAAGTCAGCCTCGCTGAATGGGTTTGTGTTGTGGCTCTGAAGCATGGTCCTGCCATAAAGAAAAGAAACACTTTTCGCTCATTTCCTCTTTTTTTTCCGATTCGCCTTTGGAGTTCTAAGTGGTGGCTTGTTGTGAGAGTCCGTGAGCGTCTGAAGAATGACACTTATTTATGCTTTATGAAACAGAACTCCCAACCCCAAATTATTTAAGTAAAACATCCACCTGGTCTCTCTTCCAGTGACTTTTTCCAACCATGCCCACAACCATTTGGTGTCACTTTGTCCCTTGTTTTGTCGTGACCTGAAGAAAAAGCAGAATTTTTTCTCCCCTTTTTTGGTACTTTGTTGCAGAAGTGCTCGGAGGGTGTCACCCTGTCCCCGCATCAGCAGGGGACAGTGACACGGAGCTGTGCCCGTCAAATGGAAACTGCTCCCACATTTGACAGCCTGATTCCACTGGAGCGGAGTTGCTGTTACCAAACTAACCCTTTTCTCCCCAAAAATCTCGGGGGGTTTGGGCACGAATACAGGCCGGGGAGGGGGGTTAAAGTGAGGGCATCACTGCTGGCCCGGCCCACGCCGAAGTGTTTTAAAACCCCATTGTTTCTCCTGCCGTGCTCACTCCAATTTCCTGCTGCTTTCCTGTGGAGGAGGCTCCGGGGCTGCCGAGATCCCTGATAAATGTTAAACCCGGTTCACTGAGCGGCTCCTGTCCCACTTTCCACTGGGGGCAGCTCTGGGGTTAATCTGGGAGCGGGCACGGGCTGGGGGCTGAGCTGGTTCCCGGTGGGATTTGTTTGGGATTCCTTCCCAGTGGGATTTGTTTGGGATTCCCAGCCTCACTCCTGGCGTTTCCCTGCGGGGTTTGCTGCTCCCGGGATCTCTGGATCATCATCCCGATCCCGAGTGTTCTCCCTTGCCAGGTCGGGGAGCTGGGAGCGCTCCCGTTCCCCGTGCAGGCTGTGCCGTGGGGGAATTCCACGGGAATTGTGTGCCGTGTGGGAATTCCACGGGAATTCTGTGCCGTCCCCTCTTCCCCACCCGGCTGGGTTTGCTGCACGGGTGGAGGATTATGTAAGATCTCCTGGCTGATTCCTGCCAGCCTCGCTGTGCTGGGCTTTGCTGCTCGGTGCAAGAGAGGCGACACAGCAAA